>JANUWF010001641.1:3560000-4160000 GCA_026120185.1 Voacanga thouarsii | reverse complement strand
AGGGTTTTGCGACGGCCATTCAAATTTTTTTAAATTTTTTTTTAAAAATAAATAACCGTCGCAAAACCCTCACAATTTGCTAGGGCTTAAGAGCCGTCGCAAATCCCTCGCAAATTGCGAGGGTTTTGCGATGGACGTTTAAATTTTTTTAAAAAATATATTTTTTTAAAAATAAATGGTCGTCGCAAAACCCTCGCAAATTGCAAGGACTTTGCGATGGACATTTAAATTTTTTTAAAATATTTTTTTAAAAAATAATTGGTCGTCTCAAAACCCTCGCAATTTGCGAGGGTCTTTTAACCATTGCAAAACCCTCGCAATTTGCGAAGGTTTTGCGATGGACGTTAAAAAAATTTTTAAAATTTTTTTTTTTAAAAATAATTGGCCGTCGCAAAACCTTCGCAAGTTGCGAGGGCACTTTAGCCGTAGCAAAACCCTCGCAAATAGCGACGATTTTGCTACGAATTGCGACGGGTATTTTGGCCGTCGCAAAACCGTCGCAAATTGCGACGGTGTTGGTTAACTCGCGAGTTAATTGAAAATTGTCGCAAAATGGTCGCTATTAGCGACGGAATTGAAGCCGTCGCAAAAAATTCGTCGCAAAATGAGATTTTTCCTGTAGTGTAAGCAACCAAAGTTAACCTCTACTCTAGACCCTTAGAATAGCAAGAAACTAAGATTTTATTTTGATAGGTTAGTTTAATCTATCCTTAGGAGTTTATAGACTACAATCAAAGGTAAGGAATGGAATCCTAAGATCGGTCTTGGCATTTATGGAAGAACCCTCAAAGAACTCTCTTAAGAGTGTCTCTTGATTTCAGTAATAATATCCAACTTATATTTGAAATGTTATAATGCCATATATATAGGCATCTAAACCTAACTAAGGTGAAATGAAATCTTAACCTTTCAAACTTTCAAAAGGTCTAAAATATCCCTATTACATAATAAAAGTCGTGGGAATTAAATTAGAACAAAACAAAAAAAATCAGCTAACAGGGCTATGCCCGAAGTGACCTGGCGCCAGGTTTATTAGCGAACCTAGCGCCAGATGTGTTATGGAATGGAATAAGTTTGTTCCAGTGATGACATGGCGCTAGGTGTGTTCTAGTCTCCGACAGCCTGTTTTTCTTGTGTTTTCAACCTCTGCTTGCGCTCTTTTGGCCCTCCGTACAAATTGTTGTTCACACTTTGATCTTCTTGGCCCTTCTTTGATCCTCCATCACTTGACAATCTTTTTCATCCTTGGCTTGTTGGTTGGTTTTGCTTGAATTCTCCCTTGTAAGCCCCCATTCCTTGGATTCTTCCAATGTGCCATGAAGTGTGGCTTGTAGCTTCATCCCCCTTCTTTAGCTTTGGCATATTACTTGGATAGATTCCTATCACAAGTGGATTGAAAAAGGGAAGAGTGGTAGATATTTATGTTTTGCACAAGTTGATGCATGCCCAGTCTATTCCCTCGGTCTCTCTGATCATCTCCTACATAAGAGATGTTGTTTTCTCCACTCACCTTTATAGGGCATTTGCCTTTTCTTTAGTTTTCACTAAGATACTTGAGCATTTTTAGGTCCCAGCGGACGGTAAGGTGGTATCTTCCACTACCACTAGTGAGGTAGTAACAGATAAGACATTAGTAAGTTATGGATACAACTATTATGAGAATAAGAAGCGGTTGACCCTTGGTGAATTTAAAGAGAAGATTAGACAAAGACCCTAACAGTCACCCATCATCAGTAGAGTCCTTCAAAACATCTCGTCCTAATAAAGGATAGCCTAGTACCACAATGGATTTTCAGGCGAAGGTACGCCCTTATTTTGCTAAGCTAACTATGGGTGTGGATGTGTTGGATATATACCCTCTTAGACTAGTTTTCTGATGAAAATATCGAATATATTAATAAAAGAATTTATTTGTCGGAAATCGTTTGTGAAATAATTTTCTTTATTTATGTACAATTTCGTTTGGAACAGACCCATTGTGTGTAAATAAATGATCCATGTAAATGGAGGTCTTTCACAGTAAGGTATGGATCATGGGTTATTTAAACACATAAACAGTTGTTCTTAACCGATTGATGAGAATGGGAATCTCGTCATATTTAGGTTATTATGTTATGAATTCTAGGTGGGGAATGGCTTACCTTTAGCTAGTGAGTAGTCTACTCGCTTCATGACATAAGCGTATTTCGAATATATCGAACAGGACCTGTAGTAGTGGTTTCTAAAAAGTACTATATGGTAGAAACCTAGTCTACTACCGCTATAGCGTGGACTAGTACTCTATGACTTGAGTATGAGTTGGTGGTCTGGCGAAGCTGGAGGCATATGCTTTGATATACTATAATTGAGGTTCTATCAGAAGGCTAATATACTTGTATTTTTGGTATGTGTGACTAGTTAGTTAAGACAGACTTGTACAAGATAGTTTCTACACCATATCGCCCATTGTGATTGTCCGAATGATCTAAATATCCAGGATCCTGGGAAACATGACTTGGATGTTTGTTTAAAGGTAGCTCCCTTGGAAAGCAGAAACACTCCAAGAAGTCGTGGATCATTGGACTAGAGGCCTAAGGATGGTAGATATCTTTTAGAGAGGTGTTAGTACATTACTTCCTCTCTAAATGTACGGCGATGTGTAGATGGGTATTTTAGTCATTTCACTTGTAGGTCGAAGACTCTGCTAATGCAGCATTGTCCTTGGAGTCAATATTTCCTTATGGTGATATTAGGAAATATTTAAAATATAAAGTACATCTATTTATATAGTAGGGGTATTTTGATCATTTTAGTAGCCAAGACGATGTGTCTTTTTGGTCCTCGAAATAGCCCGTAAGTCCTAATTAATCTTTGGGTTAAGAAAATGATCTCAATTGAGAGAGTTTTATTTTATTTGAGAAGTCTAATTTATTATTAGATTGGAATAAAATAAATGGAGAGAAATTTATTATCTGGTTTAATTGGTTAATTAATTATTCAGGATCTGAGTCTGGTTTGAATAATTAAAAAAATTAACCGGGACTTAAAGTAGAGGAAAATAATTATTAATTATTTATTTATTAGGTTATTTATTTAATTAAATCCCAAGAAATAAATAATTAATGTTTAATTTATTTTGGTTTATTTGGGTCCATTAATTATTTATTGGGTTATTTATTTAATCTCAAGAAAAATAATTAATGTTTATTATTTTGGGCTTTTCGGGTCCAAGAAAAATAATAAATATTATTTTGGCCCAATAGCCTGGACCATAGGATTTTTCTTGACACAGTTTAAAAGAGTTTAGGTTGAAGCCAAAATTTTTTTTGTAAATAATATTCAGGTATTAAATCTCGGGAATATTATTTTTATCAAAATAATTATTTTTGGTTTCATGACTCTTAGCTTTCTGTGTGGAAAAATAAAATAAAAGGAAAAGAAAAAAATAAATTTCTCCTGCATGGCTCTTAGATATCTGGCTTTTGGTTTGGCATTTAAATCAAAGAAAGCCAACCGAAAGGGTGCATGAGCCTCTTGATTTTCTGGCTTCTGGATTTGGTCAAATCAAGTGAATTCAAGGGCCATCAGTTCACTGGGTTTGCTTCTTCTGGATTGTCTATAAGAAGCAAGTGAAAGATGGAGAAAAACCAGTGGAAAAAAAAAAACTGAGAGCAATCGTTTTTCTTCATCCAAATTGAGTGCTCACCAACGGATTTGGGCAGTGGTCATATTCCGTGAATTGAAAAGCTTGGCATTCATTTTTCCACCGGAAGAAAGGAAGACAGTGGACGGAAGCTTCACTGGTATTCATGGATGCAGTGCACTGGACATTGAAGGAAGAAGCTGTTTTTGAGCTTCAATTGATTCAACC
Organism: Voacanga thouarsii; assembly: GCA_026120185.1. Lineage (NCBI taxonomy): Eukaryota > Viridiplantae > Streptophyta > Magnoliopsida > Gentianales > Apocynaceae > Voacanga > Voacanga thouarsii. The sequence goes on along the minus strand of JANUWF010001641.1, from coordinate 4,156,150 downwards.
TCATTCTTCAAGTTTTAAAGGCTCTAAGAGGTATGTTTCAAGCCCACCTTAATGCTGCCATACTCTGGTTTATGTTCTTATTCTTCTATATTCGTCCACTGATGCATGCTCTGTAAATATGTTCAATCCTTCAGGATGCACTTAGAGGCACTGTGGAACAGCAGAGCCAGATGATCACTCAGTGGTAGGAGATGATCAACAGCCTGATGAGATTGGTTGAAAAGCAAAACCAATTGTCTACTGACCTTGGAGAGTAGCTAGAGCAGATTAAAAATACATAAAGGGATATCAACAACAATTTAGAAACTCTTTGAAGAATGCAAGATAGAGCTAACATTTTCCTTCAAGAGATACAGGACCGCATGAAGAAAGCTGGACTTTAAGGATATAGCATAGTTGATATTGAGGATAGGGATGGGATTTTCTTCTCTTATTATGATGTTTTTTGTATTTTGTTTTGTTATGGCATTTGACATTATATTTGATTTTGTTCTATTTCATTTTATATCTCTTATTTAGTACTATATTAATTTTTTATGATTGTAGATAACTTTCCCTTTATGGATGATCTTCTTCTTTCTTCGAATGATCAAATAGGGCTTCTAATCACTTGAGGAGCACTACTTTACTTTTTCGTCTTTATCTTTCTCAGTCCCATTGCATTTATTGATGTTACATATGTTGTTGGCTAATGAGGACATTATCAACTTTATGTGTGGGAGAGAAGTTGGAAGAATATTTTCCAGAAGTTTATTTGTGGATTTTTGAGCTTTGTCTTAAAAGAAATCTTGGAATTTATCTTGAAAATTGGGCAAATTATTATTGTTATTTTTTTTTTGGGATAAGTTTGGCTATGATGGTATTGTTATTGTATATTATTTGGCGTGAGAATTTAGTTAAACCTTTTTTTGAATGAGTTTGTTTTTAGATAAACTTGTACATTAGGTATGAGATGACTAAATCTTGAGAATTTGTATTAACTTTGTTTATGTTTTAATAAACATTGTGACATTTTTTCTCCTGAGAAAGGATGAGAAACTTCTGATGAAGTATAAATTAAGAATTTTGACTTATTTATATTCTATGATCTTCTAACTAGTTTAAATTTTGGGTTTAAGTAAATATGGATTGGGGTAAGAAAATAGAGAATAGAGTAAGGTAAAACAAAAGTTGAAAATTCATTTTCAACATATCTTTATTAGGCTTTTGCATTACCTTATCTAAAAAAGAAAATAAGAGTTTAACGAGGGTAATGTAAAAGTTGAAAGATCCTTATATATTCATCTCTACTAGGCATTTACATTACCCTACAAATGTAAGATTATGGACCAATCCTCTATTTACTACTTATGATTGCAATAGCTTTGGAAGTCTGAGAACTTAGGTTAGCTTATTACTATTTATATGAATCACTTGATTTGTATTCTTGACTTAGTAAATAGGGTTGAATGTGTTGAATGAGTATAAACTTATTTAATTCCACTTCAATGACTTTAGTCATATCTATTAATATATTAGGTTACACAAAATTGTCTTGGTTAATTAGGTGTTAGATTAGATTCTTAAATCAAAAGAGAGATAATACATTTACCATATCTACCAAACTTCTTTCAAAAATAGTATCTTGTGAAAATGTGTTTTAAGAGAAAAAGCTATTTACTTATGGTATTTAGTTCTTATTTGCTTGGGGACAAGTAAAAGCTTAAGTATAGGGAAGTGATAATTACTCATTATAAGCAATTTTACATATCATTTATGCTTTAATATTTTTAGAAATTTGCAATAGATTACTACCTATCCCCCTATTTTCTCCTTATTTTACGTAAGTTGCAATGATTGGAAACTAAAAGTGGAATTAAAAAGGAAAAAGACTGCAAACAAGTTTTACTAAGCATACACACTGTCGTCATGATCATCTTAAGTGACACCGTGGAATCACCTGAACTTCAAAATCAAACTTCTGAGACTTTATAGTGTCTTGCCACTTACTTCCATGTTGTCGTGCACTTTTAGACTTGAAGAGCATCAAACATCTAGGAGCTAACGGTGTTGTGCACATCATATTCGATGTAGCCATGCATGATTGAACATATGTAATTCAGGTACATAATTAGAAAGAGTAGGATTTACCTTATCTTCTATGGCCATGAAGCATATGTTGGTTGTTTTAGTTTCAGATTCATAATTTTCTTTAGTTTCGAATCCATCTTGGTCCCAATCAGTCATTTTCCTTTCTTTGCCTTCATGTCTTTCTTTTTCTTTTTGTTCTACTTAGCATCCTTTTCTTTAGCTATTAGACAATCAGCAATAAAATGTTCCGTACTCTTACACTCATAACATTGAGGTATGAAGGATGAAGTTTGACCTTTTTTTTTTGACAAATTTCTTGCTTTTTCTGAAGTTACTTTTTCTGAACATCTTCCTGAACTTTCTAGCAACCATGGCCAATTCTTCAGTGTCTAAATCAATGACATAGTCACTTTCAGATTGTTCACTATTAGCTTTATCATCGGCAGCTTCTAAGGCAGTTCCTCTTTTGCCTTTATCATCATCATCATCATGTTCTTGAAACCTTTTAAGTTGCATTTCATGTGTCAAGAGAGATCCAATCAGTTCTTTGGTTGGCATGATTTTCAAGTCTTTAGATTCTTCCACAGCCAAGGCTTTAGGTTGCTAGCTTTTTTGTAAGACATCGAGTATTTTTCTACTTGAAAGGAATAGATTTTCCCATATGCCTTTAACCTATTCATAATGTTTGTAAATCTAGTAAACATACCAGTTATGTTCTCATTTGATTTCACGGTAAACAGCTTATAGTCATGGATTAAGAGTCATAACTTTGATTCATTTACTTGAATTGTCCCCTCATGGGTGACTTCAAGTAATTTTCACGTTTCATAGGCTAAATCACAATTACTAACTCGATTTTATTCATTAGCATCAAGGGCGCAGTATAGTATATTTATAGCCTAAAAAATTGAGGTCATTTTTGAAGTGTCTTCATTGTTATATTCATCACGTCTATTTAAACACTTTTCTGTCTTCAAAAGTTTTGAGTGGGATAGATAGTCCCTTTTCAATTAGGTTTCATAGCTTAAAATTGATTGAGCATACATAGATCTTCATTCTATTTTTTCAAAAGGTATAATTGCTTCCATTGAACAATGGTAGTCTGTTTGTTGAAAACTCTTCAATATACGGTAAAGATGAAGTGTTTGCCATCCGGATCTTTCTTACAAGGCTATTAGGCCAAAAATAATGTAGATTGATGCTCTAATATCAATTAACAAACCTTAGAAGGGTGAATAAAGTTTATAGCAAATAAAAGCAATTTTCCAAAGTCTTTTGAACATCTAAGAAGAAACCGAAAATGGGTGTGTGCCAAAAGAAAGATTTTCTGTGTAGCTTTAAGTGTGCAATCAAAGATCTTTCAAAACTTCACTAAAGGATGAGAAATGAGACTATATTAAAGATAGGGAGATAATGCATCAACAACTGATTCACTCTTCTACATAAATGACTTTAACTAAATCAGTGAATACAAGGAGGAATGCAATATTTTCTAATAAGATGAATAGTAAAATCACAGTCATAGAATTTGAAATAAATACAAGAGAATGAACCCAATGATTTATAGTAGTTCGATCTTCAAATGATCTACATCCACTACCTTAAGTATGCACTTAAGGATTTCGACGCAACCACTAAAACCTATTTCCCAAATTAAGGGTGGTAGGCAACATCAATCTTATAATAGAGGGTCAACACATTTAGTTTTACTCCTAACCTCTATAAACCAATAATCAAGGCTTACCCCAACTGGGTTTTACTTTTCAAACCTTGATATAATTCAAAACAGAGAGAAAAATGTAGAAATAGCTCATAGATTAAGCAGATATAAACCAACTAGAGTACCTTAACCTTTTTACCTTTAGAACAATGGATCTCACTTTGAAGCACAATGTAGATGAGGGATTTTTTTTTTCCAGTAGTGTTAGGATGTTTCTGAAAGTGTTACCATGAACCCCTACTGAAAATCGCATTTAAATGGCTTTTATATGGAAAAAAATCAAAGCTGCAACGACTAGTTGTTGCTGTCAGTTTTTGCAGGATTTTGGACTCATAAGGTGAAAAATTATGCGTCTGAAAGGTGTGTCCAAAACACACTTTGTGCCAAGAAATATATTTTGAACAGCTTTAGATTTTGGCATTTTGGAAATAGATTTTAGATTCAAAGGTCCGTCCAAAAATACTCAATTAAGTTATTATAAAATCAAGAGCTTTTCGTCTAAAGTTCTTTTTATGATCAAAGACTGGATTAAAAATACCCTCTTTTTGAAATGACTTCGAGTGCTTCACTATAAAATAAATTGAATATAAGGTAAAGAGACAGGAAATACAAGTAATACCTTAACCATAATTTTCTAGCCTATAATTCTTTAAAAGTCTTCATGGTATGAAACTCTTTTAGGCAGGATCTTGACTTGATCAATCCTACTTGGACTTCATCATCTATGAATTACTTTGCAATCTTATTTGTGACACTCTAAAGAACCATGGTCAAACATGCCATATTCTAAAAATCTTATCATATGTAAATCACATATGTTAGTCTACACAGTGTTTGTCATTTGTCAAAATATAGGAGAAAGCCTTTTGGGCTAACAATCTCTCATTCCCTTAAGGTACTTTAATATATGCTTTATAGCCTGCCAATATTCCTCCCTAGATTTTGACTAGTATCTACTAACCATACTTACAGCAAAGCAGATATTGAGCTTTGTACAAAGTATAGTATGTATGAGACTTTCGATTGATGATGCATAAGGAATCCTACTCATTCTTTCTTTTTCTTCCTGTGTCTTAGGATACTATTTGAAAGATAGGATCAATCCATGCCTAAAAGGTATCAATGCCCCTTTACACTAATCCATGCTATATCTTGACAACATCTTGTCAATATAAGATACTTGAGATAAGCATAATGTTCTTTACTTCCTATCTTTAAGAAGTTTTATTCCAAAAATGTAATTACCTTCTCCCAAATATGTCATACTGAATTGACTAGGTAGCAAAACCTTAAAAATGATAATATCTCCATATCATTTTCAATGAGTAGAATATCATCTACATGTAGTGCTAAGAATGATACATTCTCACCATCCAACTTCCTATGAACATACAATTTATCCACGTTTTGAATGAAATCATAAGACTTTACAGTTTTATTAAAATATATATTCCATGCATTTGAAGCTTACGTAAGTTCATAAATACACTTCTTAAGCTTACAGACCATGTGTTCTTAACTTTTAGCAATGAACCTATCTAGTTGGGACATATAGATGTTTTCACTAAAATTGCCACTAATGAAGGCAGTCTTAACATTCATGCTATATCTTGACAACATCTTGTCAATATAAGATACTTGAGATAAGCTTAATATTCTTTACTTCCTATCTTTAAGAAGTTTTATTCTAACAATATAACTGACTTTTCCCAAATATTTCATGTTAGTTTGACTAGATAGCTAAACCTTAATAGATGATAATATCCCTATATTATTTTCAAGTAGTAGAATATCATCTACATATAGTGCCAAGAATAACACATTCTCACCATCCAACTTCCTATAAACACACAGTTCATTCACATTTTGAATGAAATCATAAGACTTTATAGTTTCATTAAAATATATATTCCATGCCCTTGAAGCTTGCTTAAGTTCATAAATACACTTTTTAAGCTTACAGGCCATCGGTTCTTGACTTTTTGCAATGAACCCATCTAGTTGGGACATATAGATATTTTCGCTAAAATTGCCACTAAGGAAAGTAGTCTTAACATTCATTTGTCATACTTCGTAGTCATAATGACAAGCGATGGCTAAGACTATTCTAATAGATTTAAGCATGGCTACCAGTGAAAAAGTTTTTCCATGGATTTAAGCATGGCTACCAGTCCATCTTTCTGGAATATGAGTTACCCTCCCACTACAATGAGGAGGGTAATGTGTTCTCTTCTAATTCCACTTATCTTGAACTACTAGCAGACATTTTCCAATCATCTTTCAAGTATCCAGGATGAGTGCTAACAAGTATCTTTTGCACCTTAAGATGATAGAAATATCCACCTTTGCTTCTTTTTAGATATCCAACAAAATAACATAATTCTTACATTGGTTTTACCTTATTCTCCTTAATCAATACATAAGTTGGACATTTCCATATCATAAGATGATTCAAATTGGGCTTCTGTCTAGCCCATATCTCATAAGGAGTCCTAGGCACAAATTTGGAAGGTACTAAGTTCAAAATATATATAATTATCTCGAGGGCATATCCCAAAAAAGAGAGAGAGAGATGCATGACCAACCATGCTCCTAATTTCTAGCAATGTTTTATTCTTTCTGTCAACTACTCCATTCTACTAGGTTGTTCCAGGCACAATTAGCTAAGATACAATCTCGTGATGTACTAAGTAATCCTTAAACTCACTGAGAAGATACTCTCCACCATGATTTGATCTCAATGCTTTGATCTATTTACCTATTTGACGGTTCACTTTAGCCTTATACTCTTTAAATTTCTAAAAATAGTCAGACATATGCCTTATCAAGTAAACATACCCAAAGTGTGAGTAGTCATTAGTGAACGTAATAAAGTACTCGTATCCACCTCTAGCTGATGCAGTCATTAGACCACAAATATCACTATGAATAATGCTAAGTATTTCATTAGTCCTTTCTACCTTTTGGTTGAATGACCTTTTGGTTATCTTCCCCTTAAGGAATAATTCACACTAAGACCACTCTTTTAATCTCAATGGGTCTAAGGGCCCATCACAGATAAGCCTCTGAATCCAATTAGGGTTAATATGTCCTAATCTAAGGTGCTGTAAATATGATTCGTTATCCATAGTCTTCCTCTTCTTATTAGTTGGTTCAATTTCTGTGTTATTGATTTAATAACTTATAAGATTCAAATGAAAGAAGTTTCCATATATGTTTCTAGAACAAATAAAATTTGTATTTTTACTGATTGTAATACCAGAATGGAAGGAAAACGAATAGTCGTGATCTATTAATTTAGAAAATGAAATTAAATTCTATTTAAACACTGGAACATATAAAATATTTTTCAAAACAAGAATCCTACCTTAATAAAAACAAAAGTTATCTCTCCCACTGCTTCTGCCCAGACTTTAGCTCTATTGCCAACTCGAAGTATATGATCTCATTTACTAAGTCTTCTTATTTTTTTTTTAATCCCTATAAGGAGTTACAAATATGGTAAATGGCTTCGAAATCTACAATCTATATGGATGAAAATCCAACCATCAAAATAGACTCTAAGAAGAGAATTGTACATGTGTTCTTGGCTAAGAAAATCAGATATTTCTTTTTCCAATGACCTTTCTTGCCACACTTAAAGTACTTTCTTTTGGGGCCAACACCGGCTGATCCAACTACATTCCTTTTCTTCTTCCTGAACTTCTTAGCTTTAGGCTTAGTTCCAAAAGATGAGGTCATTGATAACAAGACTGTAGACTTAGGCTTCATTATCTTCTCCATCGCCTGGAGCTTTTCGTTAACTCTGAAACAGTCACACTCATCTTGTTCATATTATAATTCAACTTAAACTGAGTAAAAGATTTTGCAAAGCCTCAAGCATCTTGTCTATTTAATCTCAGGGTCACTAATTGCACCATGTACCTCGGCTTCTTTGAAAGTAGCAATCATCATGAGCATATACTCTCGAACTAATGCTCCCTCAGCCTTCCTAGTGTTCATGATTGCTTCTTACCTTGCGGGTCGGCTTTTGTCAACAAATATTTCCCTTAGAGAGCAGTCTATGTCGTAAGCAATGGCCTTGTTCTCATGTTTGGACTGGAGAACATTAGACTGGCCGCTATTTCATATTAACTATGGGCAGTATTATAGACTCCAATATGGGCTGGCCAAATATAACACCTATCCTAAATTAATTTGATTTAATTTGTTAATCTAGATGCTTGTGGAAAACTATCATATATTGGGCCACTCCCAATGTGACTTAAGTGAATTCCATAATCCTCCACAGGACCGTTGTAATCCCTCTCCCACTTAATATTTTATTTAAATGGTTGTACTTGTGTTTTTTCAAGAAATAATCTAGGTAATTAAATTTAAATATCCAAGATTCAAATTACTTTTTTTATCTTAAGGGCACAACTCCTTTAAGAAAATAAATTCATGAATCTCACTTTAAAAAAATCTAAATTACCATATTTACTTGAAACACAATTTATTCCTTAATCACAATAAAAGAATAAAACATAGCCAATTTTTTTTTTTTAAAAAAGTTATTTTCATACTCTATCTATTCTTTTACCTTGTATGATCAAATAAGGTAGAATTAAACATCATATATAAAGATGATCTTATTTAATCCTAAAGTGGTTCCAACTACCATTTTTCATGCAATTTATTTATAGAAATAAATAAAGGCTATGTATAAAAATAAAGATCACGTATGATTGGTTTCCTAAAAAAAACTACAAGAAAATTTACCCAGATCACACCAAACCAAAGAGGAACGAGAGCCGGCTAGACCTAATGAGCCGGTGTCATGTTGCTATTGTTTTCGTCACCGCCTTTTCCAAGAAAGGAACCAGCGTCGGTTGGGCCGGGGGGGCTAACGTTGGCTGGTCTCTATTCATTCACTAATTTTTATCTAGGAAGGTAGTGGTGTCGGATTGTACATAGCAATAGACGTCAGTTAGTACTATTCATGATGGCAGGAATTTCTGAAATTGCTCTGACAACTCTGATTTCGATCGTTTCTCATTTTTCTACACTTTTCCTAAAGCCCTTTGCTGGTACTAATTGATTTTTTATATCTATGACCTGAATCTTTGTGAAAAATAAAAGATTTTTCATGCAAATTTTACAATTTTCAATACCTCCACTCGTAAGGTATACATCAGATTATACCAGAAACACAAAAACCAGCAAAAAAAGGAAAATAATAATTACAAGATCATATACCTCCACTTGCGATGTGCACAAGTAATCTAGAAACTAATCATACAGATCATGTAAATTAAAAGAATTAATTTTTAAGAAACTACCACCAGTTATTAGCCTAAAGAATACTCCTAGGTGTTTAACCATAGCTTTGATCCCACTTGTAGGAATGAGAATCGCACAAGTACAGCAGAATTTAAAAATAAAATCAGAGTTTAGGATCGCATGCATACTTTTTTTCCTACAATTAGAAGAAACTATGGTAATAATCGAAACCTACTGACTAATAGGCTGTTTAAAACTCATCTGAATTGTAACCTCTGTTGTATTGCTAACTAGAGGTCCAGGCAAACACCTACTCCTACGCATGAAATGCTTCAAAGGCTAGAGCTTTTGACCTTCTAAGGTATCTTCTCAACCTCACAAATTAATCCACCGGTGAGAATAGTTTAGGATTATTTTTCTGAGGAAAAACTGAAAGAGAGTAAGGAAACAAGTGGCAGCTAGCTTGCTAGGATTAAATCTCTTTTTTTAGCCAACATAAGGATTATATAAGTTCTCAAGGCTGGCTGCCCTAATCTAACATGGACTAGGGCTATTCCACCAACTGAACCTTTTTATTATTTATCTTGGGTCTTTAAATAAAACCCAAAATAATAAAAACTTGACCCACTATTTTTATTATTTTATTTGGGCCCTTTTATTAAACTAAAGCCTAAAATAATAAATACACAACTTAAAATAATTATTAGGTGAATTCTTATTTATTTTATTCAAGCTCGTTTATTACCTTTGACTCTCTAGAATAAAATAAATTTACTCATCCCTCAAATAATTCAAACAATTTGTGTAATAACTAAAATAGTCATTCTGGTTTCTAGAGCTACCTTGAGACCAAAATACATATTATCGTTGACTTCTAAAAGGACCAAAATGCACCTACTAAATAAATAGTAGCATTTTGCATTTTAATTATCTTTATTCACCACCATATGAAGATATTAATCTCGAGGATAACATTGCACCAATATTGTCTCCGACCTACAGGTGTAACGACGAAAATGTCCCTCTATTAACACCCATTATTGAGATGAGACTCGTTGGTGCTATCACCTTTTCTCAATGACATCTACCATCCTTTAACCTTTTGTCCATAATCTATGACCTACAAAAGTGTAACTGCTTATCTAAAGGGAGTGACCTTTAGAGCAGAACTCTTAATCATTTCCTAGGGCCTTGGGTTTTATAGATTATCTTAGACTGTCACAAGGGAGTGATCACTCCTTTCATGAAGAAAGGTATAACTTCAAAATGCTAAATTGTACGGATTTTGTTCTTCAAAATGACGGCTAGTATTTCCCAAGATAAATAATCCTTGTGATAGGAAATAAAAATAAGAAAATGGATATTGCTTCGAAGATAAAGTTTTAAATATTTAAATAAATGAATTTATAGAAGATAATTGCAACTTGAAGAAAAACTAGAAGATAATTTTCCTAGAAAAAATTATAAGAGAATCAACCTCCTAGATTTTAAGGATAAAATCCAAGAGTGGCGGCTAGGGCGATAAGAAAATTGAGCATGAATTAGGATTCGAACTCAAGTCTCTAGGGATTAAATAACAAGTTTTATCACTAAATCATATTAACTCTCATTCAAATATTCCCAGAAAATTCTTTTCACCATCAGCCATTACATCTTATATACTATATATCAAATTCTACTCCCTAAAATAAAAACCGAATTAACTCAACCATAGCATCACAATAAACTCACTAGCTAGGCAAGTACATATATAACTAAACACAATAAACAAACAAACACACACATATAAGTGCATTAAATATCATATTGTCAAATAATATGCCATGCAATGCCCGATCCCCTATACGACTAAGGGTAATTCTAGGTGGAGTATTACAACAACAACAATAATAATAATAAAAATAATAATAATAATATTATTATTATTATTATTATTATTATTATTATTATTATTATTATTATTATTATTATTATTATTATTATACTAAATTGTACTTTGATTTATTTACATTAATATGGGAAGACCAATTCATGTTACTGTTCAATCAATGTTTCACTAGTCAATACTCCAATCGCATAAAAAGGTCGTGTAGAATATCCTACCGATCATTTAGACTAGTTACCTAACTTTGATGCATTTATTTTTTACAAATAAAACCACGACACTTTATTTAATACTTGTATGGATGTATGCATTCGCATTTCAAAGGTAAAGATTATTTTAAATTATACACATTGACAATTTTAGAATTTAGGCAGCACAATTGTATGGTTAAAATTGTGCACCATTTTCATGGTTGGCATTGAATTTAGAAAATATTAAATTGTCCAAAATAAAGTACATATATTTGACTAAATTTTTAAGAATTATATTATTTTAAACGTAAGAAATTTTATGCGTAATATTAATAATGGTCGTACACAATATTGTAAATAATTGCTTTGAAATTTCCCCGGCTTCGGCCTCTTTCTGATTGATTATTTTCGTTGAGAGCAACTCTTTCTTTTCTTTTCTTTTCTTTTTTTAAAACGCCGTGACGATCCTCCTTCTCTGACAACAACTGCACGTACCAATTCGTCCATCAACAGTTCCCATATGCTAACTCATATGTTTTGTAATAAACAGCAATGAACATAAAACCTCCATGGTTCTAGACATGAAAAAAATAATAAAATTAATAAGGGTACATTATCTAATTAAACTATCTTTATAGAACTCCATGGCATTAGCTGAAATGGCAATTGCATGCACACAAATTCTGCATATAAACTATATATGTATGTACATGATGCTTCATATTCATACCGCTTATAACCAGATGACAGACCCTTGGGTCCTCATGAACAAACTATATATCTTGTAGCTTCTCCAGAATTGTGTACGAAAGACATGCCCCAAATGCAACAATCACAAGCACAGCGGCACCCACATTCACCAGCAACTGTCTCTCCTCATTCAACCCCAAGAATTTTTTAACAGCCTCCTTATAGTTTGATAGGCCATAATCCGTACTACTTGATGCAGCAGCAGTTGTAGTTTTCTTTTCCTTTGGCTCTATGTTACCTTTACCCTTCTGTGATTTTGGTTTCTCTGTGGTTTCTCTCATGATATTCTCAACATGATTAGGTACTTTCTTGAGGTTTTGGGCACTATTTCGATGATCGCTCTCTTGTTCAAATTTATCTGTAGCTTTTCTCATGATATTTGGAATCTGGTCAGGGATTTTCTCCATTATTTGAGCATCCTTTGGACCATCCCTTTCATCTTTAGATTTCTGAGGTTTGTCTGCCTTAACAGTCCTGAAATCTTTTAATGCACTACCACCTTCGTCTTTGTTTGCTTTTGATTCCTCGATGGCTTCCATGATGTAATATCCTGCCCGATGAGCAAGTTTCTCATCTTTTTGAGGAATCTTTTGATAGTCACTTTCTTCTTTAGATTTCTCCCGATTCTCATTTGGACTCTTTTTTGTTTTTTCATCCAATGTGTTTGGATCGGGCCTAGTTTCCTGAATAATTTCATCTCTGCCTTTTTCAGAAACATTAACTGATGGAGTGGCAATTGAACCGCTATTATCATTTGCAACCTTTTGATGCATTTTTTCTTCCGCTGCTTTTGGAGGACGCGGCTGCTTTTGGGAAGAGAGGTCCTCTTGAGTTTTTGGGGAAGGTTTGGGAATGTCTTCAGTAGTTTTGGCTTCTTTGGAGGCATCCTTGGCTTCTCCCTTTCTTGGTACTGTGATTGTGAGGATCCCTCCTTCAAATTTTGCACGTATTCCTCCTAGGTTGCAGCCTTCTGGAAGTGGATAATCCTCCTGGAATCGGCTCCATTTGTTAGCAGCAACTAGTCGCCGTCCGCTGGCCCTCAGAATGTTCCTTCCTTCTGTTGAAACAATGAGGTGCTCTTTCTGGAAACCTGAAATTTTGGAAAATCTTGTTCACATTGATTATCTTGGAACCTAAATTTTATTAGCTAATGGCATTAAAATACATCGTGTACATCTCATAAAGCATATTGTGTATATATATTTTTTCCTTTTAGAAATATTGACATGCCTATATTGCCTATGTGATATGCCAACTTACTTTCCTGTTCTATATAAAACAATGCCCGACACTTACAAATTAGAGAATCAGAGTATAACAAAATATTAAACACATAAAGCAGATATCAATATAAGCCTATTGAAATATATCAAGAACCTGGAAGATAAATCATCAGCAGAAAATTTGATTCTTCATCTTGTTGCCATTCTGTCATAGGCCTGAAATCTTCATGCACAGGTTGGATGACGGCTGCTTGCTTCGGACGAATTGGTGTTGAACCACTTCTAAAAGTTGGTCTCATTGCCATTCTTCCAAACACAAATTTCTACTGTAGCCTTAGCTTTCTTTTTCTGGCACCTTAAACTCTATTGTGGATTGATCACCAGTATGTTCTAATCTGTTTTTATAGGACTTGGCAATTTTATTTCCTAATGAGTTTAGTTATTCAGTTTGTTTTCTTTGTTTCCCTTCTCGTGAAACAATTCCAATCATGTTGCCTCCGGATTGTGTTATGTGTGATTGGCTTTGTTGTAAAGATAATGCTTGGAGAATTCTTTGCTTTTCTTATACACTTTCCAAATAGCTACGATGGTTTTCAGCAACTTCATTATTGTTCGATTAATGTCCATGAAAGTCTCTTTGCGCATCTCTAAAGAATCTGGAATTCTTTTATCTCTCATCCTGCTTATGTTCGATCAATGTATCCTGATGGCATTTTGTGGAAATCGTTCTTATTTACCAATGATCCCTTGCTTAAGTGCAAAGAGAACAAGATTGGGATCAAGAGAGTAAGGGATTTAAAGTTTGAGCCATATTAACGTTTTCCCTTTTTTTTTTTTTTAAATAAATCAACAAGATCCTTATATTGAAGAGTTTATAACCCCTTTTATTATTTCTTGTATAATTATTTGTGCAAAAAAAAATATTATTTATGAGTTTTTTTATAATATTTTAAAAGTTTGACTTAAAAGTTCAAAATTTTTAAAAAATCATTGTTTTGGCATACAGTCATAGTAAAATTAATAAAACAAGACCTCTTATATAAAACGGTCAAAAAATTTAAGAACAAATTGCTTGTTTTAACATTAATAGCTAAGCAGATTCTTACTATTTCCATTTTGATTATTGCAGTAGTAGAAAGTTTTAGTGTTGAAGGCCTGTAATAATTTGAATAAAATTCACTCATTGACAATGTCAAAATATGTATATGATTGAATTAGAGTTGAGGACTGTGCTCAAAAGAATATACATGCTAAGTTCTCTGAGTTGTTCGAAGTGGACATTAACAAAATAACTAGCACAATCGATAAAGATTGAGATAAGTGGGATGAAGGGTAAGAAAATTGCAATAGTTTTGATTTTTTTTGTACCCTATAAAGATACGTAAATAGCACAATTTTAAGAAACTAATATTAAGTTCAAATTCTTTTATTATTACACTTTTTTATCTACATTTTTACAATTCACTAATTTTTCTTGGAGCATGTTTTAATTAAAAATAAAAGAGGGGGGGGGGATGTTTGTTCAACTCTTCAATTGTAACCGAAAACATCAACTGACCAGTTGAGCTAGTTGAACTGTGGTTTCATTTGTGCGTTTTGTGCTAGTGATATATTATATAAAATAGATCAAATGATTAACCAAGTTTAAAATAAAATACCAATTTAACTCATATACGCACACATTTTGGCAACTATACACATCATGTAATATAAAATGTAGTTAGTAAGTATCAAAGACTCTCAAGAACGGGATCAAGTACTTCTACTTCTACTTGAATTCTATTGTTCAATCAACCAAAATAAGAAGTAAAGCGACTAATTACTACTGTTAAGGATAAGAGAATACCACACAAATACATCAATCCAATTTTCAAGGTAAAGATTAAAGGATCACGAGGTAAGATTCAGGTAAGGAAAGGAGATTGGCCACATAATTAAATAGGAATTCTTCTAAGAATACTCAAATAATAAGCATCACTCAATCAATTAATATCAAATCTAAGCATTGGTAAGATTTTCAAAATAAAGTAAAATCCACTCTCTCTCGAGTAATGAATCTTCTACCCTTGGATCCAACCTATAGATATCTCTATTATACAAATCAAACCCAATGATGCATAAATTTTTTTTATAAAAAAAATCTAATTACAACCTAAAAAGTACTAGAATCCCTATCTCTTGATGACTCCAAAACCTCATCTATCACCAAATTCTAAATCCCACCAAATCCTTTCTCTAGTTCATTAAGGAAAAACATATACATTGAATTAACTTAAAAGAGAATCTCTCTCAAAAGTCCTTTCTCAAACTCAGCATAAGAGAATTAACCAATCAATCAATTTAATCAATCAAATCCAAGTGATAAATTGTTCAAAATAGACACTAATTAATCAAATAAACATCAAATACAAAAGTAAATTAAGGTACAACCCTTTAATTACAATTCAAATCAATGAAATTTAATGACCAAAAAACCAAATCACAGAGGAAAAAAGGGAAAACTCATAGATAAGGTCTCTCTTCTACTTTGCAATCTTCTTTTGGGATTGCTCATTCTTCCTGAAATCCTCCTTGATCTTTTTTTCTCTTCTCTTCTCTTCCCTATGTTCCAAGGGGATTCTCTAATATATTTTGTAGGTGGCACTCCCTTAAAAGACCAAAAAAAAATCAGTGTTTATAGATTCCCTTACGAATCTTTAGAAATTTGCAGAATATGAGGTAATTTGCAATGTTGCATGGCTCTGTGAAAGATGACTTACACAGTGCCGTGCATGCTTCCACATTCTATATTTACTTCAAAATACTGTTATTCGACTTAATCACTTAATGTATTGGAATCATACACAGTAGGCTAGACAATGCGCTACACGGTCCTGTCGGTTTGCTGAATTTTTGATAATTTTAACGCATTGAAGGTGCATGGCGATATGCAAGGTGATGGGCATGGTGTTGTCGACTCCTACAATGTTGACAACTAAAGTTCAACAACTACACAGCGGCACGTGGAACAACGGGCACGGTGTCGTGTCTCTTTATTTTAGCTCTGTTTCAGTCTTTTTCTTCTTAAATCCTTATCTAATCTCAACTTTTCATCCTACATAAAATAAGGAGAAAATGGGAGATTAAGTAACACTTTATAATACATTTCTCCATAATTTAAGCACAAATGATGTATAAAATATATGTACAATGGATACTATCACTCCCCAACACTTAAGCTTTTTCTTGTCCTCAAGCAAAGTATCAAAATTAAAAATGTTCCAAGCAAAAACCATAAAGATCAAAAGTAGATTTTTGGAACAATGACTGCTATTGGAAAAGATATTCATTTTCTATTAAGATGAGAATTTAGTTCAAGATCATTCAATAGGCTAAAATCATGTAAATATATGTATTTGAATAGATAAAACTAGAGCCCTCAAAATTAAATTAAATAAGTCTATATCTATTCAACAAGTGTCATCCTATTTCCTAGGTCAAGAATACGACTCAAGTGATCTATATAAATAGCAGATGATGAGTTACTTAAGTTCTCTGACTTCCAAAAATTACTACAGTCTAAGTAGTAAACAAAGAATTGGTCTATATGCTCACTTTTGCAGGATAATGTAATTGTCTAATCGAGATAAAATGAAAGATTTTCAAATTTTACATTGCCTTCTAATCTCATTTTCTTTCTATAGCAAGGTAATGTAATTGTCTAATGAACTGACCAGTTGATCAACTCTTCAATTGTAATCGAAAACATCAACTTACCAGTTGAGCTAGTTGAACTGCAGTCTGATTTGCGCGTTTTGTGCTAGTGATATATTATCTAAAATAGATCAAATGCTTAACCAAGTTTTAAAATAAAATACCAATTTAACTCACATACGCGCACATTTTGGCAACTATACACATCATGTAATATAAAATGTAGTTAGTAAGTATCAAAGACCCTCAAGAACAGGATCAATTACTTCTACTTCCACTTGAATTCTATTGTTCAATCAACCAAAATAAGAAGTAAAGCGACTAATTACTATTGTTAAAAATAAGAGAGTACTACACAAATACATCAATCTAATTTTCAAAGGTAATGATTAAAAGATCACGAGGAAAGATTTAGGTAAGGAAAGGAGATTGGCCATATAATTGAACAAGAATTCTCCTAAGAATACTCAAATAAAAAACATCACTCAATCAATTAATATCAAATCCAAGCATTGGTAAGATTTTCAAAATAAAGTAAAATCCACTCTCTCTCGAGTAATGAATCTTCTACCCCAGGATCCAACCCATGCATATCTCTATTATACAAATCAAACCCAATGATGCATAAAATAAAATAAAATAAATCTAATTACAAGCTAAAAAGCCCTAGAAACCCTATCTCTTGATGACTCCAAAACCTCATCTATCACCAAGTTCTAAATCCCCCCAAATCCTTTCTCAAGTTCATAAAAGGAAAACATATACATTGAATTAACATAAAAGGGAATCTATCTCAAAAATCCTTTCTTAAACTCAACATAAGAGAACTAACCAATCGATCAATTTAATCAATCAAATCCAAGTGATAAATTGCTCAAAATAGACACTAATTAATCAAATAAACATCAAATACAAAAGTAAATTAAGGTACAACCATTTAATTACAATTCAAATCAATGAAATTTAATGACCAAAAAACCAAATCACGGAGGAAAAAAGGGAAAACTCATAGATAAGGTCTCTCTTCTACTTTGCAATCTTCTTTTGGGGTTGCTCGTTCTTCCTCAAATCCTCCTTGATTTTTTTTCTCTTCTATTCTCTTCCTTGTGTTCCAAGGGGATTCTCTAATATATTTTGTGGGTGGAACTCCCTTAAAAGACCTACAAAATTAGTATTTATAGATTCCTTTTCGAATCTTTAGAAATTTGCAGAATATGAGATAATCTACGATGTTGCATGGCGCTGTGAAAGATGACCTACATGGTGTTGTGCATGCTTCCACATGCTATATTTGCTTCGAAATACTGTTGTTCAACTTAATCACTTAATGTAATGGAATCATACACAGCGGGCTAGACAATGCACTACACGGTACTATCGACTTGCTGAATCTCTGATAATTTTAACACATTAAAGGTGCACGGAGACATGCGAAGTGATGGGCATGGCATCGTCAACTCCTACAATGTTGACAACTAAAGTTCAACAACTGCACAGCGACGCATAGAATAACTAGCACAGTGTTGTGTCTCTTCAGTTTAGCTCTCTTTCAGTCTTTTTCTCCTTGAATCCTTATCTAATCTCAACTTTCCATCCTACATAAAAACAAGGAGAAAATGGGAGATTAAGTAGCACTTTAGAATACATTTCTCCATAATTTAAGCACAAATGATGTATAAAATATATTTACAATGGATACTATCACTCTCCCACACTTAAGCTTTTGCTGGTCGTCAAGCAAAGTATCAAAATTAAAAATGTTCCAAGCAAAAACCATAAAGATAAAAAGTAGATTTTTGGAATAATGACTGCTATTGGAAAATATATTCATTTTCTATTAAGATGAGAATTTAGTTCAGGATCATTCAATAGGCTAAAATCATGTAAATATATGTATTTGAATAGATAAAACTAGAGCCCTCAAAATTAGATTAAATAAGTTTATATCTATTCAACAAATGTCATCCTATTTCCTAGGTCAAGAATACGACTCAAGTGATTTATATAAGTAGCGGATGATAAGTTACTTAAGTTCTCTGACTTCAAAAAATTATTGCAGTCCAAGTAGTAAACAAAGAATTGGTCTATATGCTCACTTTTGTAGGATAATGTTATTGTCTAATCGAGATAAAATTAAAGATTTTCAACTTTTACATTACTCTCTAATCTCATTTTCTTTCTATAGCAAGGTAATGTAATTATCTAACGAAGATATACTAAATGATTTTCAGTAACATTATTTTATTCATTTCTCTCATGATTTTGTCCCAATCCACATTTACTTAAACTCAAAACAAGGACTAGCTAGAAGATCTTAGAATATAATTAAGTCAAAATTCCTTACTTAAATTTCATCATAAGTTTCTTATCCAATCCTAAGAAATAAAATGTCATCATGTTTACCAAATCATAAACAATGTTAATCAAGATTCTCAAGATCTAATCCATATCACACCAAATATACATAATTATCTAAGAATATACAGTCAAAATAAGCTCATTCCATGGTCTCATAGTAAGAAAAAAAGGGATAGCAATTCCAATAGCGTTCAAAATAAGTCAAAACTAAAAAAAATAGCTTAAATTTTCAAAAACCAATTCCAATCCAATAATTAAAACCCGCAAATGATCTTACAAAGAATACACTTTAATTTCTCCCCTACACTTAAAATGAGCAATGTGCTTATTGACCAACAAAATATGCACTGTGAATGTATGCAATGGGACTAAAAAAAATAACAAGGAAAGAATAAAAGTAATACTCTCCAAGTGAATAAAATTTCAAAGTTTATATTGAAGAGAAAAAGGATCACGATTTTCCGCATCCAAGAAATATAATATCTATAATTATCCAAAAGGAATAAGTACTAATAAGTTTGAAATGAAATAAAATTAGGACAAAGTACTGAAGAAATATCCATAATGAACAAAACAAAATAAATCCTATCCCTATGGTCCGTGCCCTCCATGGCTACTTTGCTCAAGCTTATCAGGTCCCAAACGACCATGTCTTCTCAGTTTGTCTTACACAGTGCGTAGAAAAATATCTGTAGTAGATTGCTAAGTACAGATCGCGTCTAGCCCTACTCCCACATTCCGGTGCTTAGTCTGGACCATCTCCAACTACTCCTCATACTTGTTAGATGTCTTACCCTACTTCTCCAATTATCCCATCATATGCTTCATCATCTGCTACACTGAGCAATAATCTAACTCTATTGTGCCACTGCATCATGAAGTGTGTGGATACTATTGGTCAACGTGGCAAAATGCGTGCATATCTCTGCCTGAAAATTAATAGTGGTAGCAGGTCGTCCAATGTTGGGCCTCAGAACTCTAGAAAACTCTACTCTGGTAAGCTCTGTAGCTGAGGCAACTATTGTGGTAGAGGCAGCCATCTCTGCCCTATCCTGTCCTGTCCTTTCTTTGAACTCACTATGAGTTAGCCATCTCTTTACATTCTCATCATAGTTGTAACTGTAGCTGACTAATGTCTTATTGGCAACTCCCTCACTAACAATAGTAGTAGATGCCACCTTACCCTCCACTAGCACTTAAAAGTGTTGTAGAATCTTGATAATCACCAGTGGGAAGGCAAATGCCTTAGTAGAGTAGGTAGAGAAAACCACATCTCTCAAGTAGGAAATGGTGAGGGAAGTTAGGAGAGTAGACTGAGTATGTATCAGCTTATTGAGCACATAAATTTCCACTAATCTACCCTCATTAAGCCCACTAGCTAGTCTTACGAGCAATATTGAAAGCGAGTAAATAGACAACTAATCTATACTGTAGGTTAAATTAGTCACATGTAATACCTCAGCCTGCCCAACTATCCAGTACATCAAGTGTAGCTCAGCCCTAGCGGTATCAAACTTTCAGTCCGCATAAGACACAATATTTTTATTGTAGATATCAATCTCAACCTAAGTCCCCTCTTCTCTGATCCCAAGAATATCAACCAGCAGCTCTCTAGAAAGGCGGATGGGAATCCCTCTCACTGTAATGTCAATGTTTTTCAAATTGTTTTACTTTTTAGCCTCCATATTGGCATAAACTTCCTTAACCAAAATAGGGTAGTAAACTACTTGCATGCCTAGAATGGGTCCCCAGCTAACCTGTCTAAATAATGTAGAGATTTTTAGCCCATGGTCTAGGACTGGGTCAACTGTCCTTTCAACAATGATCCTCCTTCCTTCCCTCTTCTTAAACCACTCCTTGTTCTTCTCGTTGGTGAATCTAGCAGCAAGGGTGGAAGGATGTTGGGAGGTAGAAGTACCCTCACCCCTTTTTCTTTTGGAGGGTAGCTTGGTTGCTATATGTATGTTTTGGAGCCATAGGGTGGATAGGATAGAAAAATATAGTAGAAAATGAAAAGACAGGAGAAGGAAAGAAAGGAAAGAGGAACAGTCAAAGAGAAAAAGAATTCACTCACTCAATGCACGTTATAGAACCTCAACTCAATTTCCCTCAAAACTGATCAAATGTAACAATCAACTTCTTTTCAATTACAACACCACCAACCAAACAACCACATCCCTCTTCACAAGTTCAATAATACCAAATCACCTCAAAGTATATTCCTCAAAACAAAGCCAATAGAAAGCACAATCAAGACTTAATTAAAGTTTCTGCACAACTAAAATAAATTAAGGATCACTCAACTACTAACAATCTAATAGCAAAACACTTCAAATCAAAAGGAACAATAATAATAAGAATTGAAATAAAGGAATAACAAGAAAAATATGCACAAAAGATTAATAAATCAATTCTAAAATAAACTATCCTAGAATAGAAAATCAATTAACTTCCAAAGAAAAATCAAAATGGAAAAAATATACAAGATAAAAATGATTGAATCAACAAAAATTCAAGTGTTTCTAGAATATTGATAACCAACCTTCGACAATGGTGCAAAAAACTTGATCTGCACGTTTTGTGCTAGTGTTATGTTTTATAAAATAGATCCAATGCTCAATCAAATTTTAAAATAAAATACTAATTTAACTCACATATTCACCCATTTGGACAAGTATATCTATCATGTAGTATAGAGTATAGTTAGTAAGTATCGAAGACTCTTAATAACAAGATCAATTACCCCTACTTCTACTTGAATTCTATTGTTCAATTAACCAAAATAAGGAGCAAAGCGACTAATTTCTACTGTTAAAGACAAGAGAGTATCACACGAACACATCAACCTAATTTTCAAGGTAAAGACTAAAAGATCACAAGACAAGATTCGAGTAAAGATAGGAGATTGGACATGTAATTAAATAAGAATTTCCCAATAATACTCAAATAATAACACCACTCAATCAATTGATATCAAATCCAAGCATTGACAAGATTTTCAAAATAAAGTAAAATCTACTCTCCCTCAGGTAATGAATTTTCTACCCTAAGATCTAACATATAGATATCTCTATTATACAAATCAAACCCAAGGATGCATAAAATTAAGAAAATCTAATTACAAGTCAAAAAGCCCTAAAATCTCTATCTCTAAGTGACTCCAAAACCTCATCTATTATCATATTCTAAATCTCCCAAATCATTTCTCAAGTTCATTATAGGAAAACAAATACATTGAATTAACATAAAAGGAAACTCACCTCAAAATCCTTTCTCAAGTTCAACATAAGAGAATTACCCAATCAATCAATTTAATCAATCAAACCCAAGTGCTAAATTGATTAAAATATATATCAATTAATCAATTACAAGAGTAAATTAGGGTACAATCCTTTAATTACAATTCAAATCAATAAAATTCAACAACCACAAAATCAAATCACAAAGGAGAAAAGGGAAAACTCATAGATAAGGTCTCTCTTCTACTTTGTAGTCTTCATTTGGGGTTGCTCCTTCTTCCTCAAATCCTCCTTGATCTTCTCTTCTCTTCCTTGTGTTCTAAGAGGATTCTCTAGTGTATTTCGTGGGTGGCTCTCCTTCAAATGATCTAGAAAAGCAGTATTTATAGGTTCTTTTGTGAATTCCTAGAAATCTACAAAAAAAAAGGGGGTAATCTACGATGTTGCACGATACCGTTAAGGTTGGTCTGCATGGCTCCATGCATGCTTCCATATGCTATATTTGTTTCAAAATGCTATCGTTCGACTTGATCACTTGATATGTTGGAATCAAGCACGGCGGGTTGGACAATGAGCTGCACAACACCGTTAGCTTAATAAATCTCTAATATTTCTGACATCCTGAAGGTGCACAACGACGTACAAGGTGATAGGCACGACACCGTTGACTCCTAGAATGTTGAAAACTGAAGTTCAGCAGCTACACAATAACATATGGAAAAAGTGGCACGATACCGTATCTCTTCAGTTTAGCTCCTTTTTCAGTCTTTTTCTCCTTGAATCCTTATCTAATCTCAACTTTTTTATCCTACATAAAATAAGTAGAAAATGGGGGATTAAGTAGCAATCTAGAATGCGTTTCTCCACAATTTAGGCACAAATGATTTATAAAATATGTGTACAATGGATACTCATCACGATCACTCCTAATTTAAATGCCATTAAGAAATTGTTAAAGAAATGCTTCTATATCTTTAGGAAAAAATAAGAAAGATCAGTACTAAAAATTCACTTTTAAAGAAAGAAACAATAAACTAGTTTGTTATACCATGAGAAGACACACATCACTGTTGGGAAATATGCCCTCTTAGACTAGGTTTCTGATGTAAAATCGAATGTTTTAATAAAAGAATTTATTTTCAGAAATTATTTGTGAATTTATATTTTATCTATGCACAATAACGTTTGGAAAAGACCCATTGTATTTAAGTAAGTGGTCCATGTGAATAAAGGTCTTTCACAGTAAGGTATGGATCACGGGTTACTTAACATATAAACATTTATTCTTAACCGATTGATGAGAATGGGAATCTCATCATGTTTAGGTTATTACGTTGTGAATTCCAAATGGGGAATGGCTTACCTTTAGCTAGTAAGTAGTCCACTCGCTTCATGACATAAGCGTATTTCGAATACGTAGAATAAGACCTGTAGTAGTGGTTTCTTAAAAGTACTATATGGTAGAAACCTAGACTACTACTGCTACAGCGTAGACTAGTACTGTTAGGATTCGTGGATTCCTAAACGTGGAAAACATCCACGAATCCCTTTCGAGGATCCAAGTAAATGATTAAGAAGATTGTAGGTTTGCGGAATTACCTCTAGTTGGTGAAATCGATATCCTTTTATTCCGATAGTACTGCTGCACGTGCAACCCGAATGATCACCAGACGCTGTAGTGCGCGAACGTCCTCTATCGAATACACACCGCGAACTCACTCATCACCCAGGGAGTGCTAGCGCCTAGGGTTTGAAAGGATTTTTTTTCTAGTAGAGATTGGCACGAATGTTCTCAACAGAATTAGACTCTTGAAAAGACGGCTAGGGTTTTCTTAAAAACCCCCGAACCTCTTAAAGTCCAATCCTAATAATATCTTATCATATTTTAATTTAAATTCAAATTAAATTAAAAATGATATGATAAGATTCTGCCATTATCTCGGTTATTTAAACAATTAAATTACCGAGTCAGATTTTTATAATCTGGACATTATCCAAATACATCGAATGTAGACATATTTTCAAATTCATTGTATCTGGTAAATTTTCTAAGTTTGATTAACTTAGACATATTTCCAAATTCATCAAATCTGGTTACCAGAAAAATAACCTAACAAGTTCGCTTATTGTGTGACCCTATAGGTTCATTTAACACGGCAGTGTGCCCAAATCATATTTAAATGGTGCACAAGTTATAAGCGATTTCTAGCAAAATATTATAACTATCCAGGTTAAATGAAGATGATGATCTCTTTGAACTAAACCATAATTTTATATTTAGTCATTTTGTCACACGATATCCAGATTAAGCATAAGGCACGGAGCATGTCATCCTTATTAAGCTTAATCAATTATTTCTTGATTTCATAGTAGACTGTTCAAACAAATGATATCAATATCTTATATTGATATATTTGAGAACGACCATGCATTTTAACAGTCTAACTTATCAAGGGGCCCATTAATATCTCTCCCATAATTGAGAGGGACAAATTCCTTCACTATCATTCATATTTCTCTCATTGATTTATTCTATATCCAACAGTAGTCTAATTTATTATATGATTAAAGACAACTTTAGACAACGTCAAAATATAGAATTTATCAAGTAGGAAACTATGATGAATTTAGGTCGAAGGACTTTTAATATCATTATGGCTAGAAAGTACTTATGACATGTTCCATGAAGTACTCTCACAGTGGGTCATGTCCAATACAATGTTCTCTAACATTTATTTATGTTTTGACTCGATATCACAAATATTCATGACCAGTAAAACATAGCCATCAAGTCACAAACATACTAATCTTAATTTATTATTGTTCCAATAATAATCATCGATCAAGGATAGTTTTAGAATAGTCATTGTATTCATTGTAGGGTTTTACTATCAAGTCACGTACTTAATGACCACAAAATAAAATGCACTATTCATGAAAAGAAAAACCTCATATTATTATATAAAACATAACGATAATAGTATAAGTACAAATTGACTCTAGGGCATATCCCTAACAAGTACTCTACGACTTGAGTATGAGTTAATGATCTGACGAAGTTGGAAGCATATACTTTGATATGCTATAGTTGAGGTTCTATCATGGGGTCAATATACTTGCATGTTGGGCATGTGACTAGTTAGTTAAGACAGACTTGTACAAGATAATTTCTGTACTATATCGCCCCTTGTGATTGTCTGAATGATCTAAATATCCAAGGCCCTGGGAAACATGACTTGGATGTTTGCTTTAGGGTAGCTTTCTTAAAAAGCAAAAACAATCCAGGAAGTCGTGGATTATTGGATTAGAAGCCTAAGAATGGTAGATATCATTTAGAGAAGTGTTAGTACACTTCTTCCTCTCTAAATATATGGCGATGTATTGAGGGGTATTTTAATCATTACACCTGTAGGTCGGAGACTTTGCTAATGCAGCATTGTCCTTGAGATCAATATTTCCTTATGGTGATATTAGAAAATATTTAAAATACAAAATATAGCTATTTATATGACAAGGGTATTTTGGTCATTTTAGTAGCAAGGCAGTGTGTCTTTTGATCCCCAGTATAAACCATGAGTCCTAATTAAATACAGGCTAAGGAATTTATCTTAAATTAAATAGAATTTATTTTATTTAAGTAGCCTGATTTAATTGTTGGGTTAGAATGAAATAAAGGTCCATGGAGAGAGAATTAATTAAATTAGTTTGGTAGGTTAATTAATTATTCAGGGCTTTGGCCCAATTTGAATAATTAAAGATTAGCCTGTGACTAAACTAATATAGACTTATTAATTGGATTAGTTTATTTGGGCTGAAAAAATTAATTATTAATTAGGCCATTTATGTGGTACTAATTAGAATAATTAATTAAGCCCAAAAGACTAAACTAAAAGTCTAATGGCCCAGTCCAATTTAACCTAGGGTTTTATTTAGGTTAAATAGGAGGATTGGAACAACGTTATTTTGATTACTACCTCTTCTCTGTGAAAAGAGAGGACGTCTCTCTCTCCCCAAAAAAAGTTCCTTACACTACGGGAGAAATGGGCTTTAGTGACACGAAATATTAGTAACAACAAAACTATTGTCACTAAATAGTAAAATTAGTGAGAACATTTTAAGTTGTCAGTAAAGGTCAAACTTTTAGTGACAACAAAAAAGGTTGTCACTAAATGATAACTTTTAGTGACAAGAGCAAATGTTGTCACTATTTTTTATCACTAAAGGCTTTCCCGCCAATCTCATTTAAAAGCAGAAAATCTCTTTAGTGACAACTCCAAAATTGTTGTCATTAAAAAAAAAAACTTTGTCACTAAGTAATGCACATATAGTGACAACATTTTTCTTGTCACTAAATAGTGTACTTATAGTGACAAGATTTTCCTTGTCACTATTTATGTGAATTTAGCGATGAAAAATGTTGTCACTAAGGTGTATGTGTGCATGCTTTTTTTATTAGAAATAATATTATGTGAATTTTAATTCATATAATTTTACTTATATAGAGAGCAGAAAGGTGATAAATAAATGTAGACTTGTATATATATGCAGGAGAGAGAGAGAGAGAGAGAGAGAAAAAAAGGGGGGGAGAGAGAGATAGAGTGTGTAAGAGAGGGAGAGAAAGAAAAAGAAAAAAAGAGATATATGGAGAGAAAGAGTACTAAAACAAAGAGGAAGAGAGATAAAAGGAGGAAAAGAAAAAGAGGAAGAATGAGAATGACAAAAATGGAGAAAGAGAGATTGAGAGGGAGAGAAGGTTAGAAGAGAGAGAGAGAGAGAGAGATAAAGTGTGTAAGAGATGGAGAGAGTGAAAAAGAAAAGGAGAGATATATGGAAAGAAAGAGAACTAAAACAAAGGGGAAGAGAGATAAAAAGAGAAAAAGAAAAAGATGAAGTGGAAGAATGAGAAAAATGGAAAAAGAGAGATTGAGAGGGTGAGAAAGTGAGGAGAAAATGGGTGAGAGAGTGGGAGAGAGAGAGAAAGAAGGGTAGAAGAGAGAGAGAGAGAGAGAGAGAGAGAGAGAGAGAGAGCGGGGGGGGGGGGGAAATGAGAGAGAAAAATGGGAAGGGGGAGAGAGATAGAGTGTGTAAGAGATGGAGAGAGAAAAAAAGAAAAAGAAAGAAAAAGAGAGATATATGGAGAGAAAGAATACTAAAACAAAGGGGAAGAGAGATAAAAGAAGGAAAAGAAAAAGAGGAAGAGGAAGAATGAGAAAAAGGGAGAAAGAGAGATCGAGAGGGTGAGAAGGGAAGAGAAAATAGGTGAGAGAATAGGAGAAAGGGGGAGAAGGGTAGAAGAGAGAGAGAGAGAAATAAAAAAAGAATGAGGAGAGAGACAGAGACAGAGAAAAAAAAATTGAGAGAGAGAGTTGTCTATTAATAAATAAATATATATGTATTTGTTGTATGTGTGTGTGTGTGTGTGTCTATATATATATAGTATATATATCTATGCATATGCATGTATATATCTATATATATACGTATCTATATATATATATATACATATATACAAATATAAAGGTATACCTATATACCTATATTTATATAGGTATACATATAAAATATATGTATACATATATGTATTTATATGTATACCTATAAATATAAATATAGGTATACATATTTGTATACCTATATTTATATAGGTATACATATAAAATATATAGATATAGGTATATATGTATACCTTTATATTCCTATAAAATATATATATATACCTATATATATACATATATATATATCTGTGTGTGTATGTGTGTGTGCGTGTGTGTGTGTGTGATATTTAAATATAGGCATATGCATATACCTATATATTTGTGTGTATGTATGTATGTATATAGATATGTATATATACAGATATATACATACCTATATATAAATATATATTAATGTAGTACATATATACATAGTATATGGTATGTATATATATATATATATATATTTGGTATGTACATATGTATGTATATATATGTTTGTATATATATGTATATATGTGGTGTATATGTATATATATATGTATCTATATATGTTTATATATCTATGTATATATATATACACACACACACACACACATACTATATACTATCTATATACATATTACATTACTATATACTATGTATATACATATTACATAACTATATATCTATATATACATATATATATGTTCGTATACATACGTATCTACATATATATATATGTGTGTGTGTGTGTGTGTGTGTGTGTGTGGTGTATATATATGCATGTGTCATATATTAGGACACATATATATGTATGATATATAGGTATGCATATAGGTATGTATATCCATAGTATGGGTATGTATGTGTGGTGTGTGTGTGTGTGTATACATACATACATATGTATATGTATATGTATATGTATATATATATATACATATATGTGTGTGTACATATATACTTATATATATGTTTATATTGGATATATATATGTATAAGTTTTTTTTTTAAATAAATCTATATGTTTAAAGTCATTTAATAAAAATAATACTTTAATTAACAGTATATAAATTTTTAAATTTATATAAATATAAAAATATTTAATTACGTTGTTTAATAAAAAATTTAATATAATTATTGTATTTTAATATTGTCTTATTGTTTTAAAATTTTGAAAAAAAATTATTATGAATAGTTTAAATAAAAAAAAAGGATTATAGCACACAAAGTGGTTTGGCCTAACGGCTGAGACACAAGACCTCTATGCTGGAGGTCACGGGATCGAATCTTCGTTGCCTCACTTAACTCTTAATTTCAAGTTAATTTGGAGTTACAATCCAATACGGCGGATTCAAGTGGACCATTCTCTGGAGAAGTTGCGATCTGGTGCGGCGGGTTCACGTGGACCTTGCTAAATTATAGTGACAAGATATAGGTAATAGTGACAACATTTGTTATGAATTAGTGATGAGAAATGTTGTCAGTATTGGTTGATTACAATAGTGACAATGGAGTTTTGTCACTGAAAGTCAAGCTTCGTGACAAAAATAAGTTGTTGTCATTCCATACCTTTAGCTACATAGATTTAGTGACAAGAAAATTTTTCATCACTAAAGGTCTTCGGTGACAACATTACATTGTCACTAAATGACACTTTTCCTATAGTGTTAGTCTAAGAGTTGTTCACCAAACGGAATTAGGCAGACCATATATTAGAAGATCAAGAGTTTGGCTTTCACCTACATGCAAAGATGGAGTAGGAGACTTGCAGGAATCACACCAGAGATTTTCACCAGCGTACCTACCCTGGTTGCACAAATTCTGGTCTAGCCAATTCTAAGAACGAGGAAAAGAGGTATTTTTTTAAACCTCAAAATCCGTACAGAGCACAACCGGCACCGGCTAGGGTTGCCGGAGCTGGCGCCGGCTCTATTCGGAGTTCCTTGTTCTTCAGTTTTTTCCAGTTTTTGTTTTTCGCTTCCGCTATGTGCCCTGTGTTTTCCATTTTTCATGCCTTCAATCACTTCATCTGCTACAAATCAACTTAATCACACTCTTATATTGTTTAAATTTAAAAGCTAAGCAATTTTCCATTTTTAATTTGGTGGTTATTGTCAAAATCTTTACCAACATAATGCTACTGTTTTTTAGATAGGAACTAGGGGAGTACAAATGGAGCATTTTCCTTTTCAAATAATTATAAAAAAGCCTGGTTTTTAGAATTAGAATTATTGTTGTGCGTGCTTAGGAGTGTGGTTTATACCATGTAAATAAGATAAATTCAACACTCAATAGAATTTTAAAATAAAATACCAATTTCACTTACATACACACACATTTTAGGCAAATATACCCATCATGTAGTATAGAGTATAGTTGGTAAATATTAAATTTTCCAAGAAAAGGATACCAACTACTACTACTTTCTCCCAGATTTCATTATCCAATTAATCAAAATAAAGAAGTATAAACAACTATCACAAATCAAGTAGCCAAGAATATCACAAAGAAAGCTATACCTAATTTTCAAAACAAAACCAAAAGATCACCAAGGCAAAATTAAAGTAGGAAAAGAGGATTAGCCATGCAATTAAAGAGAAATACCTATTTACATTCAACCATCAACCATCATTCAACCAATCAATATCTAATTCAAATATTAGCAAGATTTTCCAAATAAATTGAAATTCACTTTTTCTCAAGTAATGAATCTCCTACTCTTGAGCCCAACACAAAGATATCTCTATTCATATGAATCAAACCCAAGGATGCATAAGTTAGAAAAATCAAAACCCAAGCCAAAAAAGCTAAAGAATCTCTATCTCTAGGTGACCCTAATAATCTCATTTATCACCAAGTTCTAAATCCCCCAAATACTAATTCATCAAGGGAAAACAGATCTATTAGATTAAAATAAAAAGGAACTCATTTTATACATTCTTTCTTAAGTTTAAAGTGAGAGCATTGCCCAAAAATTTAATCCAATCAATAAAACCTAAGTGATAAATTATTCAAAATAGATAATAATGATTCAAATAACAATCAAATACAAGAGTAATATAGGGTACAACCCTTTAATTACAACTCAAATAAAATAATTTTAGCAACCACAAAGTTAAATTACAGAGAATTAAAAGGAACAACTCATAAACAAGGATCCTTCTTTTTCTTTGCAATCTTCCTTTGGGTGCCCCCTTTTCCCTCCTCAATTCACCTTGGATCCTCTCTTCTTGGCCTTCTCTTGTGATTCCAAGGGGTTTCTACATAGTTTTCTTGTGTTTTCTCTCACCTCTCTCTGCTTATTTTCAAAGAAAAAGACTATTTATAGGCTGGATTGCTGTAATCCTCGAAATCTGCAAAACATGGTATCATCTGCGATGTTACACGACATTGTAGAAGGTGGCTTGCACGTCACCATGCATACTCTGATCTTTAGGTTTCCTTCAAAATGACGTTGTGGCTCTTGAAGTCTTCATGTGTTGGAAACGTGCATGGCACCATGACTATCGTGCTGCATGGCACCGTCGGGCTTTATGATCCCTACTTTTTTTTACTTCTGGACACGCACAGTACCGTACACTGTGGGATTTAGGGCACCATGGACCTCTAGATTCTTGACTCCTGACCTTCTGGTTCTACACGGTCACCTGTAGAATGAGGGTAACGGCACCATAGGTCTTCCATATTACTCTTTTCCAATCTTTTTCTCCTTAAATTCTATTCTTGTTTCAACTTTCTTCGTCTGCATCAAATAAGGAGAAAAGTGGGAAGATAAATAGCCATCTATAATAAATTTAAAGGATTTAAACCTCAAATACTATATTAAATATGCATATAATGATCAAATATTACTTACCCACACTTAAGCTTTTGTGTGTCCCTAAGCAAATATTCATAATGTAAACTTTTCAAGCAAAAAGCATATATATCAAGAGTAGATTTTTGGCAAGAATGACTATATTAGAAAATATATTCATTTTCTATTGAAATGAAAATCCAGTTCTAGTTCATTTAACAAGGCTAAAATTGTGTAAACATATATATTTGAATAGATACAACCAAAACCATCGAAGTTAGATTAAACAATTCTATATCTATTCAACAGGTGTCGTCCCATTTTCCAAGTCCAGAATATGATTCAAATGATTCATATAAGTAGGAAATAATGAGTTACTTAAGTTCTCTGACTTCCAAAAGTTATTGCAGTCCAACTAGTAAATAGAGGATTAGTCTATATGCTCACTTTTGTATGTAATTGAATAATAAAGATAAAATGAAGGATTTTCAAATTTTACATTACCCTTTACTCTCATTTTCTTACTATTGCAATGTATTGTAATTGCTTAATAAAGATATTATAAAAGATTTTCATCAATTACAATTCATTGCTCATTCCTCTCATGATTTTTACCCCAATCCACATTTACTTAAACCCAGAATAAAGACTAACTAGAAGATCATAAAATATAAATAAGTCAAAATTCCTTACTTAAAATTATTAAAACAAGTTTCTCATCCAATCTCAAGAAATAAAATATCACCATGTTTACTAAAACATAGGTAAGGTTAAGCAAAATTCTCAAGATCTAATTCATATCATATCAAATTACATAATTACCTAAGAATGTTCGGTCAAGATAAACTCATTCTAAATGCTCTTGTCTAGAAAAAAAAAAAAGAATAGTAATTCCAAAGACAAAAAAAAAAAAAAAAGCTCAAATTTTTGCAAAGCAATTTTAGACCATGAGTAAAACCCACAAATAATCTTGCAACTCATGAAAAGAATATACTCTAATCTCTCCCCCAAACTTAAAAATAGATAATGTCCTCATTGGCCAAAATACTGTGCAATGTGTATACATGCAATGGGACTGAAAATAATAGTAAAGAGAGAATGATTAATGTAATACTCCCCAAATGATTAAAATCTCAAATTTTGTATTGAAAAAAAGAAAGATCAAGGTTTTCAGCATCTAATAAATATTACAATC
The DNA here is from genome assembly GCA_026120185.1 of Voacanga thouarsii. Classification (NCBI taxonomy): domain Eukaryota; kingdom Viridiplantae; phylum Streptophyta; class Magnoliopsida; order Gentianales; family Apocynaceae; genus Voacanga; species Voacanga thouarsii. The sequence goes on along the minus strand of JANUWF010001641.1, from coordinate 4,123,312 downwards.
ATCCAAAAAAATAAGTACTAATGATCTAAAATAAAACAAAGCTAAATAAAAGTAAAGTTGAAGAAATATCCACAAGGTACAAAACAAAATAAATCCTATCCCTAACTATAGAAAAGAAAAGTAAATCAAAAATAGCTCAGGCCTCTTCTATCGCTCCTACTGCTTTACTCAGGCACATCAAGTCCTAGACGGTCATATCTTTTGTGTTAGTCCTACATAGTGTGGATGAACAAACTTCTCAAAAAATCCAAAATATTTCAAAACTTCCGAAACATCCACTCATTCAACACAAGTGCCATAGCCGAAACCCAAAACAATTTCAAAGCAGCTCAATCAAATACTACACCAAATGCAGTAAACAATCCAATTAGAACAAGCAAATTGCCATAACGTAGTTCTATCAATAAATTATAGCTAAATGTACTCCATATTAGAAAAAATAGCAGACAATTTCAGAATAAAAATCAAGAATATCCACAATTTTTATTCATGATTATCTTAGTTATGTTTCAATTTTTGTTTTTCTTACATCCCTTAAAGATAAGAATGTTGTTTTAGGGGAGACATGAAGAGAATGTCTTGATCATATAATCATGTCTTAAAAAGAATTTTAGAGGAATTCTTGTCCTTTTTATTATTTCTAGCTTTGTCCTAACATCTTCATAATTTAAATAAACCAAAATCCATTAAATCTCTTCTTTTAATTCTAAAAAATTCTGTGATAATTCTTTAGCCTTGAATTTCGAAAATCAGTCTTGAAGGATAGAGGATTGGCCGAAAATAGGAGAAAAGTTAGGATGGATTCCCAAGAGAAATAAATCACCATAGTAAAACCTTCAATCCTACCTTCATGTTGTTCATAGTTTTAATGAAGAAAAGCTGGAAATTTTCCAGAATTCTTGACAAACCAACTTTCGAAAAATTCAGCCAGTAATCCTAAGAATTTGCTGCCAGAAAAATGGTCATTTTCATGTAGCTTGAAGACTGAAAATTCTATGCAAATTTCAGACTACACAAACTGCACAAAACCAGAAAAATTTCCTGCAAAACTTGCTGCATTCTAAGCTGGAATTGAAACTATCTTTTGTCATCAATTCAGTTGAAGCACCCTTTGTTTTTCTCCAGAAAGGAAGCTAGAAAACCACCCTTAAAAGACCCTCAAATACCCCAAAAAACCAGCTGCAAATCGGAATGAAGAAATCCAGAAATTCTGCACAAAAAAAACCTATACCATTCGAAACTCTTGAGCATTGAAACAAAAAAAATTTCCAGTTTTGTCTCCTTATGCCTAGGCCAAAAAACACCTTCAAACCTCTGCAAATTGGACCTTGTTTAGCCATGGACTGAACACCATTAACCTCCACACTTACCTTGAGGACTTGGACTCCATAATCATACCTCAAAAAGTTCCTAAGATCACTCTATCCAAAACTCATTTGAACTTCAAAAAATTCCAAAATTTTGCTCCATGCAAACACTCTTGAATCAAGCAAACAAACCAAAATTTTCTCTGCTATTAAAGACTGAATTTTGGCCAGCAATAAAGCCTGAACATCCTTCATTCTTTGCCTTAAACCTGATCAGTTCAGTCGGCACTATTGAAGAGCAAAGAAACTTCCCTTAATTAATCACCATTAGCTAATCTCCTACCTCACTCCTCATTTTTCTCTATTTGAATTTCAAAAAAAATCTGATCACTCTATCTCCATCTTGCTAAAGAACGAAACTCCTAATTGCTCTAGACATTCTGCCAACAGCATTCTAGAAAATCATGCAAGCCTTTCCTCTCAAATTCTCTTCAAAACACCAAGAACACTGAGAACACACACTGCACTTCTTTAGGCCTAAACCTACCCTAAACACCTCCAATCATTCTCAAATACTCCAGATCACTTCTACTTAATCCCTAGACTTCATTTCTGGCCTTTATAACACAAAATCACTTAAACTAAAATTTTCAATCGGATCAAAATCAGCTTTTTTCTTGAAGGTCTCAAGAACATTAATAAGGTAAATCAAGAACAACCTTCTTGTTCATTCTCTTCCATTCAATTTTCAATATACCATTCTAATGTTCTCTCTCTCTCTCTCTCTCTCTCTCTCTCTCTCTCTCTCTCTCTCTCTCTCTCAAAATGGTTGATCGACCATCAACCATGGCTGTTTTTTCCGGACGACTAAAGGCTCTCAATCGCATGGACCTTCTTTAGTCTTCATCAAGCGATCGCCTATCAAGTATTTTTTTTCTCTTAATCCTTCTTTTTATTTCCGAATTCATGTCTCTTAGATGTTAATAAGAAGATTGAATATGAATGGAGGATTGAGTGTATGCATGTGGATGAAGGGGATGGAGTTAGAATATGAGGATCGGTATATATGATTAAGTTATATGGATTTTTCTTTTGAATCAATATATGCTCATCATATTGAATGAGATTTATGGGTGTTTTGATACATGATAGATGTTATGACACCAATGGTGATTAGGCTTTTATGTTCTTAAGTTTCAATAAAGCCATGAATGATGATCATGCCTAGTAGAAGATTGACCATGTGATAGTATGTGTTAATTCAAGTGTATGTTCAAGAATGGATTAGTTTATTATTTGATGTTGGAGAATGTGTTTATGAATCTTTTCTAGCAATAGGAAAAGCATGATGAAAGATTATTTTCTTGTTAATCCTAGGTTATTTTTATTAACAAAATTTATTACTTTAATTAGAAATACCTCTATATTTTTCCTAAGAGATTCGAAATTCCTAGGGAAATTTGGAAATAGAATATTAAATCAAATATTAATATTTTATTAGTCAAATAAATAATAACTTTTATTAAAAATAAAAAATATATATAATAATAAATAAAATATTTTAAATAAATAATAATAAATAAAATATTAAAATTAATTAATGACCTTGTAGACCCTAGTTAAAACTTTTACCTATATTCCCAAATATTATTTATATTAAAATTTATTTGTTATTTAATATAATTCATTTATTATTAATTTTATTATTTATTACTAATTATTTATTATCTATAATTATTAATTAAAAATTAATTGCAATTTATTATTTATTTATTTATAATAGTACTATTTAAAAATTACCATTTACCAATATTACATATAGGATTTAGTAATATTCAATATTTAATACTAGTTTATTTGTTAGCAATAATATTGAAATTTTATTATTTAAAATTAAAACTTATTAGTAATTAATTTTAGAACCCTAGTTATTTTAGCTTATCAAACTTGGTTTATTTTTTAAAATACTTTATCATTTAGCCTTAAAGTTTAGGACATTAAGGTCATGGTTAGTCATGGTTGTAACTAATTGAGCTAGGAATTATTTATATAAGGCAGATATAGTTCGAATGTAACTTTATGCCTTGTGTTTACCCCAAGCGGGGTTAGGTTTACCTTGAAAGATCTTTGAATCCTAGTAGAGCAAAGGATTAGGTAAGCTCCTGCATGGAGTCATTTGAAGACCAAAATTATTATGGCAAGCCAAATTTAATGTGTATGAACATTCGTTTTGTAAAGGTAATTAAGGATAGTTTTTCCCCTTTTTATTTCAATCAAGCAAACCATTTGAAATTAAATAAGTAGTTTTACACAAAACGCTAATCTCTTTCTAAAACCCAACTTTGGCAAGAATTTTAGAAACCTTAATTGCTATTTCCAAGTAAATCATTGTATGATCAATTTTCTCCCAAGTAGGACAAGCAACATTGAGTATTCAATAAGGGTAGACTATTAGGACTAGTCTTTGAAGGGTTAGAGTAAGTCTCTCAGTAGGTGGCCACCTATGAGGGGTGAGTCCTTCCCGAATAGGATGTCAGTCCAGTAGGTCATACCAGTTCAAGCTAGCAAGTTTTAGTTAAGTGGACTATGTGTTTCTGGAGTGAACAATAGGTAAGTTTGGGTGTAGAAATGGAGGAGTATCTCACCCGATAGGCCATACACCCACTTTATGTTAGCATGCTCAACGTGTGGCATTCTGACCGACAGGATACCCAGCGTGTGGCATACTAACCGTTATATTGTTATGGGGCCCAACGTATGGTGCCATAGCTACCTCTTTGAGTGGTTGTATTTATTATGCACATGTATAGTTTGGAAAGCAAAACACCACTCTTCATTTTTAACATTTATTTAATGCTTGTCAGCACTTTCTCTTATGAAACTTTTACAACTTGCATACATGAACTGTTTTATCTGAAACACTCAAAGCACACATGAGCTTACTGAGATTTTTATCTTACCACTTTTTGTACCATGTTTTCAGGTCGATCCTACTTTGAAGGTCATTAGCTAGATTGTTACTTATGATTTTGAAGACTCTCTGTTATTTTACTTATGTATTGCTTTTGAGAGATTGTAGCAGACAATTATTTTTCAGTTTGTTCATGTATCGTTGGGTTGTAATAAGTTTAATTTTTAAAGTATTTATTTTATTTTATTTTATGTGACCTAGTTATAATGACCCCTTGTCTTATGGATGGGGCGACATCCCCGGCCCTAATGGGCCTAGGTAGTGGGGTGTTATAGAATATCCAAGGGTTAGAAATCACCAAAAATTACTATGCTTCTATCATGCAAATTAAATCCTTTACTGCTGGCAATAGCTTCACCGCAGCTCATTTCTCAGAAAGAAGCTTGAATTCACTAGCTAAATATAAGCTACGATATTCGACTGAAGAATGGGAGAACTAATCGACACATTCAATCGGTGCAAATGGATAAAAAATCAAGGGAGATTTAAATTTGGGGGTTTATTTGAATGACGGGTTACGGAATAAGGTGCAGAGCAATGAAGAGTTGATTGGAGAATGGATGCACCATGGAGGGTTTAAAAGGAAAATTGAGGGAAAATGAAGAAGAAGAGGGTTTTATTTTTGTAGAATCCAATGTTGCACGGCACTATAGTTCAGACCTGCATGTCGCCATCGGCCTTCAGAACTTTGAGACCTGAAATCGAAATGATGTCATTAGACGTATAAGTGGATGCACGGTGCCATAGGTTATGACATTCATGGTTGATGCGTAAATTTTGGGTGTATAAAAATCATCAAATTTAAATTCATCCCTTATTCAAGTTTTAATTAAAATATTAATCCTAAAATACACATACGAGTAAGAATACTTATTGCAAGCATAGTATAGGGAATTAACAAGCATCGATCCTCAAAGGAACAAATATACACTAATCACTTTTCATTCATTGTTTAACCGACCCAATAAAGTGATAAAATTATAAAAAGAAAAATATATACAACTCAAGGATATGAAAATATGTAATTTAGACAATTACTCTTGAAATCATGACAATAAATCATTTAGCACACATCACAATCAATTATCATCTTTGTCTCATGAATGATTTAATATAAATATACTTGGTTTGCAATCCATGGAATCACTAGTTAAATTAGTGAACATATTCTATCTCAACCAATTTATACAAAAGATACGTTAAAATCAATCCTCATATAAACCCCTATATTCTAGAAATTTAAATATGAAATTAGACAACGAATCCATATTCTAGCAATCATCAACCAACCTTTGATTACCCAAGTTCTTAATAATTAACCCATTTTTCAAGCAAGTTATGAGATAACAAATATAAAATTAATTAATTGAAATCATTATCAACCCATTTTTCAAATAAGTTAATAACAAAACTCAATCAACTTCATAATAAAACAAGTAATCAAATGCCAAGGAAAATAATTAATTATTCAAAGAACTAAATTAACTCAAAATCATAAATCCAAAAATAATATCTAAATATAATTAAAGAATTAAAATCATCATTGTTCAAGAAAAAGAAAACAAACGAAAGAGATAAAAACTTATAGACAAGCCTTTCAATTTTCAATGAAAACTTCTTCAAACCCAATACTTCTTGAGTAATTTCTCCAGAAAAAATATTAATGGTGCACTCTAAAATATATTTATAAGTCTCCACATTGAGCACACCCTTTTTTTTCTACGTAAATAGCCTTTATTTATAGGCTTATAAGTTTCCTAAAAATCCAAAAGAGAAAAGAAGTAGTTTCCTATTAGAATTCTAGAAGCAATTGCAAATCCACCGCCTTAATTTGAGAAAGAATTAGGCACCCTGTTTTGCTGTCATTTTGTAGTGAAGAAATTTCCTTTTCTATTGAATTTTTGTTGAAGCTGAAAACTGAGCCAACAATCGAGCCATGAAGCCACCACTATTTCCTTTGAATTTGTTTCACCCGAGCCGATTACCATGTCCCAAGCCGTTTTCCATTTGCTGTTGACTTACCTGAGTCGCAAGAACCAAGCCCACCAAAATTGCTAAAGTTGTCGAGCCATGAGAATGCTGACTGAGATTGCTTTCTTCTTGAATCAACTCACCCGAGCCAATTTGTTGAAGACCAAGCCACCAAAATTACTTTCCCTTTTATTTTGCGAGTCGCAGCTTGGCTTCTTGTGTTGCATCCTTCCCATGATTCAACACATCTTCCCAATGATGTATTCTTTTGTCTTTTTAGCTTTTGTTTCTCCCCCTGATCGTATCTTTGTTTCTTTTTTCTCTTTCGTCTTCTTGTGGAGCCACTAAAACCGAGCCATGAAGCCCGCAAGCCATTTTTCTATTTCTTGTCTTGTTTCCAATTTTTATTTCCACTTCGCTATCTTTCCCCTTTTTTTTTTCTTCTTTTGTCGTGCTCTTCTCTAGACTTGGCCTGGTGCCAAGTCCATCTTCTTGGCCTGGTGCCGGGTTTGCACTGGAAAATTATTCAATTTTCTTCCAAATTTACCTATTTTTGCATAAAATTATAAAAAAGTATTTTTATAAATGAAATATCAAATAAAAAGGAATATGATTAGTTATTATATTAGAAGTATCTCAAATTAGTCTCAAATAACTAGAAAAATAATGATGAATTTAGCCCCTGTCAATGGTACCATGCACGCTTTTGTGCAGTGAAGCTGATAATTGAAACGACAACGTTTTTGTTCATCCGGATGCATGACGACATCGTGCATGACTTACATGACCGCGTGGCATCTTAGAACTTTTAATTTTTCCACAATTTTAAATGGCACAGTGCCATCGATCATGAGGTCCAGCACACCGTGCATTTCCAGAAAATGCACCATTCACCATTTTTTTTTTTATGTGTGTAATTAAAGCAAATAAAGCACTAGAAATAATATTTATAATCACTAAACTCAATTGAAAATGACATAACATATGCAAAATGTAAAATATAAACATGAACATAACAAAAGTTGAGATAAAGCTATAGATAAGGAAGAAATGAATAATCATACTAATCTAATATAAACATTATTCATGTGCATAGAGAATAGTGAAGGATCAAGGTTTTCCATGCCCTTCATATGGATTTCTTTCTGTATTGGCTGACATGGTTCCCAAGTTAATTCGGAGAGCATCTTAGCCAATTGTCTAATTTAGTTTTGAAGATAATAGATGGATGCCTCTTGATTTCTCATTGAAGCTTTAACATTTTGTGAACGGTTGTTTGTGGAGTTGAACAAATTTGCAATAAGTTCTTCTAAAGATGGTTTTGGTCGGGCTTGAGAAAGTAGAGGAGGTGCACAATAAGGTAAAGATAGTTGTGGTCTTAGAGAAAAGTTAACTTGTCCAGCTTGGGGTCTGATTTGGCCTTGTCCTTGACCACCTTGGGAAAAGTTTGGATGATTCCTCCAATTAGGGTTGTAGGTATTACCAAGTAGTAGGTTGTCTTGTCTTTGATTGCCCACATAGTCTACTTACTCACATTGCTCACTCTCATCTCCTATTCCTTGACACTTATGATCTAGGTGCCTTCCACCACAAAAGTCATAGTTCATTACTTAATTTTGAGGTCCCATATTCATCTTGTCCATTTTCCTAGTGAGAGCTTCTAGCTTGGCCTCCAACGATGTCATTTTATCCATAATATGCATTTCTTAAATTTTGACCCTTGATATTTGCATCCCTCAAGAATTGTTGCTTAAACAAATGTATTCCATTAGGTCACAAAGCTCTACTAGGGTCTTAGATGAAGCAATTCCTCTTGACGATGTGTCCACTATTTTTTTTTGAAAAGAAATGTAATCCATTGTAAGAAGTTAACATGTACAACCCAAGGTCAAAACTTTATTGGGGGCATTTTCTAATCAATTCCTTAAATCTTTCCCAAGCATCATGAATTGTTTCTCCATCCAATTGAGAGAATGAAAAGATATCATTTTTTAGCTTAGCCACTCCAGCAGAGGAAAAATACTTAACAAGGAATTTCTCAGCCAATTGCTCCTAAGTGGTAATGGAACCAGTAGGTAATGATTTCAACCATGATTTAGCATGATGCCTCAAAGAGAATGGAAATAACCTCAATCTAATTGCATCATCTGATACTTCATTTCCAACAAACCATCAAATTAAATCATTTGTTGAATCTTCTGGATAAAATTGGGTTTGATTTCAAAATTGTTGGCATCTACTCTAGGTCTCACAATACTTGAATTTGCTCTAAACAGAGTAGGTCTAGCAGAATCACCTATTGTCCTTCTCTCATTTCCGTTTCCACCTTGGTTAACTTCCATTTTTACATTGAATTCACATGAAGTATTTGACTACTCAAAGGCTATTGAGGTTCTTTCCTTTTTTTCTCTACACAACTTCATAAAGGTTCTTTCTATTTAACTATCAAAATCAACCCATGCTTTACCCAAACCCCTTCTATGCATACATATGTAAAATTTCCTACAAAGTAAAACTAAAAAAATTCAACTACTACTCAAATAAAAATAACATATGTATGGATAATAAGATATGAGGAATTATAACAAAAACAAAAGTCAATACCTAAATTCTCTTCAGAAAATCAATAAAACCAAATGAAAGTCTATGAAATCAAAGTATCTTTATTAAGCATGCACTATCAAATTACTAACAAAGATAAACACAAAAACTATAAACAAACTAAAATAATAATTGAATAATGAAACTCAAGTGGTTTTATGATATTGACGCACGATCTCCAGCAAAGACGCCAAAAATGTATTGTTGTATGTGCTTAGGTGTGTGGTTTATGCCACGTAAATAAGATAAATTCAACACTGAACAAAGTTTTAAAATAAAATACCAATTTTACTCACATACACACACATTTTGGACAAGTATATCCATCATATAGTGATATGATCTTGAATGGGCTTTTCTTGGTGATGTGGGTAGTTTAGTTGATTATGAGTTTAGCTCAACCAAAGGGACCAAAACAGTGGATTTCTTGAGACAAAAAGGGAAAAGTAAACTAACAATCTACCCTCTATCAAACCCTTGAAGAATTAGGCTTCAAAGACCCTCAAGAAAAGTAGAAAGTTCTACTATAATCTCACCCCAATATCCTTGAAGCAACAAAGGAAAACAAGAACAAAAGAATAGAGAAAATAGGCACCCAACTAATGGAATTCAAACAAACCTTAGAAGAGCAAAACAACTAAAACCCATTGAAAGAAACTACATTGGATTATCCAAAGGATTTTATAAACTCATTCATAAGGAGGACTAAGTCTTAAGCATGATCTTGAACAAGATGAATAAGGAGGCTAGGGCCTCTCAAGACTCTCTCTTCAAATTTGAATAAAGTGTGTGAATTGTCTTGTCAAATCACTAAAAGCTATATTTATACTACCCTAACCCTAACTAAGTGATCCATGAGATTCTAATACAATTGAGGGCCTTAATAGGTCTTTACAAAATATTTAAAATGGAGGAAAATCAGAGAAAACATAAAAAAACGGGGGCAACTGTCGGCTGCCTAAGCTGGAGCCAGCGTCGGCTAGGGCTTCTACAATCGGAGCCGGTTGTGTGCTGTTCTTCGAGCCGTCGGTGCACGTTGAAGCCGGTGCCAGTTAGGCTGCTTAGACCAGCGCCGGTTATCTGCTGGAAGGCCACCTTTTGATCAAATTTTATCCAATTTTGTTGCCAGCTTGAGTTCTTGTTGGGATCCTTCTTAGATAGTCATCAAAATGAGCTCTTGTCTAGCTTCCTCAACCTTCCAACCCTCTTCCATTCTCAAGCATGGTTTTATAAGCAATTGAAACTCATCTTCAAGCTTCTTAGTCCTAGATCTTGTCATCGGTCCTTATCCTTGCACGATCACACCTCCCCCTCCTTGATCTTGACCTCCATGATAAAGCGGAGTCTCATCATCTCCCCCTCCTTGGAAAGGATTTGTCTCCGAATCATTGCCATCATCTACATCAAAGGGAGAAAGGTCATTAACATTAAAAGTGGCGTTAACATGATACTCACTAGGTAAATCTATCTTATAAGCGTTATCTCCAACTTTGGCAAGAATTTGAAATGGACCATCTCTCATTGAATCTAGTTTGGTTTATCGTTATGTGAGAAATCTCTCCTTGCGAAGGTGCATCATACCCAATCACTCGGCTCAAATGACACCTTTTTCCTTCCTTGATTATGCTTATGGGTGATTTCGTCATTTCGTTTTGTAATGGTTGCTTTCACCTTCTCATGGAGTACCTTCACCATTTCCGCCTTCTTAGCTTCATAAGGTTCATCCATTCACCTATAGGCAAGGTGTGAAACCCCAACTAAAACCAACCCTAGAGTAAGCGGGTCAGGATGCATATCATATTTTCTTGCATGCATAAAAATATTTTTGATGATTTTATGTGCTTTAGATTTGTGATTTGTAGTCTAGATGACTTAATTGTGCTTAGTGAGTAAGAAGGGCAAAATGGTAATTTTTGCTTGAGGTGGAAATAGGGAGATAGCTTGAGGGTTAAATAGGAAAAATATTTGGGAGAGAAAATAAGAAAAAGAGTTGTTCTAGTTTAGTAGTTAGAGCTTTGGAATAAATCCTTGAGGTCTTGAGTTCAAATTCCATCATTTAAGTTTTAGCATGATTAAATTTTATTTTTGATAGGTAGGCTATTTTCGGCCTTGCATGCCTTAGGGAGGAGTAGGGATGTTGTCATAGGGTAACCATGAAAGGAATGTCCTAATTCCATTCTTGTGCCCTACAAAAATCCCTAAGAGATTCATACCCTTTTTGTTCTCTAACTTACCTTAATTCTTAACTAATTAAGTTACTCAATTTATTCAAGCCATTTTATTTCTAGAAAATTCCAGCAAGCTTCTTTGATCTTAGAGTTTTAAAATTACCTATGGGAGGGTAGCATATTGGCCAAAAATGGGGAAGAGTTATGGAAGGTTTCCAAGAGAATTAATCTCCATAGTTGAACCTTCAAACTCCACCCTATGAGTGATCATCTTCTTCATGTAGTAAGCTAGAAATTTTTCCAGCTTCTTTATCAGTTCAATTGTCAAAATCTTTAGCCATCTTTCCCTCTCAAATACTGCCAGAACAATAACCAATTCACTTAGCTTGAAGACTGAAAACATTAGCCAAAATCGGAGTGCACAAAAGTTGTGCAAACCAGAAAAATTCCTGGACAGTTTTCGCAGCATAGCAGTCCGAAAAACCAAGCTGTTCCTCTAGCTTTCCAACCAGCAATTTAACCCTGTCATCCCTCCATAAAAAAAAGCTAGAAACCAGCCTTAAAGGACCCTCCAATACCCCTTCAAACCTTCTGCAAGTTGGCTGAAGCATTGTAGAAAAAACTGCACATAAATTCCAGCAAGCCATGCGGAAAACCAACCAGAAATTCCAGCTTTTTTTCTTCTTCACTCTTGTCCGAAACTTACTCCATTTTCTCTGTAAAACCAACCTTAGTCAGCCACGAACTGAGCTTCATAATCTTCTGCATTGGTCTGCTCGAATGAAGCTCCATGACTGCTCCTAAAATCCCTCCATCAATCACTACAATCAAGCCATCGATTGGAGTCCAAAATTCCAGCAAACTTCCATGGATTAAGCCTCAACTATCTAGAAAATTCCTTCACTATTGCACTCCATAATTCGGCCACCCTATAGCTCTTTCAAGCATCATTCATCTCAGCAAAATCCCAGCCAAACAGTCGGCCATTGAAGCTCACAAAAGACCTCTTTCAACCAAGCAATTCTTACCATACTTGCTACCATAATTCACTCCCTAAATCATTCTTTTTGAATTTCAAACAACTAACTTTCCTTTTCTCCCAAATTTGAGAATTCAATCACCAGAATTCTCCAACCCATTCGGCCACTCTTTCCAAGTAGAATTTCGGCCAGCCTTCCTCCATTCTCTCCAAACCTCCAAGAACACCAAGAACACCCACCACCCTTCTCCACGCATAAGACCACTCAAAACCTCTTCAATTTTCTCTAAAAACTCCAGATCGCACCTACTCATCCTCTTGAATCCATTTCTGCAATTTATAACATCAAACGCTAGAATCAAAGTTCCACTTTCGGATAAAAAAAAATCAGAATTTTCTTGAAGGCTCAAGAATACTTTCAAGGTAAGCATGAACAATTATCTCCATCTTCTTCCATCTTCGATCTTTAATGGAATTTACTAATAAAATCTCTCTCTCTCTCTCTCTCTCTCTCTCTCTCTCTCTCTCTCTCTCTCTCTCTCTCTCTCTCGGCTGAAATGGTTATTCCAACCATGGCCATTTTTTTCTTCTTCCTCCTTGGACGGACCAAGCTTTCCAAGTGTGAGGATTCTTTTGAAACGTCTTCAAGGTAGTCATCATTCAAGTAAGCTTCTTCAATCTTCTCTTAAAATTTTAGATTCATATTTTTAGGATGTTATTAGAAAATGATGGATTATGATTAGAGTTTGAATGTGTTTTTGTGATGGAGTTGAGATTAAATCATGAGAATGATTGGGTTTATATGATGGAGTTGGGATTGATGCATGAGGATAATTGGTCTTGGTTTAATTTTATGATGTTTTAGGGTTTGTTGCATACCTTCATGTTGTGAGTAGTATGAATGATTATGCATGATCGATATTATGTCACATTTGGTGAATAGGGTTTTATGTTCTTATGTTCTTGTTGAGGCCATAAATATGATTATATTTAGTGGAGATTGAATCATGTGTTAGTAGATTTGGATCTATACTTTTATTCATGATTTGGGTGGTTTGTTGATTTGTGCAGAGTGTGTGTTCATGAATACGGTTAGCAATAGGAATTATGATCATGACTTTGTTGTTCCTAAGCTATTTAAGTTAACTAATTTTATTTCATTAATAAAAATTAATACTATATTTTCTTCTAGAGATTTCGAAAACCCTAGGAAAATGTGGATTTAGATTGTTATATGAAATAATGATATTTTAACCAAATAAATGATATCTTTTATTAAGATTAAAATATAAAAATATTATATATAATAATAACATTAAATAAAACCTTTTATATAAATAATCATGATAGGTAAAATATTAATCTTGTAAGTCATATATTCATAAATACTAGTAAAAATTTATCTATTATCCTTTTAATCAAAACATATTAAAATTTACTTACTATTAATTTTATTTACCAATTATTTTCTAACCATTAATTATTAATAGATTATTATTCTAAATAGTATCCTCTAGAGCCTAGGATTCTTCATCAAATAAACCCCAATTTATTTATAACGAGATTTAAACCTACAACTTATTAGTAACTATTTCACAAACCGTAGTTATTTTATTATCAAGCTAGATTTATTTTATAAAATCATTTTGATTATCTAGCCTTAAAGTCTAGAACACTAAGGTCATGATTGTAGTAAGTGGAGTTAGGATTATTTATGAAAGCAAATTTTGGCTTGAGTTTGATTATGGCTTATGTTTACCCCAGGCGGGGTTAGGGCAGCTTTTGGAGATCTCCAATTTATCTCGAGCAAAAGATCAGGTAAGCTCCTGAATAAAACTTGTTTGTTGTAAAAGGTTACTATGGTAAGCTAAACCCGAAGTATGTGAACACTTATTTTGTAAAGGCAATTGAGGACTGTTTCATTGTTTCAGTCAAACCAATTGTTTGAAAATCAACAAGCAGTTTTACTCAAACACCAAACTATTTCTAAAACTAATTTTAACACGGACTTTAGAAACCCTTAATTGTCATTTTCAAGTAAAGCTATGTTTTATCAGTTTTCTTCCAAGGTAGGCTAGTAGTACTAGTTTTGAAGAGCAAGAGAGAGTCTTCTAGTAGGAGGCCACCTCCAGAAGATGAACTCAACTTAGAGAAACGTTAGTACTACTTAGTCATGCCGGTCCGAGCTAGCAAGTTTCAGCCATGTAGACTGTGTGTTGCCGAAATGGACAACCGATTTTGTTTGGGTGTAGAGAAGGAGGAGTATCCTACCTGGTAGGCCGATCACCTACCTTTTTGTCAGTCTGCACAAAATGTGGCATTCTTACTGTTGTATGGTTATGGGGCCCAACATATGGTAACCTATGGCCACCATTTTGAGTGGTTGATTTTATTGTACATGTATGGTTGGAAAGCCAAAACGTCACTCTTAATTTTAACATTGTTTATTGCTTGCCAGTACTTTTTCTTATGAAGTTCTTATATCTTGCATATATGAGCTGTTTCACTGAACACACCAAGTACACACGGACTTACTGAGATTTTATCTCATCACCTTTTTTACCATGATTTCAGGTCGATCCTGCTGTGGGATTGAGTAGCTAGTTGCTGCCTGCTTGGAAGATATTCTATTATTCATTTTATGTAATGCTTTGGGAGTTGAGAGTGAAAAATTTTTATTTCAGATTTGTTCTTGAATTTTTGGGTTGTAATAAGTTTTAAATTTCAGAGTATTGTTTAAATTTTTGTTGTGTGTCCTAGTTATAAAGACCCCTTGTCCTTTGGACGGGGCGACATCCCCGGCCCTGTTGGGCCTAGGTAGCGGGGTGTTACACAAGGGAACCAAATTTAAAGGAGTTAGAGGATTAAAACCATACATAATTTTAAAAGGAAAATAAGAAGTGGTAGAGTGAATAGCCCTATTATAAGCAAACTCAATGTGTGGTAAGTATTCCTCCCAATTTTTCAAGTTCTTCTTGATTATGGTCTGCAAGAGTTGGGTGAGTGTTCGGTTGACCACCTCTATTTGTCTAACTATTTGAGGATGACAAGCTGTGGAAAATAAGAGATTAGTACCAAGTTTGTTCCATAATACTCTCTAAAAGTGGCTAAGGAATTTAGTATCCCTATCCGAGACAATAGTCCTTGGGATCCCATGCATTCTCACCACTTCCTTAAAGAATAAATCTGTAATATAGGATGCATCATTAGTCTTGGAACAAGCCACAAAATGAGCTATTTTGGAGAATCGATCAATAAAAATATGGAGTCCTTACCCCCCTTGGACCTAGGTAATCCTAAGATGAAGTCCATTGAAATATTAACCTAAGGCATATTAGGTGTGGGCAAAAGAGCATAAAAACCATGTGGAAGAAATCTAGACTTAGCTCGCCTACAATTAATGCATTGAGAACAATGTTTCTCCACATCCTTTCTCATTTTTAGCCAAAAGAAACGTTCCTTAAGGATGCCTAAGGTCTTTGCAACACCAAAATGCCCCATTAGTCCCCCACTATAGGCCTCCTTAACTAGCAACCCCCTAATAGAACCCTTTAGCACACAAAGCCTTGCCTCCCTAAATAAGAAACTATCATGTCTATAATATTTAACAAATGCACATTTTTCACAAGTATGGAAAATATCCCCAAACTCCTCATCATCAACATACAATTCCTTCACAAGTTCAAAACTAAGAAATTTAGCATCCAAAAAGTTTACTAGTGCATATCTTCGAGATAGTGCATCAGCTATCACATTTTCTTTACCCTTCTTGTATTGAATGACATAAGAAAATATCCCAATAAACTCCATCCACCTTGCATGTCTCTTGTTCAAATTTTGTTGGCTTTTGAGTTTTTACCTAAGGTTATTCTTGAGGAATTTGGATACCGATCCACTAGGAAAGCTTCCAATGGGCTTTCCCGAATTAGTAGTGGGGGCTATTGGTTTGAGTAAAATAGTAGAGTAAAAATGTGTTTAATTAAAATCCTAATTATTTGTATATCATGTGCATATAAAAGTAGTTAATGCTCTCTATCTTTACATCTAAGTCACTTGCATAATGTCAACAAACTTAAACCTATGTAGCATCTTGGAACCCAACAAGTTAACTGAATCAAACTATCTCGACTGGTATAGAAATTTGAGAATCATTCTCAAATCGGAAAAGTTGCTCTACGTGCTAAATACTTCTATTCTGCCACCACCAGCTCAAGATGCTCATGCTGATGAGAGCATGCTGTCCACAAAAGATATAAGGAGGATAGTGATATAGTATAATGTATTATGCTGGCATCCATGACTCCTGAATTGCAAAAACAGCTCGAGCATATAGATGCTCAATCGATTATACTACATCTTCGAGAGCTGTTTGATGCCCAAGCCATTACTGAAATATACGAGATCTCGAAGCAACTATTCCATTGAAAAATGGTAGAGGATTCTTCTGTGGCCACTCATGGGCTAAAAATGCTGGGCTTAATTGAGAAGCTTGGATCTCTCGGGTTTACAATGGATCATGACTTAAGTGTTGACTTAATTCTATAGTCTTTGCCTAATAGTTTCTCACAATTTGTGATTAACTATCAAATGAATAAGATTGAGTCCACCATTCCTGAGTTGATCAATCTTCTCAAAACTGTGGAGTCCTTCATGAAGAAGGATTCCAATGTAGTTTTAATGGTAAAATCTTCCTCTTCTAAGAAGAAAGTTCAAAAGAAGAATAAGAAGGCTCCCATGAAGCCCAAAGGTGGTGTGAAGAAGAAGGACGCAACTACCAAAGGCCCATGCCATCATTGTGGGAAGATGGGCCACTGGAGGCACAACTGCAAAGCCTACTTAGAGACTATTAAGGATAAGAAGCAAAAGGAGAAGCTTACAAGCACTTCTACTTTTTCTCTAGGTATGTCTATGATTAAGATAAATACTGCATTTAGAAATGAGATATGGGTATTAGATACCGGATGTTGATCTCATTTGTGCAATAACTTGCAGGGACTAAAGAGCAATAGAAGGCTAGAGAAAGGCGTTGTGGACCTACGTACTGCAAATGGGGCAAAGGTTGCTACACTTGCTATAGGGACATACGAGCTGAACTTGCCTTCGAGATTAATTCTAGAACTACAAAACTGTTATTATGTACCAGTTTTAATGAAAAACATTATCTTAGTTTTGTGTTTAGACTTATATGGATTTCATTTGATATTTAAGAATAAATGTTGTTCTTTTTCATTGAATGATATTCATTATGGTTCAGCAACTCTTGTTAATGGTTCATATGCTGTAGAATTGGATAATTCAGTTCTCAATATAAACAATAAGAAACCCAAAATGGATAACTCTAACACCTCTTACTTATAGCATTGTTGTTTGGGCCATATAAACGAAAATCGTGTTTCTAAGTCACACAAGCTTGGTGACTTAGGGTCATTTGATTATAAATCATATGGCACATGCGAATCTTGTTTACTAGACAAAATAACTAAAACTCCTTTTTAAGGAAAAGGAGAACGAGCTAAGGAGTTATTAGAACTCATACATTCTGATGTATATAGTCCAATGTCAATACAAGCAAGAGAAGGTTATAACTATTTCATAACCTTTATCGATGATTTCTCACGATACAGGTATTTGTATTTAATGAAATACAAATTTGAGGCTTTTGAAAGGTTCAAAGACTTTAAAAATGAAATAGAGAAACAACTTGGCAAAAGTATTAAGACTCTAAGATCTGATCGAGGAGGAGAATACTAGAGCCAAGAGTTTTTGAGTTATCTTAGAGATAATGGGATATTATTTCCATGGACTCCACCACATACACCTTAACATAACGGTATATCTGATAGATGGAATTGAACCCTTCTAGACATGGTACGGACCATGATAGCTTCTGCAGACCTACCAAAATCGTTTTGTGGTGTGCATTAGAGACTTCTGTTTATATACTAAATAGAGTTCCGGCAAAATCGATTGATACTACCCCATTTGAGATGTTCTTTGGTAAGAAACCAAAGTTATCTCACTTGCGAGTATAGGGTTGTCTTGACTTTGTTAAAAGGCCATAGTCAGACAAACTTGAGAGTAAATTTGACAAGTGTTTGTTTATGGGATATCCGAAAGAATCTTTCGGATATTACTTCTACCTACCTTTTGAAAATAAATTGTTTATTTCGAAGCATGCCATCTTCTTGGAGAAGGAGCACATGCTCAAATGGGACAGTGGGAGTAAGATTGAATTTAGTGAAGTTCATGAAGAACAACCAAACAAGGATCAACTGTCTAATCCCACATCTATTAAGAGAATAGATGAACCTTCTAATACACAAGAACCTCATAGATCTAGTAGGATATGTGTAGCACCTAAGAAATATGGATTTCTCATTGTGACCACAATAATGTATTGCTCATAGATGAAGATGAGCCTACTACCTACAAGGATGTTTTGAACAGTTTAGAATATGACAAATGGCTTGAGGCCATGAAGTCAAAGATGGACTTCATTTACGACAATCAAGTATGGACTTTGGATGATCTACCCAAATGAATTAAACCTATTGGGTGCAAATGGGTTTTCAAGAAGAAAACCAACGTGGATGGTAACTTAGTTACCTATAAAGCGTGACTGTTGGTGAAGGGTTATCGTCAACAACATGATATTGACTATGATGAAACCTTCTCGCCAATAGCCATGTTGAAATCCATTAGGATACTCCTAGCTATTGCTGCTTATCATGATTATGAGATTTGGCAAATGGATGTGAAAACAGCTTTCCAAAATAGAAATCTAATTGAGGAAGTGTATATAACACAACTTGAGGGTTTCACATCCAATGATAGCACAAAGGTGTGCAAGCTGCAAAGGTCCATTATAGACTTAAGCAAGCTTCTAGGAGTTGGAACATCTATTTTGATGAAACAATCAAAGAGTTCGGTTTCATTCAAAACATGGATAAGCCTTGTATATACAAGAAGGTTAGTGGGAGTGCAATTGTTTTTTTATTACTTTATATAGATGACATATTGTTAATGGAAAATGATATACCTATCTTGCAAACGGTTAAAGTTTGGTTGTCCAAACAATTCTCTATGAAAAACCTTGGAGAAGTAACCTTTATTCTCGAAATACGAATCTATAAAGATAGATCCAAAAGGTTGCTAGGTTTTTCATAGTCTACATACATAGATAAAGTGCTAAAGAGGTTTAGCATGGATCAATCTAAAAAGGGATTCTTACCTATATCACATGGTGTAAGCCTTTCAAAGTTGATGTCTCCCAAGGCACAAGTTGAAAGAGATCACATGAGTAAGATTCCATATGCCTTGGCAGTTAGATCTATTATGTACACTGTGATATATACTAGGCCCGCTGTATCTTGTGCTCTCAGTTTGACGAGCAGATACCAATCTAACCCTGGTAAAGGTCGTTGGGCAGTTGTAAAGAATATTCTTAAGTACTTACGAAGAACTAAGAATATATTCTTAAAATATAGAAAAGGTGATTTGAAAATAAACGGGTATGCTGTTGGCAGTTTTCAATCTGACAAAGGTGATTTCAAATCACAATCTAACTACGTGTTTACATTGTACGGAGGGACAATAAGTTGGAAAAGTTCCAAATAAAAGACTATTGCCGACTTTACGACAGAAGTTGAGTACATAGCTGCTTCTGAAGCAGCTAAGAAGGCTATTTGGATCAAGAAGTTCGTGACAGAACTAGGTGTAGTTCCTAGTATTGTTGTTCCAATAACTTTGTATTGTTACAACAATGGAGCCATTGCAAAAGCAAATGAGCCACGGTCTCACCAACGATCCAAACACGTACTGCGATGCTATCATCTGATTCGGGAGATCATAGATAGGAATGATGTAAAGATAGAGAGAGTTCCCATGGATGAGAACATAGTTGACCTGCTTACAAAAGCACTATTTCAAAAGAAACATGATTGTCATGTTGAGTCATTCGGTATTAGATACATGAATGATTGGCTCTAGTGTAAAGGGGAGTTTATTAGTGTTGTACCCTAGAGGTAATCACTTATACATTGTATAGGACCCATTTTATTTTAAAAAAATGTATTATTTATCTTACAGTTTCTTTTGTTTACTTTTAAGTAATATAACTGTTCGATGAAGTCCCTAATACAACACTGTGTTAATGAAATCATGATAGAGATCATGATATGAGATTCCTACTACACTATATAGTGTTAGTACTTAAACAGTCCCTAGTCATAGTATTAATGAGACAAGACATCATTAATGCATTAAAACTAGCATGTGTTAGAATTCTTGATTTGATCAGGCGGTGGTCCTCGTATCCGTGAGTATTGAGATACTCAAAGTTAACACATAGATGCTTGTTAATGGAATAAGTTCATTGGATGACCTAACTATGAGATAGTCACATGGATAACTATTTAGTGCCAGTGATATAATTTCAACATAGCAAACTTGCAAGTATCCTTAGACTTGAGATCTCCAAGGTACTTTGTTTGCTGAGCATTGTATTTTGATTCCAATCTCTAGAGCTCAATTGACGGCTGCCTATGGGATGGATATTGGGTACATTGTGAGGTAAACGAAAATAATTGAGAGGATCAATAAAGGATTCACCACTCCTAATAGTAGAGGCGAGTATCTCACGGCCACTTGTAGGAATTACTACTCGAGAAGTCCTTGGCTAAGACATATGTGTATTGGAAATAGTTTCAATTGATACACATCTAAAGTAGTGAGTTCCTGGTACAAGTACTATTGTATTCGGGCCAAAATTAATTCGAGACGGAGTTGACACTAATTCCGTACTCCAAACCGAATGAGATATTGTATGGTGAAAGGAGTTAATTGTACTGAAATTTGTTATTAAAGGGTTCATGTCAAGCCACTTGACTTCTTGAACTCTTGGGTGGTCATGATATGTTGTTAGATACCGCTTATGATCTGAGAATATGGGTTTATTAATTGATGAATTAATAAACCAATCCTTATTAGAATTAATAGGATTAATTCTTATTAATTATGGATTATTAATCTCAAAGATATTTGGATTAATTCATGTTCTCTACTAATTGACTAGGAAACCTAATAGGTCACATACAATAGAGAATTATATACTCAAGATGTTATTTGATAACATAGTGGGGTTAATTGAGAGAAAGAGAAGTTGTTATGGATAAATTATAATTAGTTATAATTTATAGTCCTAATTATAATTGTGAGAACTTGAGGTTTCCAACTACAATTAGGGAATTCTAATAGGATTAGAATTCTCAATTTTGGTAGGGGATTTTCGTGTAACATATAGATGAAACATACGAAAACCCTAGTTAATGTGTGACACCAAAAACCCAACCCATGAAATCCGTCTCTCTTCTCTCTCTCTCGATAGTTCTTGAAAAACAACCCTAGCCACCACTTAGTATTTATACTAGCACAGAAAACTTTGTACTTGAGTATTCCTCTGTGTGGATTACTATTAGAGATAATCACACACTGTGATTATAGTAGTTAGACGTTCAACTCTCGTGGAGTTTGATTAAGAGGATTGCTAGATCGCGCCTCGACTCGAAGAAGAAATTTTTGTTCTTCGGATGATCAAAGAAAGGTAAAAGCTATTACATTTGTTATCTTTATATCTTGTTTTTCACGCATATGTGGGTCCTGGGATGGTATCTCGTTTTATTCTTCCGTTGCGCCATATATTGTACGAATTTGAGATACCTAACATTTAAGGGTCTCATGATCGGTATGAATGACAAACTCTCTTGGTAAAAGATAGTGTTGCCAATATTCTAGGGTCCTTACCAAGGTAAAAAGCCCTTTGTCATAGGTAGAGCAATTGAGGGCTGCCCTCGATAATTTCTCACTAAAGTATGCAATGGGTTTTCTATCTTGGGGCAAAACCGCACCTATTCCTACCCCACTTGCATCACACTCTATCTCAAATGCCTTCTCAAAGTTAGGAAGAATAAGAATTGGAGCTTAGCTCAATTTATCTTTGAGGATTCGAAAGGTTTGTTGTTGGACTTCCTCCCACCTAAATCCTACATTTTTCTTTACCTCTTCGATTAGAGGGACCGCTATGGTGCTAAAATTTTGGATGAACCTCCTATAGAAGCTAGCTAGGCCATAGAAACTACGGACTTAGGTAATGGTAGTAGGGGTGGGCCAATCTTGGATGGCTTTTACTTTTCCATCACCAACCTCGATCCTTTTGGCACTCACAACATATCCAAGGAATGTAATCCTCTCTAAACAAAAAGAGCACTTCTCAAGGTTAGCATATGATCTCTTTCTTCGAAGGGCAACAAGCAGACTTTGAACATAATTCACATGATCCACATATGATTTGTTATAGATTAATATATTATCAAAGTACAAAATAACAAAATTTTCAATGAATTCTCTCAAAACTTGTTGCATTAATTGCATGAAAGTACTAGGAGCATTAGACAACCCAAATGGCATGACAAGCCACTCATACAACCCTTGTTTGGTTTTAAAAGCCGTTTTCCATTCATCCCCTTCTCTTATTCTAATTTGATGGTAACCGGATTTCAAATCAATTTTAGAGAAAATACATGCACTAAATAGCTCATCAAGCAAGTCATCTAGCCTAAGAATGAGATAGCGATATTTTACCGTGATGTTGTTAATAGCACGACAATCCACGCATATACGCCATGTCCCATCCTTTTTGGGCACCAAGAAAACTAGAACTGCACATGGGCTTAAGCTCTCTCTCTCACATGTCCCTTCTCAAGTAATGCCTCTACTTACTTTTACAATTCCTTGGACTCCTCCGAGTTGCTTCTATATGCAAGTCGGTTGGGGATGACGGCTCCAAGCATAAAGTCAATTTGATACTCAATCCCTTTTATGGGTGGTAGTCCTCCGAAAACCTCCTTTGGAAAAACGTCTTCAAATTCTTGAAGAATAGCTACAACTTCATTAGGCAAAGACAATGTAGAATCATTAGTAGAGACATAAGAACCTTTGCATAAAAGAAGAATAACCGATTCCTTAGCTTCTATAGCTTCTATGACCTCACTTTTTTTTGCAAAGTAATTCACTCTTCTTTTACCTCCCCTCTCTTGTCCTTACTCACTCTTATCCTTGATCGTCAAAGGTACTTGTTTGTCCATCCTCTCTCTCAACTCTTATTCTTTCTTTTCTTGTTCTTTCCTCTCAATTTCTTGTTTTTGTTTGACATCTTGCGCTTCCTTCTTCTTTTCTTTCTCCTTTATGATTCTTTGATCTTTGTTCACCTCAGTAAGGGTCATGGGGGTGAGGGTAAACTTAGTTCCCTCCTTGAGTAGGGAATAAGCATTCTTCCTCCCATCATACTTTACATGCTTATCGTATTACCAAGACCTCCCTAGGAGCAAATGACCCGCTTGCATAGGTACCACATCACATAGCACATCATCCTTATACTTTTCCATCTTAAAAGACATCAAAACTTATTTGTTTACTTTCAATTCCCTGCTATCATTAAACCATTGCAATTTGTAGGGCTTGGGGTATTTAATCCATTTCATGTCCAATTCTTCAACTAAGTTTGCACTATTCACGTTAGTACAGCTCCCACTATCCACAATGATACTACAAAGGGTCTTATTGATTAGACACCTAGTGTAGAAAATGTTCTCTCTTTGTTGATGATCTTGATTTTCAATGGCTTGTGAATTCAATGACCTTCTTGTGACTCCTACCAAAGAGTTTTTTTAACCAACAACTTCCCCTTCATCACTTTCCTCTTTCCCATTTCCCTCTTGGTCTTCTTGGTACCTTTCTCCCTCATCTTCTTCATCAGTAGAAACCTCACTATAGGGATTATACATCGCTTTCTTGCTTGGACACTCATGGGAAGTATGTCCATATCCAAGGCACTTAAAATACTTGATATCACTATTCCTTTGTGGCCTCTCTATGGCTTTTCCCTTGTCCTTGTTCCAACCTTCCCTAGGTTTCCAATCCTTCATAGGCTTCCAATCCTCTCTAGGTTTCCAACCCTCCCTTAGTTGGTTGAAGTCCCTTTGAAATGACTTAAGAGCTTCAGCCTTCTTAATTAGAATCTTGCTAGTAGTGTTAGGGTTTGGAAGTGGTATTCTAGTAAATGTCCTCCTCTTTAATTGCCTCCCAATCTTCATAGCGGCATGTACCATATCCTCCAATTGTTCGTAAGGGTGCAACTCTACAAAATTGGCAACTTCCTTATTTAATCCTCTCAAAAACCTTGCCCTTGTTACCCTAGGATCCTCATTGATTTGAGCTTTCATCAACATTACTTTTATCTCTTTATAGTAATCTTCCATACTCTTGTTCTCTTGCTTGAGTGATTGAAGCCTTTGGTAAAGATCATTGAAGTAATGGTGTGGTATAAACCTAGCCCTCATCATATCTTTCAACAAATTCCAACTAGCCATGGTTTCCACTCCCATTTGTCTCATTTGTGTACAACTTGCTCCCACCAAACCAAAGCATACTCCGAAAATTCCAAGATAGCTAGTCTCACTTTTGACCTCTTACTATAAGTATGACTTTCTAGAAAGATCTCCATCTTGCTCTCCTACTCAAAATATGCTTCGGGGTCACTCTTGTCATAGAATGTGGGGACTTTCAATTTAATGTGGTTCAACTCCCTCTTCTCATCATTTCCTTCTCTCCTACCTTCTCTATTGCCCCATCCTTTATTGTGTTCTCCAAAGGCTTCAACTTGTTCCCCCTTATACTATTCATCAACTACTCAAACTCTCTTTCTAACCCCTTTAGGTTGTTCCCACCATTCTTTCCTTGACCCCTATCTCGTCCTCCTCTCATACTATGTCTTCCCCCTCTCATAGAAGCTTATTGGAATCCCCCGATAGAGTGTTCATCCCACTCTTTCCATTGTTGGGCATTTAACGGAGAAGTATAGGCGTCACCATCCCTTATCCTAGGGGTAGGTACTTTAAATCACTCTTGGTCTCTCTTTTGTGCGACGGTAGAAGATTGCCCAAGATAATTTATCAATTCACTTGTCATGTTTTGAAACTTACTTTGCATAGTCTTCATCATAGCTAGCAAGTCATCACGCAAAACCCTAGCATCAATTTGTTCTTCTTGAGGTTTACTAAGTCCACTTGAGTTAGGCCTAGAGATCTCTTTATCATGGGCCATGGCGGTGGAATATTTACTTATTTATACCTGCAAAACAAAAGAAATTAGAAACAAAAATAAATCCTTTGTGAAACCCCAATCAAAACTAACCTTAGAGTAAGGGGGTTGGGATGCATATCATAATTTATTGTATGTTTAAATATATTTTAAAATGATTTTCTATGCTTTGGATTTGAGTTTTATTATCTTGGAGGCTTGTTAGTGAGTATTGAGTGAGAAGAGCAAAATGGTAATTTCTGCTTGAGGTGAAAATAGGAAGATAGCTTGAGGATTGAATAGAAAATATTTCTTTTTGAGGGAAAATAAGAACAAGAGTTGTTGTGGTGTAGTGGTTAGAGCTTTGGAAATTAATTCTTGAGGTCTTGGGTTCAAATTCAATCATAGGAGCTTTAGCTTGGTTAAATTTTGTTTTTGCTTGGGAAGTAATAATTTTGGCTTTATGTGCTTAGAGTAGGGTAGTGATGTTATCCTAAGAAAGACATGTTAGGAGTATCTTCATTCTACTCATTTGCCCTACTCGAATTTCCTAAGAGGAATTAATTTTTCCTTGATCTTTGATTTTCCTTATTTCTCAACTCTTTAGTTTGATCAAGTTGTTCTAGCCATTTTCTTTCCAGAAATTTCAGTAAAGTGTTGTGGCTTTGTAGGATCAAAATGCTTAGTGAAAGACTTCTTATGGTCTGAAAATGTGAAAGAGTTGTAGGAGATTCCAAGAGGATAAAACCCTCTAGTGAACTTATTAAAAATTCACTCTAGCTAGGTTCATCTTCCTTCTTGGAATGAGCTGAAATTTTCCAACTTATTGTGCCTTCAAGGTGTCGAGATTCTTAGCTAACATTCCCTTCCAAATGCTGCTAGAAAAATGGTCTTTTGGTTCAGCTTACAACCTGAATTTCTTGGCCATTTTCGGACTGCCCAAAGATGGAGCGAAACCAGGAAAAATTCCTGTACAAATCGCAACTTTAAGAGTCCAAAACCAAGCTGTTTTCTTCCAGATTTTGTTCAGCACCTTAGCCATGTTTTTCCTCCATGAAGAAGGCTGGAAACTAGCCTTGAAAGCCCCTGAAATTCCCCTTCAAACTCTCTGCAAGTTGGCTGGAAAATGGCAGCTGAAAAACTGTCCAGGAATTTCAACTCAGCGAAAATTCTGTGCAGTCCACTGTCCAGCTTTGTTTCATAATTCTCTTCCAGCTGAAACACCATCCTTGTTCTGCATAAACATCCCTTAAACCTCCAGTAACTGAGCTCCATTATTCCCCTTAAGCTTCTGCACGAAATTCAGACATGGCTGTCCAAAAATCTCTCCAATAAATCCCTACAACCATGCTTGATTGATTACCAAATTTCCAGCCACCATAGTTTAGCAACCTTCCATAATGTATCCCTCAAATAACTAGACTTTTTCTCCACCATTATGCACCTTGTTTTCGGCCACCATAAGTTACCTTAAACTAGCTTTCATCCCACCGAAATTCTGCTCAAAACAGTCGGCCATGGCAGACTTCCATAGCTCTCCAATAATCAAGATATTCTAGGATATTTAGTTTCCAAATTTGCTTCCTAAAAATATTCTTCAAGGATTTTAACAACTAGCCTTTCCTTTTCCCTTCCAAATCAGAGAACCATCTTCCTAAACCCTACAGAAAATTCGGCAACCCTAGTTCTCACAGAATTTCGGCAGCTGCAAATCAAATTCTCTCAAATTCCTTCAACCTTCAAGAACACACACAATACACCAAGAACACTTACTTCTTCCTTTCACCTAATACCCCTCCAAACTACTTTAAACCTTCTCTAAAATCTCCAGATTTGACCTACTCACTGCCGTGAGTCCATCAACACCATTCTTAACATCAAACTCCACAAACCAACTCGCTAGTTCGGATCAAAACCAGAAAATTTTGTGAAGGTTCAAGAACACCTTCAAGGTAGGTTTGTTCTAACAACTTTATCTTCTCCAATTTTGATCTCTAGTGAAAATATATGTGAATAAACATGCTAATGGTCTCTATCTCTCTCTCTCTCTCATGGCCGAAACTCTCTCTTTTGGCCGGATGGCTTCTTTTTCCATGGCCATGCTTCCTCCATCTTCCTTGGACGATTTTAGGCATCTAAGAGTTGAGATCCATTCTAAACTCCTTCAAGGTATTCATCAACCAAGTAAGTCCCTTCAATCTTTCTTTTAAACTCTAGATTCATGTCTCTAGGATAATGATGATAGAATGTGGATTGTAATAGCATTTGAGTATGTATTGTTGAGATTGAAGCATGAATATATGTATGATTGTGAAGGAGATGGGATTTATGCATGGAAGGATTATCTTGGTTGATTGTATGATGATTTAAGGCTTGATGCATGTTACCATGTCATAGGTAGTATTTGTGGTGAAGTATGCTAGAGATTGTGTCACCTTTGGTGAATATGATTTATATTCATGTTGGATTATTAAAGCCATGATCATATTTATGCTAGTAGAGGTTAGATCATGTCTTGATAAATTTAGATCTATGCTTGTATGCATGATTTAGATGATTTGATGAATTGAATGATTGTATATGTTCATGATTGTGAATAACCATGGAAATATGATCATGACCTAGTTGTCCCGAAGCTAAATTTTATTTCTTCAAATAAAATATTTAATATTATGATTTTTGGCTAGTAATTTCGAAAAAAAACCCTAGGAAGGATAGAATTGGATTATTAGATATATATTAAGGATATTTTAGTCAAATAAATAATAGCTCTTACTAAAAGTAAAATATATAGATATTATATAAAGTAATGAAACAACTAAAGCCTTTTATGAAAATAATCATAATTAGTAAAATACTTATTATTATAAATTTAATTATTATCTTTTAATCAAAACCTATTAAAACTTATTTATTATTTTTCAAGCAAGACTAATTAACATTCATTTTCAACTAACTTTGGTTATCAATTATTTTCTAACAACTAAATTATTAATAAATCATTATTTTTCCTAAAAACCACCTAAGACTCTTCATCAAATAAACTCTAAATTTTCTTAGCAATATTTAAACCTTTAACTTATTACTACTTATTTCCCAAAACAGTAACTATTTTAAATATTAAATTACCCTTAGCTTATAAACCTATTTACTTGTTGTTTGGCCTTAAAGCTTGGGATACTAGGATCATGATAGTAGTGAGTGGAGTTAATTTAAAATTAAGGAAGTGGATTGTGGCTTGAGATTGATTATGGTTTGTTTTTGCCATGCGGGGTTAGGTCAGCTGTTGGAGACTATTGTTGTGAGCGAGGATCAGGTAAGCTCCTGTATAAAACCTGATTGATGAAAAGTGTTAAATTATGGCAAGCCAAATGTAGAGTGCATGGACACTCATTTTTGTAAAGGCAATTGAGGGTTGTCTCCTGTTTTATTTCCGATAAATGATTCATTTAAAAATTAATAGGCAGATTTACTCAAACTCAAAACTCTTTCTAAAACTGTTTTTGACAAAGATTTTGGAAACCCTTAATTGCCATGTTCAAGTGGAACTGTGTTTTGTTCATTTTTTCCAAGTGGGATACGTTACGTTGAGTACTAATAAGGGTGGACTGCTAGGGCTAGTCTTTGAAGGGTTAGGGTAAGTCTCTCAGTAGGTGACCACCTCTGAGGGGTGAGTCCTTCCCAGATGAGATGTCAGTCCAGTAGGTCGTGCCGGTCCGAGCTAGCAATTTGTTTTATTTTAGTCAAGTGACTGTATTTTGCCGGAATGGACACCCAGTTGTTGTTGGGTATAGAGAATGAGGAGTATCTTGCCCGGTAGGCCGATCACCTACCTGTTGTCAGTTTGCATAAGGTGTCGGCATTCTGACCAGTTATGGGGCCCAACATGAGGTAACCCATAATCATTTTTTTCGAGTGGTTGATTTTATTGATTATGTATGCTTGGAAAAGTCAAAACACCACTCTTGCTTTTGACTAATGTTTATTACTTGCCAGTAATTCTTTTGTAAAGATTTCATACTTTGCATCCACGAACTGATTTCACTGAACACCCAAAGCGCACACGGACTTACTGGAATTTTTGTCTCATCACCCGTTTTACCATGATTTCAGGTCGATCCTGCTATGGGGATGAGTAGCTAGATTATACCTGCTTTGGAAGATTTTCTAATGAATTATTTTTGTATAATGTTTTGGGGAGATGAGAGTGGATAAATTTTATGATGGATTTGTTTTTGGTATTTTGAGAATTACTCTTGGATTGATATTTATTTTGGAATGTAATAAATTTTAAGTTCAGGTATCATTTATATTCCGCTATTTCATTTGTGTGACTTAGTTATAAAGACCCCTTATCCTTTGGATGGGGTGACATCCCCGGCCCTGGCGGGCCTAGGTAGCGAGGTGTTACATCCTTACTTCGCTTCTTTGCATGTTGGCTCTCAAAGGTTGGTCACTCTACGCTCGTGTTTGCTCTCTTAAGCTCTTTTAGTAATAAGCTCACTCTCTTGCCTTTTTTTTAATACTCAAACCTTCTTGTTCAATCCCAATTCTCCCCAATAGCTAAAGATTTAGTCCAACTTAGTAAATTACACAAATCAATGAATTTTTCCAATTAGGGGTCTTAGGGGAATTTCAACAAACACTTGTTGGGCACCTCAAACAAATAAGTTTTAATCAAGAATCTCAAGAAATGTGGACTCAATCAATACAAGAACAAACACTTAGATGCACAAAGAAACACTTCTAAACAAGAAACAAACAAGAGTTAGTAAGAATAAAGAAACAAGAACAACTAGAATTAGGATTATGAAGAACAAGATGGTCACAAATGTGCTCTAGTAAAATTGAGTTCAATGAGCATGGAATTCAACAGTAGAGTGATATACTAAGTTCCAATATCCTAAGGAATGAAAATTAAGAATCAAAGTTCCCAACTAAAGCCCAAAGCATTCTCATGGAACATTTATCAAACACCTTAACTGCAATCCCATCACTTAAGAACAACCAACATTTTCACCCATATTCAAGCCAATTTTCACCACAAACACAAAAAAAATTTGTTCCCAAGGATTATATTAACATCAAGAAGCAATTTCCCTAATGAAAATTAAAGTTATAACAAAGATTTCATGATTTTAATTGAGCATGTTTTTGAGTTACAGGATTTCTCTTATTTTTCTTCAACTTTGTAGGGCTCCTTTTCTTGCCTCCAAGCTTTAATTAGAATCAAAGCTTTCCTTGCTCTGATACCAAAAAAATCTTTGATATGATCTTGAGTGGGCTTTTCTTGGTGCTGTGGGTGGTTTAGTTGATTATGAGTTCAGCTCAACCAAAGGGACCAAAACAGTGGATTTCTTAAGATAAAAATGAGAAAGTAAACTAACAACCTACCATATTTCAAACCCTTGAAGAACAAGGCTTCAAAGACCCTCAAGAATAGTAGAAAGTTCTACTATAATCTCACCCCAATATTCTTGAAGCAACAAATGCAAACAAGAACAAAAGAATAGAGAAAATAGGCACCTAACTAAGGGAATTCAAATAAACCTTAGAAGAGCAAATCAACTAAGACCCATTGAAAGAAACCACATTGGATTATCCAAAAGATTTTATAGACTCATTCATAAGGAAGACTAAGCCTTAAGCATGGTCTTAAACAAGATAAACAAGGAAGCTAGGGCCTCTCAAGACTCTCTCTTCAAATTTAAATAAAGTGTGTGAATTATCTTCTCAAATCACTAAAAGTTGTATTTATACTACCCTAACCCTAGCTAAGTGATCCCTGAGGTTCTAATACAATTTAGAGCCTTAATAGATTTTTACAAAACATTTAAAATTGAGGAAAACTGGAGAAAATATAAAAAAACGCGGGGCAGCCAAGTTGGAGCCACACCAACTAGGGCTTTTATAGCCGGCGCCGGTTTGGCTGCTTGGACCGGCGCCGGTTGTCCACTGGAAGGCTGCCTTTTAGTCAAATTTCATCCGTCTTTGTTAGCGGCTTGAGTTCTTGTTGAGGTCCTTCTTCGATAGTCATCAAAATGAGCTCTTGGCTAGCTTCCTCAACCTTCCAACCCGCTTCCATCCTCAAACATGGTTTTATAAGCAATTAAAACTCATCTTGAAGCTTCTTAGTTCTAGATCTTGTCATCGATCCTTATCCTTGCACAATCACGCCTCCCCCTCCTTGATCTTGACCTCTATAATGAAGCGGAGCCTCATCATATAGTATAGAGTATGGTTGGTAAGTATCAAAAATCCTAAGAAAAGGACGTCAACTACCACTATTTTTTCCCGAGTTCCATTGTCCAATCAATCAAAATAAAGAAGTATAAATAACTAATTATTACAAATTAAGTGGCCAAGAGTGTCACAAAGAAAACTATACCCAATTTTCAGGATAAAACCAAAAGATCACCAAAGCAAAATTAAAGTAGAAAGACAGGATTAGCCATGCAATTATAGAGAAATCCCCATTTACGTCCAAGCATCAACCTCAAGGCAAAACATGGCAAAACGAAAAATGCACAATAGCATGTTCATAAAACAGAGCACACGCAGAAGAGTAACGGAAGAAAATTTTTATACCTCTACGTGATTTCACTAGTCTAGGGAGTGCCGGCACCTTGATTTGAACCACTTCTGGTTCTAAGATCAATCCTTCAGGCTATTGTCCCGCAAGCCGTCAGCTTCTTCTGGGCATCAACGCAACCTTCTTGTCTTTCAGAATATAACCGTACCTGAAAGCCTAGTGAAGGCTATGAATGAAGACGATGATCTTCCTTTCTCCGACTAAATGCTATTGAGCATTAATCAGGAGAAACATGTCTCTGTTCTTATTTTCACAGAGAACACACACACACACCAGAGAGAAGAAGAAGAGAGGCTTCAGAAAAGAACAACATTCAGTGTTAGACTCCCTTTTTGGACCTTTGATTTTATTCTAACACAATAAATAAATTAGGCTACTTGAATAAAATAAAATTCATTTTATACAAAACCAATCCCTCAACCCAAAACCATCAAGACTTATGGGCTATTCCGAGGACCAAAAGATACATCGCCTGACTACTAAAATAACCAAAATACCCTTATTATAAAAATAGCTGTATTTTGCATTTTAAATATTTTCTAATATCACCATAAAGAAATATTGACCCAAAGGATAATGCTGCATTAACAAAGTCTCCGACCCATATGTGTAATAACTAAAATACCCCTCTACGCATCACCGTACATTTAGAGAGGAAGAGTGTACTAACACCTCTCTAAAAAACATCTACCATCCTTAAATCTCTAGTCCAATGATCCACGATTCCTAGAATATTTTTGTTTTCCAAGAGAGCTACCATAAAGTAAACATTTAAGTCATGTTCCCCAAGACCCTAGATATTTAGATCATTCGAACAATCATAAGGGGTAGTATAGCGCAGAAGCTATCTTGTACAAGTCTATCTTAACTAACTAGTCACATATACCTAATATACGAGTATATTGGCTCTACTATAGAACCTCAACTACGGCATATCAAAGTACATGCTTCAAGCTTCGTCAGACCATCAACTCATACTCAAGTGGTAAAGTATTAGTCCACGCTGTAGTAGTAATAGTTTAAGTTTCTTCTAAATAGTACTTTTAGAAACCACTATTACAGGTCATGTTCTACGTATTCGAAATACGCTCATGCTATGAAATGAGTGGACTACTCACTGGCTAAAGGTAAGCCATTCCCCATTTGGAATTCATAATACAATAACCTAAACATGATGAGATTTACATTCTCACCAATCGGTCAAGAACAAATGTTTATGTGTTAAGTAACCCGTGATCCATACCTTATTGGAAAAGACCACCATTCATATAGATCACTTACTTAAACACTATGGGTCATTTCTAAACGTAAATCGTGTACAATTAAAATATAAATTCATAAACAAATTTTTTGAGAATAAATTCTTTTATTAATAAATTCGATAATTATATTAGAAACCTAGTCTAGAGGACATACATTCAAACACAACTATCATTCAACAAATCGATATCTAATTCAAATATTAGAAAGATTTCCCAAATAAATTGAAATTCACTCTTTCTCAAGTAATGAATCTCCTATCCTTGGGTCCAATCCAAAGATTTATCTATTCACATGAATCAAACCTAATTGTGCATAAATTTAGGAAAATCAAAACCCAAGCCAAAAAGCTAAAGGATCTCTATTTGTAGGTGACCCTAATAACCTCATTTATCAATCACCATGTTTTAAATCTCCAAAATCCTTTCTCGAATTCATTAAGGGAAAACAAATTTATTGAATCAAAATAAAAAGGGAACCCATCTTATACATTCTTTCTCAAATTCAATATAAGAGTATTATCCAAAAATTTAATCCAATCAACAAAACCGAAAGTGATAAATTACTAAAATAGATAATAAAAATAAGTAAAAAAACAATCAAATACGAGAGTAATATAGGGTACAACCCTTTTATTACAACTCAGTCAAATCATTTTAACAACCACAAAGTCAAATTACGGAGAATTAGAAGGAAGAACTCATAGACAAGAACCCTTCATCTTCTTCTTTTCAATCTTCCTTTGGGTACCCTTTTTTCCTCTTCAATTCATCTTGGATCTTCTCTTCTTGGCTTTCTCTTGTGATTCCAAGGGGTTTTTGAGGAGTTTTCTAGTGTTTTCTCTCGCCTCGCTCTGCTTATCTTAAAGAAAAAGAGTATTTATAGGTTAGGTGCTAGAAACCCTCGAAATATGCAAAGCAATGTGTCATCTGTGATGTTGCAAGGTACCGTGCAAAGTGGCTTGCACGTCGCCGTACACGCTTTGATGCTTTAGGTTTCCTTTGAAACGACGTTGTGGTTCTTGAAATCTTCATATGTTGGAAACGTATTCTTGTGCTACACAGCACCGTCGGGCTTCAGGATCACTGCTATTTCCAACTTCTAGACATGCACGGTGCCGTGCACCATGGGATGTATGATGCCGGGGAACTCCAAATTCTTGACTCCTGACCTCTTGGTTCTACACGGCTGCGTGTAGAATGAGGTGACAGCACCATGGGTCTTCCATGTTACTCTTTTCTAATCTTTTTCTCCTTGAATTCTATTTTTATTTACACTTTCTTCATCTGCATCAAATAAGGAGAAAAGGGGGAAGATAAATAACCATCTATAATGAATTTAAAGGATAAATCAAATGCTATGTAAGATATGCACATAATGATCAAATATCAAGAATCATCATCATTATTATTATCATTATCCTTTGTAAACAAAGATTTATAATAGTAATTAATGTAATCTTTTGTGCAAGTTAAGAATAATATTAACTAAACTAGTTTGCAACTCTATGCTACGTGGGAAGATTTTGCCCATTATTAAAAATATTCATGTTTTTTTAAAAAATAATATTAAATATCTAATTTATCCATGACGACCAAATCAATCTCAACTATAAAAAAGGTTAGTTGGAGGTATTGATGAGATTAACACCATCCACGTTGGAAAACAAAAAGTTTTATTAGATCTACACCATTGATTAGAAAGTTAAAAATATGGGGGAAAAAATAAAAATTACATAGAAAATCGCTATGTTCTTTAACATGAATTTGATTAATAGCTTTTGAGTATACTTTTTAATGTTAGATGACAAAGAACAAAATAAGATGCCTTTGAAATTTACTTTCTTTGATTTTAAATTAAAGATAATAATAGATTCGTGTAATAATAATCGATTATTCTCTTAGCAGTAGTTTTTCAAAAAAAAAAAAAATACAAATAAGTTGTACAAAATTCTTCTGTAATTTATTATTTCTGCATGTACAAAACTTGCCACTATTGTGCGTTGTTAATGGTATAACCTCTTGTAGATGCATCTCAAATCATTTTTGCTTTTAACCCATCCTTTGCATATCATATTCCCCATCTTTGTTAATGTCAAACTGTAAGAATAGAAGAATTAATTTCTTTCCATTTGTTAGTCGTATGTTTAAAAGTATAAGAATTCACTTTAAAATGTCAATATTACAGCTAAGGCTATAATGTGCTAAAATTAAAAGAGTAAGCCTAGAATGTTTATGATAATCATGTCAATAATTGGAAATAGGAAAGACCAACGACCAAACTGGACGGAACTTGCTCATGGAAAAATGTTGTCCTCTTCTAATTTGAGACAGAAGAAATACACTCAAGCAGTTAATATATTTTTATTTTGTAAATGAAATTGTAAGCTTTTGAATATGCTAAGTAAGTAGTATGACCTTAAAAGCCTTAAAGAGTCATGAAAAGTAACAATTTATGTGACAAGAATTTGTAATTGGACGTGTTGCACATACCATCTTGTAGAGTTAATTTATTTCATTTTCAAAATTGTATATACCGTTCCTATCTATCTCCAATGCAGTATCATTTATTCTCATTTCTTCAATTAATAATAATCTCATAAAAATCCCAATTCCAGAAGACCCTAAATCATCTTTGTAAATATAACCACATATTACTGAAGCAAGGAATGAGAAGAGGTACAGTCTTCTCATAACGTGTTGATGAGATTAAATACATTAATAATGATAATAGTTATAATGGAATAAATAATATAATTTCATATTTTTTATAAAAAATTATGTTAAATGTCTATTTTATTCGTGAATGACCAAATGAATCTCCAATATTTAACAAGTTAGTTAGAAGTATTGATGAAATAACATTGTCCATAATAAAATACCAAAGATTTTATTATATCTACACTATTTAATTAGAGAAGTTGAAAAGGTAAAAAAAATAAAAATTATTTATAAAATTTATGTGGACAATTCACTCTCCTCTTTATTTTAGTATATATATTTAGATTAATATTAGACATTTTTAAATAATATTTTAACTATTTATATTTCATAACTCTGACATAAAGAAATAAAAGAATTTCACCTCAATATTCACTAAAAATGCTACTAATATTAATAAACACTAAATGTTTTATAAGTAATATATCATTAAAAAAATTTAAAATATTTAAAATATCTTCACAAGCATAATGAGTTCCAATAACTCCACTAGCAAAAAAAAAAAAACATGTAAAATCTTTATAAAAAAATATTCATTTAACAATTCATATATTAAATACATCTATTTTTCACTATTCTTAATTTCTTGAAAATTTATATGTTGTTTTTCTATAAGATTAGAAAATATCATGATATTATCTAACATTTTGAAGACATGTTTACAAAACTTTGATGGAGGTTAAGATCCATGCTTTTAGTCAAATAATTTTTTTTTCAATCTTATAAAAAATTGTTGAAAAATCTTGCTGAATATTTTGGATGTTAGAAATTGAACTTAACATACACTTGTTTCTTAATGCTTTTGAGACGATCAATTGACAAAATTTTTGAAATATTTTAATAATTTGAATAGTTTATAATTATGTGGGGCTCACCAAAGCAAGTTTCACATCATTTCTGTTATACCCCGGAACTATATCCTTTAGATAAAGTAATTCAACAAGCAAACGTCATCTTATTTTTACAGATCACTCTTATTCCAAAATAAGAAGAGAGTTATCTAAACATATTTGATCTATGAGGTTTGAAATTGCTGAAATTATAAAATATATATTCGGCTATTTTTCACGGGTATTAGTAACTAGGAACAAAACTAATATAGTTTTTGAGATACCTTTTCTTTTTTTAATTTTAACTTTTTTTGGAAAAATATTTAATTTTTTTTTTAAATTTTAAGTTTTAAGTTACTAGACGTGTCCTTCTACTATAAGCAAACAATTTTTTATTTATCATCTCAACTATCAAAAATGTTTTGTATGGATCTAAACATGATTGGCTTTTTGAGGCCTACTTTTGCTTGAGCAAGAGACAATGAAAGTCATTTATTAAATTGATCGAGATAATTAATGTTAAGATTTTTACACTGAGGTTTCAAATTTAAATTTCTCTTGAGACATAAATTTTGTGCATATCTTTAGGTAGCAGTTGTGGATTTTTTTATCAATAAAAAAATATAAAAGAAAAAAAGAGATAATTAAAGAAAGGAAAAATCGTAAAAAATGCAATCAAAATATTTATATTTCATGATTTATATCATTCATCTTTTTTTGTACTTTTTTATATTCTCAATAAATTTTGTATACTTTAAAATATTATTTCACCACTCTAAACAAGACTTTCCTATAAAAATTGACATTTATTGGTCACGTGAGTAAGTCATCAAAAGAAAAATTATAAGATTTTTCATTGGACACGTACTCATTCTTACCGAAATTTTTTATTTAGAGTGATGGAAAGATCTTTTAAAATATAAAAAATTTATTGAGGATATAAAAAAGTATAAAAAATATAAAATATAAATCATAAAAAATATAAATAATTTGATTGCATTTTTTACGATTTTATCTAAATGGACGTATGAGAAAAATAGCAGAAACTGATTGATATTTATAGTTGATCGTTGCATAGAACGACCATTACATTTGAATGCATCACTTTGGAGCCAACACATGCTAGTTCCAAAGTGGAGCACATAAATTTTTTGTCTTTTTTATTTTATCATAGGTCAACTTCTTTTATTTTACCATATGTCAACTTCTGGTGGTTTATCCAAAACTAATTAGTTTAAGCAATCTAAATTAAAAAGTGATTATCCCTCCTTTAAACTTTAAATCATTCATTTTTTAAAAATACATTTATATTTACATTTTTTTCTTTTTTTTTTCTTCCTCTCCTGAGTAGTAGAAGTGAATAAGAGTGGAGGACATCTTTATTATCTGTTCTAGAATAAATATGAAAAAGATAACTTATTAAGTGTTATTGTTTTATGTGTAATATGCATAACTAATTTTTAAACTTTTTGTTTAGTACCATTTTTTATTTTCAGACGTTTTCATAATCAATTATTCTCTTCAATTTTTTTTTTTTTTATAAATAGCATTTTTGTAGTCAAATATTTTTTCCATCATTCTTCATTGCAATATCGCTTTCTTTAAGGAAGAAAAAAAAATGAAGTTAAAGTTTCCTCTCATTGCTCAAGGAAAGATCATATATAGTACTAATACTACTCCTACAGGCTACAACATGTTCCTGTTGTGTCTTGAACAGTTAAATTCATGTTTCTTTTGTTTCTCTTCTAGATATCCTCCACTGCGATTTCTGATCACTGCACCTATAATCTTTATTTATATCCTTGAATTGCTGTGATTTCAGCCTCTGGTCTATCGATTTTCTATCTTTATAGGCCTAGATTTGATGGCATTAACTTGTGTTTGATTGATTTTATAAAGATAAACAAGATCCTTGAGTCTCGATAAATTTACTCTTTCTGAGCCTTACAGAAACAAAGAATCAGCCACAACAAAACGAGGAAATTTTGTGGAGGCATACAAATACAAAGACAAGAATTTTGCATATTTCAAGCTACTCTTCATCATATATGCCCCGCAGGAGACATCCATCTTCGTCTGCGGTTGGAATTTGTGCGGTTTGTCTTAAAAGGTAGATTGATAAAGTTGGTCTACCCAGAATACACAGAACAAAGGCTTTCTTCGTGTTCTTGTTGTGATGTGTCATCGCATAGCAATTCATCATGCACTACTGATGTGGGAAGTGCCCGAAGGTATAATTTACTACAACAAAAGTCTCTTCTAATTACATTTTTTTTACGTAATTAATTAAAAATATTCTTATAATAACGATATTCCCAACGTTTAGAATATAATGTCACTAAATTAAAAATATAGCGTCATTTTTTAATTAAAGTATCGACATTTTATATATTTTTTCGACGTTAATAAAAAAGCGTCACAATATTTTTAAAAAATCTATTCTAATTACATTTTTTTTACGTCATTAATTAAAAGTGTCCCTATAATAATGATATTTTCAATGTTTAGAATAAAATGTCGACAAATAAAAAATATAGTGTCATTTTTTAATTAAAGTGTCGACATTTTATATATTTTTCCCGACGTTAAAGGAAATGCGTCATAATATTGGAAAAAATCTATTCTAGCTACACTTTTATTTCGTCATTAATTAAAACTATCTCTATAATAATGATATTCTCAACATTTAGAATAAAATGTCGCCAAAAAAAAATTGTGTCATTTTTTAATTCAAGCGTCGGCATGTTATATATTTTTTTCGACATTAATAAAAATAAGTCGTAATATTAAAAAAAGTTTCTGATACTATTTAAAAAAATAAATTTTAATTAAATAGTATCAAATAACGATGACGCTTTTTATATAAGTGTCGTCTCATTCAAAATTATAAGGATACTTTAAAATTAATTGTCCAATTTTAAAAGGATTTTTTTGGCCAACATTATTTTAAAAAGAAGCCCTATAATTACAATAATCTCGTCGTTTAGAATAAAATGTCGCCAAATAAAAAAATATCTCATCATTTTCTAATTCAAGTATTGGCATGTTATATATTTTTTCCGACATTAATGAAAATGCATCATAATATTAAAATAAAATTTTGATACTATTTTAAAAAGTAAAATTTAATTAAATAATATCAAATAACGATGATACTTTTTTTTTTATATAAGTGTCATCTCAGTCAAAATTATAGGGACGTTTTAAAATTAATTGTGCAATTTTAAAAATAATTTTTTTGGGCATTATTTACAAGCCTCCCTAGAATAACGATATTCTCGCTATTTAGAATAAAATATCAACAAATAAAAAATATCAACGCATCGATATTAATGAAACTGCATCTTAATATTAAAAAAAAAAAATTCCAACGCTCTTAATTCATAGAACTCATAACTAATTTTTAAAGATAAAATGTTAATTTTCATTGCTTATTTTTTTTAATGAAAAAGGTAAATTAATATAATTTCTCTTACTAAGTCATCAACAGAATAATTAGGTGCATCAATTTAATTTTTTAAATGTTAACGACCAACATTAATTATATTAAAATGCAAATTTGTACGTTTGTTATTGTATCTTGTAAGTTAGGTATTTATAAATGATTATGAGCTTGTCTCTTTAAATTGTAAAAAAAAATTTAAATTAAATTTTTCATAGAGGCAAAGTTGATTTATTACTCGTAGCATATATTACTATCTTAACACCCTAACCCTCAATCTCCTTAATTTAATAATAGAAAGAAAAATTTTTGAATATAAAATTTAATTAAAAAATTTATGGTTAATTAGGGATTTTCAAATTAACCAATTTTAGTCCCAAGGAATATAAAAAAAAGAAAAAATTACTAAGAACAACGTCATCTCGTTCTTAGTCTTCCTTTTCAATCTCTGCTATTTATTTTTCTCTGAGGAGTCATTCTTCTCTACTTTTTCTCTGCCATTCTTTCTCCTTCTCTGTCGTTCTCCTTATCAATCTATCCAAGGAAAAGCCACTTAATTGCTTTCTTTCAGCAACATCTCTTCCCTCAATTCTTTCCAACTTTCCCCTCTCCATTGTACCCACTGAGCCGCATAGCCGCTGCAATTGGAGTCTGCAGCCTCACTGTCAAAGTTCGCAGCTGCCACTATCAGAGTTTACAGCCACCGTCAGAGATAGGTTAACATGCCAAGATTCACACTAGTCTAAGGTTTGGCTCTCTTCTTCCCTTTCAAATAATATACATATAAATTATAGAAAATACTTCTCCATGTATTGTGTACATTCTGCAAGCTAGGGTTTTCAATTAGGTAAACTTTTTCTTAATTTTTATCTTTGCCGACCCTCGGTTACTATAAATCTAATAAGGAAAGTGACAAACAGAAAAATCTCTAGTTTTTTTTTTTATTTTTG
This sequence comes from Voacanga thouarsii, assembly GCA_026120185.1. Classification (NCBI taxonomy): domain Eukaryota; kingdom Viridiplantae; phylum Streptophyta; class Magnoliopsida; order Gentianales; family Apocynaceae; genus Voacanga; species Voacanga thouarsii. The sequence goes on along the minus strand of JANUWF010001641.1, from coordinate 4,082,387 downwards.
ACGCAATTGCCCTGTCTTTTTTCTTGCCAATTTTGTATTATCACTTTCAATTCCCACATGCTTTACCGTGGTAAATACTACAGTAGTCTTTTTTTTCCATTTTAGAAAATAAAAGGGTGTAATTATTACTGCAAATGAAATAGGATTTTGCTGTTATTTTTTTTAAATTGAATTTATGTGCAAGTAGTCATGGCATGTTTGTTTCATGAAGTTGATACTCTGCTATTTGGTTCTGCAAGATTTTTGCTTTATCGATCAGATTGATCCCTAGGAAAGTAAAGGTATTATAGTCTTTCTTTTCTGACTTCATGACAAAGTCTTGTTAGATTCTTCTTGTTTCCAAGTCATCAAAGAGTTTGTTCATACAAAGAGAAAAATAGATGAATACAGAGTAGATTTCCTTTAACAGATTTCGTAAAGCTCAAGAATATTACATGTTTTGTTGAGGAGTATTAGAGAGTAAAACCATAAATGAATCTGGTTTCTTTTGTTTATGTTTTTAAGGATTCTAAATGTTCCTCTAGTGCTTGCCTAGAAATTCTTTGGAGAAATCTTATATTGGAGCAATCATAGGAAAGGGTAATCCCAAAGCTCGGCTGCACATTTCCTTCTGCTACTATCCCTACGGCCTTGATAGAGGAAAACTTGAAAAGGAGATCTTGGTTGCTCTAGAGTTGGTAAAAATAAATTGAGCAATTGTATCCTGTAAGTGAAAAATGAAGTGGAATTTCTTCATCTATTAGATTGCTCGTTTCATTGCTTATCTTCTATTCAGATTGAAAGCTCATATGATATTTTCTTGTTTTGCTATTTGCAGATATTTGTCTGCTGCTTTCTTCACTTTCACCTAGTGTATTTATTTCTTTTTTTTAATTGGAGAGGGTTTTATTGTTCTCATTTTTTTTTTCTTTTACATATTGCATAGTACCACTCATGAATTGTGCTTTGCTAAGCCTATTTTGTGCTCTACATATGTAGTTTTTTACAATTGTTTAATATTAGATATTAATGAAAAAGATCTAATACTTCAATTATGAACTTAGAGAGTAATACTAAAATTCTATACAATTATACTCTTACCCTGATGATATAAAAGTGGAAGAAAACTTGATTAATCAATAGAACTCAACACATTAGTACATATTGATTGTAGTTAATAAGATTCATGTTTTTTGCTACTAGATATATTAACTAATTCTCTAAATGCCTATATGTTGAATACAAGAAGAGTGGAATCGATGTGTAGTGCCAGGTGTGTAGTCCAGTTCTTTTCTTGTTCAGTGACCATTTTGCTACAAAATTGTTCCACGAGGTTAGTCTGAGGAGTTGCTGCTTTACATCATTTTGTCTAATTTCTTTAAAATAATGTTTTCCCTATGCTTTTACTATTTAAGGTGAACTGGGAAAAATTCTGTTTGAAGTATCAGCTTCTCGCCTTATGATAAGGTATATGGTCTGAGTAATGCTTTGTAATTCTAAAGCTGAAGAAATCAGTAACAGTGAGTGATTATATTACCCAAATACCAAGTAGAATATATATATATATATATATATATATATATGTATGTATGTATGCATGTATATATATGTATATATGTATATACATATGTATATATTATATGCATATGTATATGTATATACATATATGTATATATTATATGCATGTATATATGTATGTATATATATGTATGTAAATATATGTATATATATGTATATGTATACATATGTACATATATGGTTGAATGTGTTTGCTAATATATGTTAGGGCCAAACTTGTTGTTTCGGTTCTCATACATATGTCCACGAAAGCATATATGATGAGTTCGTAGAGAAGGCAAAGTTGCGTGCCATGAAACGTGTTGTTGGTGACCCTTTCAAGAAAGGTGTTGAGCAAGATCCTCGGTACTCCCTCATTCTGAGAGAATCAAGTTTCTTACCTAGCTCTTGAGCAGCATGTGATCTAGGCATATCCTCCCTCCCAATTGCTAGCTTATCTACATTTTTTTTTTTAATGATTTATGTCACAAGGAACTTTTATAAATTATGAACCAAATGTTTCTCTGGAATGTTCAAATCAGATCGATTCAAATCAATTAGAGAAAATACTTGGCTACATAAAATCTGACATTGATAGTTGTGCTGCCCTTGAGTGTGGAGGTGAAAGATTTGGCTCCAAGGGCTTGGAGGAATGTCATCAGAATGATAAAAGCTTGCTTGATGAGGAGAATGGTTGTTGAAGCTCACTACTTCCTTGCACTGCCATCGCAGCTGCCGTAGAAGTAAAAACGGCATCGTTACCACCACCATCACTATTGGAATTGCTAGGTTCTTGGCCCATCACTGTTGGGTGATGCCCAAGCATGCTACTGGAATTTGATAGTGCAACGGTGAATACGAAATCAGGTAAGTCACATATGTAGTTATTTTTATTTAAATAATAGTAAACAAAAGAAAATTTTTTGACATGAATTTTATTTTTTAGGCTATTTATAATTTTAGTGAATCTGCCTATACTCCAGAGTGACTTCCGTTTTTTGATCTCTTCAAGTAAGTGAGATATCTTCTCAAATTATTTCAATTACATATGTTTCGTTATATCACTTGTAACTATTAATTATATTAGTAAAATGATTTAAATATTTTTAATGTTTATTATTATTTTTATTTATTTGATGTGTAGGGCTATTGGACTTTCCATCAACTAGCAGCAATATGAAGACTTTTTTTTTTTTTTAAGTTTGCCAATGAAATTGAACATTTATATTTAATTTGATTTATATTGTAGTTAGACATTTGGTAAAATACTTTTGAGTATGAGTATTTAAATTTTATTCTAATTTATACGATTTATTTTGATAAATATTATTCATTTTGTTTCAAAACTATGATTGCTTTACATCTTTCTATTGTACAGTGTAAAAAGAAACATTTCTTATGAGATTTTAAATTAGAAAAAAAAAATCAAATAATAAAATATAATAATTGTCAACTTTGGGACGCTTAAAACAAAGTGAGGCCAAAATTGAGACACTATGATTAATTGCATGGCAAAAAAGGGGACGGAATTATATTTATGTGTCGCTAATTTTTGGGACATTTATAGAATAAAGTATCGCTAATTTCGAAATGCTATAAACATAAAATGTAGTCAGAAAAGTAAAAAGAATCAGAATTTTGTGTCAGTAATTTTAGGACACTTTTAAAAAATGTTGTTATGATAATGACATTAGAGAATTTAAACGTAGTAAATTTAGAGACGCTTATAGGCAAAGCATCAGTAACTTAATTTACCGACACAAAGTCTTGCATCGTAAAATTCTTTGGCGATACCAATTTTAGCAACGCATGCAGGGACACTTATCAAAGTGTCGGTAAATAATTTCACGTCACAAATCGGAGTCCTAAAATAAATTAATTAGCGTCCCTAAATGCTTAGATTGTTGTAGTGATTGGAGCTTCAGGTCCATTGATAGTAGTAGCTCAAACTTAAACTTGAGTTTAAAAAAATCAAATAAATAAATAATTCCTCTTTGCTATTTAACATAGATGGTGATGGGTGTAGCAGATTACGAAGACTGAGAAATAAGCAGGGACAGAAGAAAGAAGCAAATAAGACTGAAGAAAATGAGGTAGTGATACCATCCCTCTATAATGAACATTTGAGGGCAGGACTGTTTTGGTATTGTAAAAAATAGGGATAATAAAAGTCGTTGTGGACAATTCCAATAGTGATACTTGATATAATTCAATTCATATGAAATTGATCTATGACAGTATTGAATTAATGGGATCTGAATAGCCCTCTCTCTCTCTCTCTCTCTCTCTCTTAAAGGTGAAATTGACATTTAATTTCTTCATTGTGTTTGGATAAAAAATAAATATATTTCGCCTAAAGAAATAGTAAAAGGAAATATAGGAAGGTAATAATATATTTTTTCAATTTATTTGGAGATATTTAAAAAAATTATTTTACTAAAATAAATGTATTTTTTAATTTACTTTAAAATTTTGCAACTTACATTATCTTTTTAAGTTATATAGACTCTACCAATCTATGAATCTAATCACTAATATTTATAGTTAATAAAAATAAGATAATAACTTATTCATAATTAAATGTTTTTACAATATTTATATCAAATCAAAATAACACATTTAAATTTTAAAATAGATAAATGGGAAAATCTTTAAGATTTTGAAAACAACTAATAACAAGTACACTACGAACACCGAGAAAGAGGAGAAGAATAAGAAAAGGATAGTAATTATAAGGGCCACCAAGGAGACAAAGGTATAGAGACCACAGGAGTATAAAAGATTCTAATTTTCTATTGAACCAAATAGTTACTTTTCATCACAACCATAATATATATCTAAAGATAAAGTTAACAAAGGATGTGCCATGTGGTGAGATTCATATTACAAATGGGATCAAAGATTTATACCTATAGAACAGCTTAGTACAAATTACTCCTTGCAACATAAGTGTATCAAACTGGTGGTATTAAAAAACACTGAGAATGACAATTAACTGGACAAACATTCATTACAAAAAAAGTGGCTTTTCACAACGTCAGAGAAAGTATGGCGAAATTGGCCAAAACTGTGACAAATACGTTTTTGCCACAAAAACACCATAATTTTCAAGGCATGGGGAATACATTTTTCGATGGATTTACTACATTTTTGGAACCGTTGTAAATGAAGTGTGGTACTTGTTCATGATTTTCTTGTCACAATTTTTCCCAACGGTTATTAACTGTGGGCAAAAATTTCAATTTTTTGCCACGGTGTTTCGAACATTTTCACAACTGTGGCGAATATTATTTGTTATAATTAAGTTTCTGTTGGAAATAATACTTTTTGTCACGACTCTTTTTCAAATTGACATAATCGTAAGCAATGTTCATTTGCTACGATCTCCTTACTGTTGTAATTAAAACTTTTTACTACAGAATTCTTAATATCAGAAAAATCATTTGTCACAAATTTTTGACAAAATTTTTACATTGTTATATATTAATCTTTTTCACTACAAATGTAAATATGTAGTAATATTGCATTTATCCTAATAATCTTATTTGAAATTATCCATCATAAAATGAAAAACTGTAGTGAAAATATTAAACTATTTTTCCTTCTACTTTAACAATATCATCAACTACTATACATATTGAACCATGAAAACTTCCAATATTAATAATTAACTATCATCTATTGATTGAATATTTAAAATGCCGTCTTCCATTAATAATAACTTAATATACACAAAAAAAAACTAAATAAACTAAATGAAGTCTGATAAGTAACATGAATTTAATCATTGATATTAATTCAAACTAGTCTAAAACAAAACCACAATTCTAACCATGACATCCATCAGAGTCATAAAAATTCATTGAGGACAAAAATAATGTCATAGTTAAATAAACCCTCAACCACCTTGATCTTCATTTTTCCTGTCATTAAGAAAAAAATAACAAGATTACTTCTTAATAAAGCTCAAAAAATCTATTTTTCATCCAATATAAATTAAACTCACTGCTAAACCGTTCAAAAGAAACTGCAGAATATGATCAGTTGTTTCCAAGCAAGTACATACAAAGAGAAGCAAGATAGCCTAAAATGAGATTAGAACATGGAAGAATAAGAACCCAAAATTCCAACTTCAATTGCAATTGAAGACTAAACAGTAATCAAATGCAACAAAAATTTTTATGCCTACTCTACTAATCTTATTTTACTCATGCAAAGTATATAAATCCTGTTGATTGTCAGTGGAAGACAAAAGATGTGCATATAGGCCATCATATTTCAATAGACATATTCAAGCAAGTGTTGTTGGAATTGTTTATCATGAAACCAAATTACGTACATAATTTGGCAAGAATATACCTAAACCACTCAGAAGGTCATTTTTTTTTTTTTTCAAATGGCCAAAGCAAGTCAAAAAGTATAGTGTAGCGATAAGCAATAAGCTCTATTAAGTTAAAGTGCAGTAGAATTTTAACAAGTTTTGAGCTCTATAATAATGAAAATATTATCACTTTTGTAAAAAGAAGAGAGATTTTATGTTTATCAAAAAAAATTCCAGAAATTAATCACAATGAATAGGGAACAACAATAATTGTAATATAGCCAAATATGCATTAACATCTAAATTATAGAAGACAAAACAATGGTAGAAGACAAAATTCTAATACAAAACTGCAAAATCATACCATGTTTTAGTATAAAATTACACAAGTCCATCAATATCTAAACCACAGTTAATTTCGTCTAATATAGCCAAGTCTGCACTCAGAACATCTAATGGATACAACATTCAGTGCCAAATACCATCTGCATCCTTTTCACAACTGCCATAAAAATTTAGAGACTGACTAATTCTAATAAAAGCACCCCAGCACATCACTACTCAATATTTCAAAGACTATTCCATTAAGAATGTGAAAAAAAAAAAAAAAACACCCTAGCACATCACTACTCAGCATTTGGTATTATGCATTTTCAGCATCTCAAAGTTCCAAAGATGAAAATCTTATTAAGCATTTTCAGCATCACTACTCAGCATTTGCACAGTTAAGCACATTCAATACATTAGTTCAACTGAAAATCTTGTTCTTATTTAGGAAAAGACATAAAGTTTTATGCTACGTACACTTTTACTAACCATAAGAGACTAAAGTGGGTGACTCTCTTTAGAACTCCTTTTGTAACCATATGAGACTAAAGTGAGTCACTCTCTTTACATTTTCAACAAAAGAGCAAACCATCATAAAATACTATTCTAAAAAACCACAACTAAATCTAGATGAACTGAATTAAAAAAAAATGTAGAAAAACAAATTTGACCATTTTGTAGGTTTAAGGCTACCAAGTAAAACTTCAAACATGGAAGGCTAAACATAAATTGATCACAAACGTATGCTAATAGATCATTTCATCTTTCTTCTAACTTCTCTACCTATGATGACAGATAGGAACAAAGGCTTGTATACTATTTGATGTGCATAAACAAAAGACAGAAATTTTCAATAGACTCACAAGCACCAGATCAAGCATTACATATCAAAACAAGTAAGGATCTTCAGATGGCCACATAGCACAATTTCTCCCCACTAACTTGTTCCCTTAATTTTGGCACCTCAATCACCTAAGCAGTTTGCCATCCTCTAGAGCTTATCAATATGAATCAAAATGTAAATAAATGGATATTCTATAAAAGTTAAGGATTTTGTAGCAAGAAAGCCTGAAATGCAAAGAAGTAATAAGTGATGTAATGGAATATGTTCACTGCATTTACATGCAAAGAGATGAAAGGAGAAGGGGGTAACAAACAACCTACAGAATGGGCAATGGTCATAAGAAGAAAAGAAGGAAATTTTGGCTAAATGCTACAGAAAGATGTAGTGAATTTATTGCTAATACACTATGATTACTCAAAACTGCTAATAAATCATAAGCTCCATATTCAAGAGTGTTAAAACATCTTTTCCAGCAAGCTTCCTAGATACTAATTGCTGCCATCATTGCCTTATGTAGTTGGGAAAGAAAATTCATATTTGTAATTAGACCCAAAAAAAATGAAAAATCTAAATACTTGATGCCATTGTCCATATTTTCAACACGATTTAGTTACAAAATAATTTATGCATGCCCCTAACTCTTAGTTTTGTCTTCCTTTCAAATAACCATAGATAACTTCAGCTTAGAATTTGTCCAAGTGCATTCAACACCTTCTCAACTTCAGAATATATTTCGTAAATAGTACAACTTGTAATACAATTCTCTAAAGCTTAGAATTTAATTCAACACATAGCCATATCATAACACAAATTCTGCACGTGTTGGTTTCATTTTCTTTCAAGTTTCTTTAAGAATACTAATATCAGAGTGAGTTATAAACTTCCTGAATGCCCGAAGAATTCGAGCAACCAAAGGTTGAGCAACCAATTCCACTTATGCATATTTATTTGGGTATAAAAATCATATAAAAATAAGCACATTCCCAATAAAGTTTAAATTAAAACGTTAACCCTAAATTACACATATGAGCAAGCGTACTCACCATTACTATAGCATAGGGTTCAAATAAGTGTCAATCCTCAAGGAATAGGTATGCATTAATTACCTTTCTTTCATTATTTAACCAACTCGATAAAGTAAAAAAGAAATAAAATAAAACAAACTAAAATAAAAACAAATATATATATATATATATATATATATATATATCAAAGATGGAGGAGTATGCAACTCAAACCATTGTTTAGACAATTATGATCTTAAAGAACCCAACAATTATCATAACTAAGTATTCTCTTGGCATCATGAATGATTAAAGTAGATTCACTTCGATGGTCAATCCATGAAATCACTATCTCCTAGATAAATTAGAATCACTTGGTCTCATCTCAACTAATTCATCCAAAAGATGCATTAAACACCGTCCTCAATTAAATTCCCTTGGTCTCGAAAAATTTAAAACATGAAATCAATCAATGAACCCTTGGTCTCGGATGACATCAATTAACCTTCAATTACCAAATCAACCCCCTTTGGTCTAACAAGTTAATAGCCAACAAAATATGAAATTAATAAATTGAAACTACCATCAACCCCCTTTGGTCCAGTAAGTCAATGGAGAGAAACAACCAACTAATCTGGTAATGAGCACAAGTAATCGAATACCAAGAATGACAATCAATTCATCAAAAGATCAAATAATTCTAAAAATCATGAATATCTGAAACAATGTCGAACTACAATAAAATAATTAACACATCATTCTTCAAGAAAAAGAAAACAAAGGAAAGAAATAGATACTCATAGACAAGCCTTCTTCTTCTTCCTTTGAAAACCTTCTTGTACAATCCTTCTTGAACTATTTATTTCTGGAAAATATTAGTAATGCACTCTAAAATAAATTTAAATCTCTACATTGTGCACCTCCCATTTTCTAGGGTAAATTGGCCTTTATTTTTAGCTCACAAAGTTTCTAAAAAAAGTCCTAAAAAAAGAAGAAGAAATTACCTAAAGAAATAAAAAACCAAAAAGAAGTAATGAAAGCTAAAATAAAATCCTAAATAAAACTAAATAGGTCAAACGCCTTGACTTTTTGAATTGGAGAATTGGAAATCAAGTTTGATTTCAATTTGATTTGGACTTCAATTGGGATTTTTTCTTCTTGTTGTTTTGTCGTGTTTGCTGAAGCTTTCAATTGGTGTTTGTAATTGAATTTGGAATTGTCTGATTTGGCTTCTAATTGAGCCATTTGAAGCCACCGAAAATCTATTGCCTTTCTTTGTTTTCTATCGGCTAAACTAAGCCACCGAAAATCTGCTGTTGATTTCCTCTTCTTTCTTACATTGGCTCAATTGAGCCACCACCAAGCCCACCGAAATTGTTTGCTTTCTATTTTGCATTAGCTTGATTGAGCCACTGAATTACTTCTTTTGTAGCAGCCTTTGTTAACTTTTCCCTTTGTCCTTTCTGACCGAAATCTGTCTTTTTTTCCCCCTTTCTTCTTGCTATTGTTGCATCGGCTTAATGAGCCACCAAATTGAAGACCGAACTGTTTCCTTTTCTTGAATCAGCTTAATTGAAGCCGCCTAATCAAGACACCAAAATTTGTTTTCTTTTGATGTTTCTTTCCTTCTTCCTTGTTTCAGCTACTTCCTTTACAGCCTACCATTGTTGACTTTTTTCTCCACCTTGGCCCCACCGAAACTGTTTCTTTGTTGATCAATTATTGCTTTTATCTTTCGCTTTGCTATTGTTGTCTTCTTCTTGTTATCAGCTTAATTGATGAAGCCAGCCGAAATGGTTTCTTTGTTTCCAATTCCAATTACCCTGTTTCATTTAATTCCTTTGTTCTTCCAATTGCTTTGCATTTCCCTATTTTTCCAGTGGAAGACCGGCGCGGGCTGTTCTTCTCGGGCTGGCGCCGCTTCTATTCTGAAAATCACACAATTAGCTCTAATTTTCTCTTATTTTTGCATAAAATTATAGAAAAATATTTTTATAAGGGAAATATCAAATAGGAAGGAATATGACTAATTATTTCACAAAATGTATCACAAAATGACCTCAAATAATTAGAAAAAATATGACTAATTTAGCCCCTATCATCCACCTTTTTCCTTTCATGTTGCCTACCTTTTCTTTTCTTCAATTATCCTACAATTCAAGCTACCTAACTTTTCTTGTCTCAATTTGTATATCCATCGTTTGCACAAAAAGCCAAGACAACTGTATAATATTCTAACATTTCAATACATGTCTTAAGTCAAGAGTAAACTTTATAATACCATATTCTCATGCCAAGTTAACTATTTAAAATTCAATTCATGCACAATCTTTTTTATACATGGCTGCACGGTGGTTGAATATACAACATTCTTCTTGCATTGTTCTTCATGTGCTTTTTATCTAACTTTGTATACTTATTCCTTGAAAATCATAGAATCATCCTCCAATGTTCTTATAGTAATAACCAAAATTTACAAAGAAATTAGGATGACTCAACCATATTATATGTTAGATAAAAGATTACCTATAAAAATTATTAATATGTGTAATTTTCTTCATGCATTATTAATATGTTACACAAAGATTAACTATAAAAATTCTTAATATGTGTAATATTCTTCATGCATTACTAATATATTACACCTACACTCTCAGTTGTGTAAAAATGGAGAAAAGAAGACATTTTTTAAGGGAATAGTCAAATAGGTGTAATATTCAAAAACCAATTTTAGAAGACCACTGGACTTTAATTCACATGATACTCTTGTTAGATCTTTTCCAAAGCTTGAGCAACACAATGTAGATGCAATATAATATACCTTTAATGCATTACCATTAATATTTATTGAGATCAGTTTAACATCTTGCCCTTTTAAGACCAGTGGAGAAGAAGAATCTGTGCAGGAGATTAAGTAGTTAATTAAAATCACATCTGAAAGACTTCTCAAAACAAAGTTCAAGAAAGAAGACTTCTCTTTCTAATTATTTCAAATCACATCTTGACTTCTTTCTTGACTTTCTCAAAACAAAGTTTAAGAAAGAAGACTTCTCCTCAGTTCTCACCAAGAGAAAATGTCAAATCCACCCGAGCACCAATTTTTATTTAAGTAAGTAACATCTTACTTGATTTCTAACCTAGTTCTAGAAAAACTTTTAAATTTACCATAACAAAGTAGTGATCCAACTACTTGTAATCCTTCAAGAAAATTTCCTTGGGTGTTTCCATGTTGGATTCTTCAATTTACTTTTGCAATGGTTCTGTTGCAACTGAGCAAATCAATCTTTGGTTAAATCTCTTTGCATCCTATCAAAGGTTGAAAAGCAAGGTGGGTAATATAAATCATCATAAAAATAGATAATAATCAGACAAATGACCATTGGCTATGAGGGAAAAAAAATCCTTAATAATTCATTAGTAAAGTGCTTCAAGAATCATTGCAAAGAATTGCACTCAATATCTATATTAGGTTGTACCTGAATTACTTTCTCTTTTCCGTTAGATTTTTCAAGGTGTACTTTAACAGGCTGTGAAGCTCTACTTGGAGCTTGGATTTTCCTCATAGGATATATGTAAACCAGGGATGCCAAAAGAATTGAAAATACAGAGAATCCTACACAAGTTGTGTGAATTGGTCTAAATTCCATAAATCTGGCCTTCATCAACTTCAGCACTGCTTCGGACATGCTATCATTAGGTCCCTCATAATTATTATATTCCATCAAAGATGATTCAGAACTTTCATTATTTATGACTTCAGGTCTCTTTGATCTTGCCTCTACCATTTTCTTTCCTGCTTCTTCTAAAGAAATTCCCTCAACCTTTTCAACCATGGAATGAGTTTCTTCATCCTCCATAGTTCCAGCAACTCCTACAGCCCTTTTTTCTCCATTGCTCTCCAATTCCTCTTCTGCATTCTCCATAAAGATTCCCTCAAATTTTCTAGCCTTATTATTATTTTCCAATTCATCAACTCCATCATTTTTTGAAGCACTTTGACTACATCCTTTGTGATCTCTAGGAGATTTAAACTTCTTCATTATTTCTTGCATTTGTAAACCTTGACTATTCTACTCCAAACATAATATCATAAGGGTTGACTTGAGCACAGTTAGATCATTTAATAATTCATTAGTAAAGTGCTTCAATAGGAATCATTAACCTACAAGGGAAAAAATCCTTAATTTAAAAAAAAAAAAAAACACACACACACACACATGTTGAAAATGGCAACTTTATGATTTTTAACTCATAATTACTTAGCCTAAAATAATTAATGGAAGTTGTTTTGACTTGTTAGAGATTGTTTTGATTATGGTAGAAGCCATTTTCATGGTGGAAATCCATAATTAAATGTTGTTAAAGTTGGGTGGTTAACTATTTGGGAACTCATGTTAGACATGAGTCCCACATAAGAAAAATTGAGTGTGGAAGCCTTTATATACTAAAATGCTTTTTTATAGATTTGATAGAAAAGCCCAAGGTATTGGAGATGCCACATGCATGCGCCACCCGCCCGGCCCGACTCGAGCTATGTTTTCACGTTCCTCTATTTTTTATTTGGCCCAATTAACTGTAACTTGAAAAGAAAAAGAAAACATAAAATCTGATTGGAATTAGGGCTAATTCGGATTGGGTTTTAATTTTCCCTAGAGGCGAGATTAAAAGGAAATGAACAGAGCCACTGCTAGGGTTTATTTTTCGTGTTTTGCTTCTTTCAGAGAAAAATCGCCTCTTCCATCCTCCCTATCATGACCCTATAGTTTTATGACTAAATGGAACTGGTGAATTGAGGAGACTTTCGAGTTGATCGTAGTTGGTGTGCGTCGACGACAATTTGAGACCGTCTTATCCTGTAAGGAGAGTTGCTGTACTCATCGCACCAGAGTGGGGTGAATAACTTCTTGAAGGTAAACCAGTATTAAACTAGTGATTCGATTAACGTTTCTGTCCATTGCGTCGTAGCTTGTCAAGAGGGGAGCCAGTGCCGGAGAATCACGAGCAACTTTCTCAAGTCTATTACTGACTTATCTATTAATTTTGAATTCTGTCTAATTACTTTATGCTTGGACTGTTTGGCCTTTTTTGCTTCATTGATATTTGATAATTGCATTTGTTAGAGCCCTAGTTGGGTTTAGGCGGTGCTTGTTTAATTTAGTTGAGTTGTCTGTCTGTGCTTGTAGGCATCCTATTTCTAACAGTCTTTAAGAAGTTATTCTCCAATTTTTTATTTGTATGCAATGGACAGTTTATCAGATACAGCTTCTGCTACGTATAAGCCTTTAGTTGACTTGAATGGTCTACCAAACAAATTTAGTCCAGGGCAGAATTTTAAGTGTTGGCAACAACACATTAAGATTTAGTTGACCATGAGGGGCTTATTGTCAACAATGTAGGTAGATAGACCCATACCAACTGATAGGTATCCTAGAATAGTTGAGATTGCTACATGGGATGAACGGAACAATGTAGGCAGAAGGGTAATACTGTCAGCATTGATAAATGCTCTCTTTGATGTCTACTGTTTTGAATCATACACAGCAAAGATACTATAGGATGAGTTAGATAGGATATATAATACCGAGGATTAAAGTTTGAAAATGTATTATGTCTCTAAATTCCTGAAGTTTTAGATGGTTGAGGGCAAGTCGGTGACTGAACAGACTCAAGAGTTGCAATTGATTATTCACTCTCTTCATGAAGCATATATGGAACTTTCTAAGAAGTTCCAAGTGATGTCAGTGATAGAGAAATTTTCTAAGCCTTGGGAGGACTTTGGTATGTTTCTCAAACACAAGACGGAGAAGATTTCTCTAAATAATATGATGAAATCAATATCCATTGAGAAGCAATATAGAAAGAATAGTCATTTGTACCTGTGGAATCTAATGTCCATGTGGTGACTATTGGGAAGAAGAGTAATAATCAGAGGAATGTGGGGATTAATTCAAACTCTAAAAACATTAACAAGATAAAAGGTAAGGCCAAGAAGAAATTGAAAAGCAAATAAACCTTGCTAGAATTGTAGTCAGGTTGGATATTGGGGTAAGGACTATCCATCTAAAAAGCCCAAAGTTAAACAAGGATCAAATTTTGAAGCTCAAGTCAATGTGGTGGTAGAGGATACTAGTCAAGTGGAAGCTGATTTGAGTACACACCTTGCTGAGGTTTGTACCATTAAGGCTGGGACTGGCATCACTACTTCCAATGATGATGAAAGGTATGTTTCTGTTAACCCAAAAGTCTTTACTATTTATGAACCACTTGAATGGCTGGTTGATATTGGAGCAAATGTGCACGTTTGTGCTGATAAATTGCTTTTTGTGTCTTACTAGCCTATTAAAGGAAAAACTGTGAAGATGGGGAACTCAGCTGCAGCTAATGTGTTGGGGATTGGACGCGTGGACTTGAAGTTTCCTTCAGAGCATATTCTTTCTCTTCATAGGGTGCAGCATGTTCTAACAGTTCGTATGAATATTCTTAGTGGTTCATGTTTAGTTAGAGAGGGTAATGGATTCACTTTCAAATGTAATAAAGTAGTGATTATACACTACAATTCTTTTGTTGGCAAATGTTATTTGTCAGATAGTTTTTTTAAATTAAGAGTTGAACCATTTACATCTGATTTGAGTAAAGCTTCTTCTGTTGAGAATTCTGTTTATTCTATGGTGCATATTATTGAATCCACTGATATTTGGCATAGTAGACTTGTATATTTAAATTTAGATTCTGTTCAAAGAATGATGAATTTAGACTTGATCCCTAAATATTCAATTGATAAGAAGAACAAATGTTAAGTGTGTGTGGAAGCTAAAACAACCAGGAAACCCTATCATTCAATTAAAAGGGATTCAAAATACTTGATTTAGTTCATATAGACATTTGTGAATTCAATGGTTTGTTAACTAAGGATCATAAGAAATACTTTATTACTTTTATTGATGATTGCAGTAAATATTGTTATGTTTATTTACTTACATATAAATATGAAGTACTTGAAAAGTTTATCATATTTAAAAATGAAGCTGAAACTCAAAATAGCAAGAAACTTAAAAGGTTAAGATCTGACAGAGGTGGAGAGTATAGGTTTAATCCATTTGTTGAATATTGTTAAAGTAATTGTATAATTCACGAGGAGACACCCCATTATTCTCCCTAGTTTAATGGGATTACTAAACAGAAAAATAGAACATTTAAAAATATGATCTATAGTTTATTTTTAAATTTTGGATTGCTTAAGTATATGTGGGGTGAAGCTTTGAAAACGGTTTGCCATATTTTGAATAGAGTACCTCACAAATATAAAGAGGTAACTTCATTTGAAATCTAAAAAGGTAGGAAACCTAACTTAAAATACTTCTGTGTGTGGGATTGTCTTGCAAAAGTTCTAATCCCTGAACACAAGAGGAAGAAGTTAGGACTAAAGATTGTTGATGCCATCTTTATTGGTTATGTGGAAACAAGCTATACTATGAGGTTTTTGGTAATCAAGTCTGAAATACCTGGCATAGATGTTAACACTATTATTCAATACCGTGATGCTACATTCTTTGAGGATGTGTTTCCCATGAAAAGTGGTTTGCCTCAAGATGTTTCTATTTTAGATTCAGCTTTAACATCTGATTCAATTCCTGATCATGTGGAAAGGATGAAAGACGTGGGAGCAGGTCCAAATAGTTCCAACACTCAAATTGAAGAATTGGAAGAACCTAGAAAGAGTAAGAGAGCTAAGGTAGTCAAGGACTTTGAAAGTGACTTTGTCACTTATAATGTTGAGGACGAACTTTTAACCTTTCAAGTAGCCATGACTTCCTCAGAAGCAGGGCAATGGAAATGAGCTGTCAAAAAGTGAGATGGATTCCATTGTCTCTAATAAGATATGGGAACTAGTACATCTCCCTCCTGGGTGCACTACAATTGGATGCAAATAGATATTTAAGAAGAAACTTAAACCAGATGAGACCATAGATAAGTATAAAGCCAGATTAGTTGCCAAAGGATTTAGACAGAAAGAGGGAATAGACTATTTTGATACCTACTCTCCTGTTGCTCGTTTGACTACAATCCGAGTGCTAATTGTATTGGCTTCTATATATGGTCTCACTATCCACCAACTGGATGTGAAGACAGCTTTTCTTCATAGTGATCTTGAAGAAAAGATATATATGGATCAGCTTGAGGGATTTGTAGCCAAAGGAAATGAATAGAAAGTTTATAAACTTGTTAAATCCCTATATGGTATAAAACAAGCACCTAAACAATGGCATGCAAAATTTGATAAAACTATTTTATCATTTATCTTCATCATAAATGAGAATGACAAGTGTGTTTACTGTAAGATTAAAGGTAATGAGTGTATTATACTATGCCTATATGTGGATGATATTTTGCTATTTGGATCTAATATTGAGATAATTAATGAGACTAAATCACTCTTGAAAAGTAAGTTTAAAATGAAGGATATGGGAGTAGCAAATGTGATTCTTGGCCTAAAGTTGATACGCTCAACTGAGGGGATAACCATTTCTCAAATTCATTATGTTGAGAGTGTTCTTGAGAAATATGGTTATCAAAATTGTAGAATTGCTAAAACTCCAAGTGACCCTTCTGTAACTTTGTTCAAGAATGAAAGTGGAGTTCACGTGTCTCAATCAAGATATTCTCAAATTATTGGTAGCTTGCAATATCTTATAAATAGCTCAAGACTAGATATTTCATTTTCTATATTTAAGCTGGTAAGATATACAAGTTGTCCAAATTGAACTCATTGGGAGACCTTGGATAGAGTACTAAGGTACTTGAAGGGAACAGTGTCCTTTGGGTTGCATTATGGGAAATTCCCTACTGTACTTGAAGGGTATAGTGATGCACACTGAATAGCCAAGAACTTTGGTAGCAATGGTTGCACTGAGTATGTGTTTACATTAGATGGTGGAGCAGTCGCCTGGAAGTCTTGTAAATAGATTTAGATAACTCGATCAACTTTTGAGACTGAGTTATGTGCCTTTAATACTACTGGAATGGAAGCTGAATGAACTATTGTCCTCTTTGCCAATAATCAGCAAGCCTGTTATTACTATATCTATGTATTACGATAGTCAAACCACAATTGCAAAAATAAAGAGTACTAAGTATAATTAAAAGACTAAGAGACACATCCAAGTAAGATTTAAGTCTATAAGGGAGTTAGTATCTGAAAGGGTGGTGTCTGTTGACTTTGTTGGATCTAAAGATAACATTGCAGACCCCTTAACTAAGGGACTGGAAACATCCTTATTCCTTAAATTCAGGTTGGGAATGGGATTGATAACCCAACAAGGATTTACCTACAGTGGCAACCCAATTGACCAAGTGGAGATCCCATAAGGCAGTTCAACGTAGTATAAACAAGTTGTTTAAGTGAATCTAGCACCTATTCTGATACTTTTGTATCTAGGTCCTTTCCCTGAAAGCCCGTGGTGCGTTTACTGCAATTAGGAAGAGTTTTAACTCTGAATGGGATCAAATCTTTTAAATAGGATGCTAGCAGTACATCCTTGGAGATCACCAACTATGAGAGTGGTGTTGTGTAGCAGCAACTAAAGGGAATTGGGGTTTCTCTGAATACACTCATGAGACAAGATCAGGACACATGGCCATAACGTGTCAACCCTAAAGATTGTCTCCATAGCCAATAGTCTATTATTACCAATGGACGCCGTCACACTATAGGTTTAGGTTCAAGGCTCAAGTCCATCTGTTTCTGTGAAGGGCATAAGTTGGATAACTTAGATAGTGGTTCAAACCGAAAGGTACCATTACCGAAAACAAATTATATAAATCTTGGATAGTCTTTAACTATGGATTTGTGGGGGATTGTTGAAAATGGCAACTTTGGGAGTTAATAAATTTTAACTCATGATTAGTTAGCCTAAAATAATTAATGGGAGTTATTCTTGACTTGTTAGAGATAGTTTTGATTATGGTAGAAGCCATTTTCATTGTAGGAATCCATAATTAAATATTGTTAAAGTTGGGTGGTTAACTATTTGGGAACTCATGTTAGACATTGAGGAGTGTAGAAGTCTTTATATACTAAAAGGTTTTTTTATAGACTTGATAGAAAAGCCCAAGGTATGGGGGATGCCACACGCGCGCGCCGCCCGGCCGGCCCGACTCGGGATTAGCCCATGTTTTCACGTTTCTCTATTTTTTATTTGGCTCAATTAACTTTAATTTGAAAAGAAAAATGATACACAAAATTTGATTGGAATTAGGATCTCCTAATTCGAATTGGGTTTTGATTTTCCCTAGAGGTGAGATTAAAAGGAAAAGAACAGAGCCGCCGTTAGAATTCTATTTTTCGTGTTTTACTTCCTTGAGAGAAAAATCGCCTCTTCCGTTCTTCCTATCAAGACCCCGTAGTTTTTTAACTGAACAGGACCGGTGAACTAAGGAGACTTTTGAGGTGATCGCAATTGGTATGCGTTGACGGCGATTTGAGACCGTCTTATCTTTCAAGGAGAGTCACTGTACCCATCGCATCAGAGTGGGGTGAATAACTTTTTGAAGGCAAATCGGTATTGAACTGGTGATTCGGTCAACGTTTGTATTCATTGCATCGTAGCTTGTTAAGGGGGGAGTAGGCGTTGAAGAACCGCGATCAACTCTCTCAGGTCCATTACTGACTTATCTATTAATTTGAATTCTGTCTGGTTACTTTATGCTTGGACTATTTGGCCTTGCCGGCTTCATTGATATTTGATAATTGCATTTGTTAGAGCCTTGGTCAGGTATAGGCAGTACTTGTTCAATTTAGTTGAGTTGCTTGTCTGTGCTCGTAAGTACCTTATTTCTAACAACACACACACGAGGCACACACTAATATAGGTAGTGAGAAATATACCATAGAGAGTAGACATTTGAAGGGGGCACAAATCTTTTCCCCATTGAAAGACCTAACTCGGATTGTTGATGCCTGAGTAAGGGAACCAAAGTAGTTGGCTTGTTGCGCCTTGTTGGTTACCCGTTAAATTCCTCTACAAAATTTCAGAACCCATTTCTCAAATCTCTCCCAAAATCACACTTTAACACCATCAAATTCAGAACTAGATTAAAAATTTAGAACTTACTCTTAGTTTGGTAAACTTTGCTGTACTTCTAAGAACACTGCAACTCAACGCACCCTCTTGCAATTGAGTACCCAAGCTAGAAATTAGAGACGTGTAACGGTGAATGGCTCCACTGGAGATCTGGAAAGCCACCGAATGTTGTGCCCCTAGCTACCATTTCTGAACTGCCAACGTTGAGAGCCCAGGCGACCCGGCTGGAATCTTCTCGAAAATTTCTAAGAAGATATCAGTACCGAAAGAAGAACAATAAGAATTCTTATTAGAAAAAGAAGAAAAATGATTACTGTGTGTTGTGGTTTAGCTTTTAATGTGCTGCAAAAAAAGGGCTTGGGGGGTTTTCAGTGCAAAAAATGTTTTCGGGAAAACTTTTTATCTCTTTTAGCATCTTAATTAGCTTCTCCTTTTTTTTTTCTCTTAAATTAATAAAGACTTAGTTTTTCTATTATTTTCTTCTTCTAAATAAAATTATACTTAAACTTTTTTTATAGAGGAAAATTATATACTTAAGTTATGAATATATTATAACATATAATAAATGTTATTAAATATATTTATTATTACACTTAACTTTAGATTGTTCCAAATTACATCATTTAGCTATACTTGTAATATGTGTTGAAAAGTAAGTGTCATAATAATTGTTTATTTTAACATTAAAAAAATGCGTCATTAAAACTATGTCACAAAAACCATATTTTGTTGTAGTGATATTAATACAACATATTAATATATATATATATATATATATATATATATTAATATAGTAATAAATATATATATATATATATATATACATAGCATATATATACATACACATATATGTTAATATAAAGATATATACACAATTAATATTAATATAATATTTGAATATATGCACACACACACACACACACACATATATATATATATATATATTAATATAGCATATGAATATGTATTAATATATATACACTAGATACATATTGGCATATCAAATTAACAATTCAATCGTTAAATTTGTTAAAATTGTAAGAAAAGAATAATGACAAAATTGGAAGATAATCGGCTATATTTTGACATATAATCTAGCATAATATTTAGAAAAATATCCAGAACCTAACGCATTTACAAAGATAGGCATATCAAATTATTGATCTAACCATTAGATTTGTTAAAATTGCTACGAAAAATATTATAAAAAATTTGAAAGTAATCGGATATATTTTGGTATATAATCTATCATAATATCTAAAACAATATCCAAAACTTAACACATTTGCAAAGATAGTGTATCAAATTAACGATCCAACCGTTAGATTTGCTAAAATTATTAAGAAAAGTGTTATGACAAAATTTGAAGGTAATTGTATATATTTTGGCACATAATTTAGCATAAGATTTAGAAAAATATCAAAAACCTAGTGCATTTACAAGGATATGCATATCAAATTAACGATTCAATAGTTAAATTTGTTAAAATTACTAAAAAAAGTGTTATGACAAAATTTGAAGTTAATCGGATATATTTTGGTACATAATCTAGTATAATATTTAGAAAAATATTCAAAACCTAACGCATTTCCAAATATAGGCATATCAAATTAATAATTCAACTGTTAAATTTGCTAAAATTACTAAGAAAAGTGTTATAAAAAAAATTCAAAATTAATTGGAAATATTTTGGCACATAATCTAACATATTATTTAGAAAAATGTCCAAAATCTAACGAATTTCCAAAGATTGGCATATCAAATTAACGATCCAATCATTATGTTTATTAAAATTACTAAGAAAAGTGTTATGACAAAATTTGAAATTAATCGAATATATTTTGGCACATAATCAAGCATAGTATTTAGAAAAATATACAAAATCTAATGTATTTACAAATATAGGCACATTAAACTAATGATCCAACCGTTAAATTTGTTAAAATTGTCAAGAAAAGTGTTATGAAAAATTTTGAAGGTAATCGGATATATTTTGGCATATAATCTAGCATAATATTTTTAAAAAATATCCAAAATCTAATGTATTTACAAAGATAGGTATATAAAATTAACGATCCAACCGTTAAATGCGTTAAAATTGATAGGAAAAGTGTTATGACAAAATTTGAAAGTAATCGAATATATTTAGGCACATAATTTAGCATAATATTTAGAAAAAATATCCAAAACTTAACGCTTTTACAAATATAGACATATCAAGTTACCGATCCAACTGATAAATTTGTTAAAATTTCTAAGAAAAATGTAATGACAAAATTTGAAGGTAATCGGATATATTTTGGCATATAATTTATCATAATATCTAAAAAAATATCCAAAATCTAATGTATTTATAAAGATAAGTGTATCAAATTAATGATCCAGCCGTAGGTTTATTAAAATTACTAAGAGAAGTGTTATGACAAAATTTAAAGGTAATTGGATATATTTTGGTACATAATCTAGCGTAATATTTAGAAAAATATCCAAAAGCTAATGCATTTACAAAGATAGACATATCAAATTAATGATCCAACCGTAAGATTTATTAAGATTGCTAGGAAAAGTGTTATAATAAAATTTGAAGGTAATCGGATATATTTTGACACATAATCTAATATTATATCTAGAAAAAATATCCAAAACCTAACGCCTTTACAAGGATTGGTATATCAAATTAATGGCCTAACTATTACATTTGTTAAAATTACAAAGAAAAGTGTTATGAAAAAATTTGAAGTTAATTGGATATATTTTGGCGCATAATCTAGTATAATATTTAGAAAAATATCTAAAATCTAACAAAAATAGGTATATCAAATTAAAGATATAACCGTTAGATTTGTTAAAATTGCTAGAAAAAGTGTTATGAAAAAATTTGAAGGTAATCAGATATATTTTCGCTCATACTCTAGCATAATATTTAGAAAAAAAAATGCAAAATCTAATGTATTTTCAAAGATAGGCATATCAAATTAACGATCCAACCATTAAATTTGTTAAAATTGATAGGAAAAGTGTTATGACAAAATTTGAAGGTAATTAGATATATTTAGGCACATAATTGAGTATAATATTTAGAAAAATATCTAAAACCTAACGCATTTATAAGGATAGACATATCAAATTACTGATCCAATAAATAGATTTGTTAAAACTATTAAGAAAAATGTAATGACAAAATTTGAAGGTGATTGGATATATTCTGGCACATAATCTATCATAATATATAGAAAAATATCTAAAACCTAACGCATTTACAAAGATAAGCGTATCAAATTAGCAATCCACCCGTTAGATTTGTTAAAATTACTAAAAGAAGTAATATAACAAAATTTAAAGGTAATTAGATACATTTTGGCACATATTCTAGTGTAATATTTAAAAAATAAATCTAAAATCTAATACATTTACAAAGATAGACAAGTGTTATGACAAAATTTGAAGGTAATCGGATATATTTTGACACATAATCTAATATTATATCTAGAAAAATATCCAAAACCTAACGCATTTACAAAGATAGGCATATCAAATTATAATCTAACCTTTATATTTGTTAAAATTATTGAGAAAAGTGTTATGACAAAATTTGAAAGTAATCAAATATATTTTGATACATAATCTAGTATAGTATTTAAAAAAATTATCCAAAATCTAATGCATTTACAAAGATAGACGTATCAAATTAACGATCCAACTGTTAGATTTGTTAAAATTACAAAGAAAAGTGTTAAATTTGAAAGTAATTGGATATATTTTGATAAATAATCTAGTATAATATCTAAAAAATATCCAAAATATAATGCACTTACAAAAATAGATGTATCAAATTAACGATCCAACCATTGGATTTGTTAAAATTACTAAGAAAAGTGTTATGACAAAATTTGAATGTAATCGGATATATTTTGGTACATTATCTAGCATAATATGTAGAAAAATATCTAAAACCTAACGCATTTACAAAGATAGGCATATCAAATTAATGATCCAACCATTACATTGGTTAAAATTACTAAAAAAAGTGTGATGGCAAAAAGATAATCGGATATATTTTGACACATAATCTAGCATTATATCTAAAAAATATTCAAAATCTAACGTATTTACAAATATAGGTGTTTCAAATTAATGATCCAACCATTAGATTTGTTAAAATCATTAAAAAAAAGTGTTATGACAAAATTTGAAGATAATCGGATATTTTTTGGTATATAATCTAGCATAATATCTAAGAAAATATCCAAAACATAACACATTTACAAAGATATTCGTATCAAATTAACAATCCAATCGTTAAATTTGTTAAAATTATTAAGAAAAGTGTTATGAGAAAATTTGAAGGTAATTGGATATATTTTGGCACATTATCTAGCATAATGTCTTAAAAAAATCCAAAACTTAACGCATTTACAAAGATAGACATATTAAGTTAACGTTCTATTCATTAGATTTGTTAAAATTGTTAACAAAAGTGTTATGACAAAATTTGAAGATAATCGGATATATATTGCACATTATCTAGTATAATATATAGAAAAACATCCAAAACTTAATGCATTTACAAAGATAGACGTATCAAATTAATGATCCAACTGTTATATTTGTTAAAATTATTAAGTGTTTTGACAAAATTTGAAAGTAATCGGATAAATTTTGGCACACAATCTAGTATAATAGCTAGAAAAATATTTTAAAAAAAAGGTAATTGGTCCAAAAAAAACTGTATAAAAATTAATAAAATAGCAATATCAAGATTTGAACACAACCAGTTGAATATAAACAATTATCTCAACTATGATATCTAATGAAAGCTTTCATTTTATAGTGACATTTTTTTAATATTTGATAAAATAAGAAAAAATATTTTATTTGCATAGTTTAGTAAAACTGTAGGTAATATAATTTTTTTACTCACAATTTCAAATTTCTATGGCAAAATTTTTTTTTACCCACATAATTTTTAAATTTGTGATAAAAAAGAACTTTTATCTATAGAAATATAGTCGTGACAAAATAAAGCATTGCCAAAAATATTTATATCCCACGAAATTTAAAACTGTGATAAAAATTAAAGTTTCACCACAAATTTTACTATGTTACAAATAAAAGTGTTATCAAAAATTACTTTTTTTTAGTGATTTTAGGACAGAAATTGTACTAAAAAATGTTTGAAAACTATTGAAGCTAATTACGCATGTTTTAACCCTGAACAAGTAATGGGAAACTTTCAAGCATAGCCTTTTGCTTCATCAATAAACAAAGATCCGCCTCGTACATGCCTTCTTGCCAATGCTTGCAAGAAACAATAAAAGCAGACCAGAGCCGGGGTAAAAAACCCAATGACTTCAATTGGTGAACACTGGAACCTAGAAAAGCAAAGACACGGGTCCCCTCTTTCCACACCAAGCAAAAAAGAATTTAAAAAAAAAAATCTTTTTAAAATTAAGAGTAATATGAAAATAGTCTCAACATTATTTAATTTTATTGTAATATTGGCTCAACCCCCCCCCCCCCCCCATTTATCCTTTTTAGTCTAACAATTATTTTCTTTTGCATATATTAGTCCTAATCAATACTCTTGCTGCAAAAACCACCATCTTGGCCCTGATTTAGTTCGCTAGATTTTGCTGCAAGAAGTGATAGCTAGAACAAATAAAAACAAACAAAATAAATGGTTTCGAAAATATATCTGCAAATTACTCTAAAGTTAAAAGTTCTTATTTTTTGATGTGATGCAATATATAATACTACCTCCATTTTGAAATTGAAAATCTATATTTCTATTTTAAAATATAAAAAAATAAATGTTTACTTTCTTAAATAAACATATTCTTCTTTGAAACTTGCACAACTAACCTTCTTTATTTAAAGAATACAATTTCTATTAGTATATAAATCCTATTTTTTAATTAATAAAAATAATATAATAACTTGTTTGTAATAAATGCTTTTCTACATCATTGTACCAAGTCAAAACATAACATTCAAATTTGAACATAAGGGGTAAAAGTTAAAAGTGTGTTGAACTTATTCACTACTGAGTTTCATTGGATTACTATTAGTAAAAGAATTGATCTTTACATTTTTTTTTATGAGCTAATATTTCATTTCTGAGCCATCAAATGATTAAGATTTGATATCTTCGAAAAATTCTCCAGCCTAAAAATAAAAAAGTCTAGAAAAATACATTAAAAGTGCTACTCCATCTATTTAAAATTAAATTTTTATATTTTTATTCTAGAATATTTGAAAATAAATTTCTACTTTCTAAAATAAATATAATCTTTCCTTCATACTTCTATAACTAACCTTTTCTATTTAAGAAATACAAATTTAAAAATTCATGGATTCGATTATTAATCTTTCAATTTTTTTTTTTTTCTAAATTCACCTTGGTCATGGTGGGATAACACGAACCCCTAACAATTTATATGAAATAGACTAAATTACAACGAGGGAATTATGAATTTGACCTTTTGACAAATTGTACAATGTATTCCGGAAAACTGGAGCTGTTATGAATATGAAGTACAAAGTGATTTGACACTAGGCGAAAGAGAATGAAATGAATTAAAGAAAGTAGAAATGCCAGACGACGAAGCTTGCTTTGCTACGGAATCAACAACCAAATTTGCTTGTCAGGGAACATGGACAAAGGTAAGAACGAGATACCATCACAGGATCCGTATATATGTAGAAAATAAGACATACATATAGAAAATAAAGAAACAAAGATAACAACTTTTACCTTTCTTTGTTTGTTTGGAAAACAAAACTTTCTTTCTTCAAGTATGATAATTGTGGCGCGATTCAACAATACTTTTGAAGAATCACCACGAGAGTTGAATATCCAATCACTATAATCACAGTGTGTGATTATCTCTAACAAAAATCCACACGGAGGATTACACTCAAGCACCAAGATTTTCTGTGCTAGCAGAAAACAACAATGATGGCTGGGGTTTTTCTTGTTTAAACAAAAACCAGAGAAAGAAGAAGAAGAAGAAGGGTTGTGTTCTCCTTGAAGAAGCTCACGAAAGAGAAAAAGTGAAGAGAACAAAAGATCATATCCCATCTTCTCTTGTGTGCCCTTTGGTTTTTATAGTTTTAAGAGTTATTTCATGTGTCCCTTGGTTCACCTGAAAAACTCTTCATATACCACTAGGGTTATATCTTATATAACCGAAAAGCCTCTACAAAAACCACATTTAAGAATTCCAAACAATTCTCCAATTGCAATAGGAACCCATCAAGTTCTTAGAATTACAAATTAGCCCATAAATTATAACTAATTATAATTTAGCCACATCAACTTCTTTTTCTTGCAATAAACCCCATTATGTTATCAAATAACATCTTGAGTATATATTCCTCTTTTGTGTGTGACCTACAGGTTTCTCGGTCAATTGGTAGCGAACATGAATTAATCCAAACGTCTTTGAGATTAATAATCCATAATTAATTAGAATTAATCCTATTAATTCTAATCAGGATTGGTTTATTAATTCATCAATTAATAAACACATATTCCCAGATCATGAGTGGTATCTAGTAACACATCATGATCACCCAAGAGTCCAGGAAGTTGAGTGGCTTGACATGAATCCTTCAATAACAAACTACAGTACAATTAACTCCTTTCACCATACAATATTTCATTCGGTTTGGAGTACAGAATTAATGCCACCTCCCTCCAAAATATATATTAATTCTAGCCCGAATACAATTATACTTGTACCAGGAACCCACTACTCTAGATGTGCATCAATTGGAACTGTTTCCAATACACATACGCCTTGGCCAAGGACTTCTCAAATAGTAATTCTTACAAGTGGCCGTGAGATATTCGCCTCTACTATTAAGAGTGGTGAATCCTTTATTGATCATTTCAACTACTTTTGTTTACGTCACAATGTACCCAATATCCATCTCATAGGCGGCCCTCGATCGAGCTCCGGAGATTGGAATCAAAGCACAATGCTCAGCAAACAAAGTACTTTGGAGATCTTAAGTTTAAGGATACTTGCACGTTTGCTATATTGAGATTATATCACTGGCACTAAATAGTTATTCATGTGATTATCTTATAGTTAGGTCATTCAATGAACTTATTTCACTAACAAGCATCCACGTATTAACTTTGAGTATCTTAATACTCACGGATATGAGAACCACGGCCTGATCAAATCAGGCAGTCTTAACACATGCTAGTCTTAACGCATTAATAATGTCCTTTCTCATTAGTACTATGACTAGGGACTATTTAAGTAGTAACACTATACAATGCAGTAGAAATCTTATATCATGATCTCTATCATGATTTCCTTAACACAGTGTTGTACTAGAGATTTTATCAAATAGTTATATTACTCAAAAATAATCAAAAGAAACTGTAAGATAAACAATGCCTTTTATAAAATAAAATGTGTCATATACAACGTACAAGTGATTGCCTCTAGGGAACAACATTAACACTATAATCATAGTGTGTGATTATCTCTAACGGTAATCCACACAGAGGAATACTTAAGCACCAAAATTTTCTGTGCTAGCAGAAAACGATGGCGGTTAGGGTTTCTCAAGGACAATCGTGAGAGAGAGAGAGAAGAGAGAAATCGTGTGCTTAGGGTTTGGAGTTATTTTCGTGTCTTACACAAAATTAGCTAGGGTTTCGAGTGTATCTCTATATCACATGAAAAATCCTACTCAAAATATACTCCAATCTCAAAATTTTAAAACAGTTAGAATTCCCTAATTGTAATTGGAAACATTAAGTTCTCACAATTACAATTTGGACCATTAATTATAACTAATTATAATTTGGCCCCAACAACTTCTCTTTCTCGCAATTAACCCCACTATGTTATCAAATAACATCTTGAGTATATAATCCTCTATTGTGTGAGACCTATTAGGTTTCCCAGCCAATTGGTAGCGAATATGAATTAATCCAAACGTCTTTGAGATTAATAATCCACAATTAATTAGAATTAATGATATTGATTCTAATCAGAATTGATTAATTAATTAATTAATTAATAAACCCATATTCCCAGATCATGAGCGGTATCTAGCAACACATCATAACCATCTAAGAGTCCAGGAAGTCAAGTGGTTAGACATGAACCCTTCAATAACAAACTACAATACAATTAACTCATTTCCTCATACAATATCTCATTCGGTTTGGAGTACGGAATTAGTACTAACTTCCTCCAGAATTAATTCTGGCCCGAATACAATAGTACTTGTACCAGGAACCTACTACTCTAGATGTGTATCAATTGAAACTATTTCCAATACACAATCACCTTGGCCAAGGACTTCTCGAGTAGTAATTCTTACAAGTGGCTGTGAAATATTCGCCTTTACTATTAGGAGTGGTTAATCCTTTATTGACCTTCTTAACTACTTTTGTTTACCTCACAATGTACCTAATATCCATTCCATAGGTGGCCCTCGATCGAACTCCAGAGATTGGAATCAAAGTACAATGCTCAGCAAATAAAGTACCTTGGAGATCTCAAGTCTAATGATACTTGTACATTTGTTATATTGAGATTATATCACTGGCACTGAATAGTTATTCTTGTAATTATCTCATATCTAGGTCATCCAATGAACTTGTTCCATTGACAAGCATCCATGTGTTAACTTTGAGTATCTCAATACTCACAGATATGAGAACTATTGCATGATCAAATCTGGAAGTCTAACATATGCTAGTCTTAATGCATTAATGATGTCTTGTATCCTTAATACTATGACTAAAGACTATTTAAGAACTAATACTATACAGTGTAATAGGAATCTCATATCATGATTTCTATCATGATTTCCTTGACACAGTGTTGTACTAGGGACTTTATCGAACAGTTATATTACTTAAAAATAAACAAAAGAAACTGTAAGATAAATAATGTCTTTTATTAAAATAAAATGTGTCATATACAATGTACAAGTGATTGCCTCTAGGGCACAATACTAACAAACTCCCACTTGCACTAGAGCCAATCATTCATGTATCTAATACCGAATGACTCAACATGACAATCATGTTTCTTTTGGAATAGTACTTTTGTAAGCGGGTCAGCTATGTTCTCATCCATGGGAACTCTCTATATCTTTACATCATTCTTATCTATGATCTCCCGGATCAGATGATAGCGTCGCAGTACGTGTTTGGATTGTTGGTAAGACCATGGCTCCTTTGCTTTTGCAATGGCTCCGTTGTTGTCACAATACAAAGTTATTGGACCAACAACACTTGGAACCACACCCAGTTCTGTCACAAACTTCTTGATCTAAACAGCCTCCTTAGCTGCTTCAAAAGCAGCTATGTACTCAGCTTCTATCGTAGAGTCGGCAATAGTCTCTTATTTGGAACATTTCCAACTTATTGCCCCTTCGCACAACGTAAAGACGTAGCCTGATTGTGATTTGAAATCATCTTTGTCAGATTGAAAACTGGCATCAGTATACCCGTTTATATTCAAATCACCTTTTCCATATACTAAGAACATATCCTTAGTCCTTTGTAAGTACTTAAGGATGTTCTTTACAGCCGCCCAATAACCCTCACCAGGATCAGATTGGTATCTGTTCATCAAACTGAGAGTACAAGATACATCGGGCCTAGTACATATCATAGCGTACATGATAGATCCAACTGCCGAGGCATATGAAATCTTACTCATGTGATCCCTTTCAACTTGTGTCTTGGGAGACATCGACTTTGAAAGGCTTACACAATGTGACATGGGTAAGAATCCTTTTTTGGATTGATCCATGCTAAACCTCTTTAACATTTTATCTATGTATGTAGACTGCGAAAGATCTAGCAACCTTTTGGATCTATCTTTATAGATCCTTATTATGAGAATATAGGTTACTTCTCTAAGGTCTTTCATAGAGAATTGTTTGGACAACCAAACTTTAACCGTTTGCAAGACAGGAATATCGTTTCCTATTAGCAATATGTCATCTACATAAAGCAATAAAAAAACGATTGCACTCCCACTAACCCTTTTGTATACACAAGGCTCATCCATGTTTTGAATAAAACTAATCTCTTTGATTGTTTCATCAAAATGAATGTTCCAACTCCTAGAAGCTTGCTTAAGTCCATAAATGGACCTTTGCAACTTGCACACCTTTGTGCTATTATTGGATATGAAACCCTCAGGTTGTGTCATATACACTTTCTCAGTCAGATTTCTGTTTAGGAAAGCTGTTTTCACATTCATTTGCTAAATCTCACAATCATGATGAGCATCAATGGCTAGGAGTATTCTGATGGATTTTAACATGTCTACTGGCGAAAAGGTTTTATCATAGTCAATACCATGTTATTGACGATAACCCTTCGCCACTAGACGTGTTTTATAGGTAACTAAGTTACCATCCATGTCCGTTTTTTTCTTGAAAACCCAGTTGCACCCAATTGGTTTGATTCCTTTGGCTAAATCAACCAAAGTCCATACTTGGTTCTCGTACATGGAATCCATTTATGAATTCACGGCCTCAAGCGATTTACCAAATTCTAAACTGTTCAGAACATCTTTGTAGGTAGTAGGCTCATCTTCATCTATGAGCAATACGTCATTGTGGTCACTAATGAGAAATCCATACCTTTCAGGTGCCACACGTATCCTACTAGATCTATGAGGTTCTTGTGTATTAGAAGGTTCATCTATTCTCTCAATAGATGTGGGGTTAGATGGTTGATCCTCATTTATTTGATCTTCATGAACTTCACTAAGTTCAATCTTTCACCCACTGTCCCCTTTGAGCATGTGCTTCTTCTCTAAGAAGATGGTATGATTCGAAACAAACAATTTATTTTCGGAAGGGAGGTAGAAGTAATATCCGAAAGATTCTTTTGAATATCCCGCAAATAAACACTTGTCAGACTTACTATCAAGTTTGTCTGACTGTGGCCTTTTGACAAAGGCAGGACAACTCCATACTCGCAAGTGAGATAACTTTGATTTCTTACCATAGAACATCTCAAATGGGGTAGAATCAACCGTTTTTGTTGGAACTCTATTTAGTATATAAATAGAAGTTTCTAGTGCATGCCCCCAAAATGATTTTGGTAGGTTTGCAGAAGTCATCATGGTCCGTACCATTTTTAAAAGGGTTAGATTCCTTCTCTCAGATACACCATTACGTAGATGTATATGTGGTGGAGTTCATTGAGATAATATCCCATTATTTCTAAAATAACTCAGGAACTCTTGGCTTAAGTATTCTCCTCCTTGATCAGATCTTAGAGTCTTGATACTTTTGCCAAGTTGTTTCCCTATTTCATTCTTGAAGTCTTTGAACCTTTCAAAGGCCTTAGATTTGTATTTCATTAAATACAAATACCCGTATCGTGAGAAATCATTGATAAATGTTATGAAATAGTTATAATCTCCTCTTGCTTGTATTGACATTGGGCCACATACATCAGAATGTATAAGTTCTAATAACTCCTTGGCCCGTTCGTCTTTTCTTGGAGAAGGAGTTTTAGTCATTTTGCCTAGTAAACAAGATTCGCATGTGCCATATGATTCACAATCAAATGACCCTAAGTCACCAAGCTTGTGTAACTTAGAAACACGATTTTCATTTACATGGCCCAAACGACAATGCCATAAGTAAGAGGTGTTAGAGTTATCTATTTTGGGTTTCTTATTGTTTATATTGAGAACTGGATTATCCAAGTTTAGAACATATAAACCATTAACTAGAGTTGCTGAATCATAATGAATATCATTCAATGAAAAAGAACAATATTTATTCTTAAATATCAAATGAAATTCATATAAGTCTAAACACGCAACTGAGATAATGTTTTTCATTAAAACTGGTACAAAATAACAGTTTTGCAGTTCTAGAATTAATCTCGAAGGCAGGTTCAACTCGTATGTCCCTACAGCAAGTGTAGCAACATTTGCCCCATTTTCAATACATAGGTCCACGTCACCTTTCTCTAGCCTTCTACTGCTCTTTAGTCTCTGCAGGTTATTTCACAAATGGGATCCACATCCGGTATCTAATACCCATATCTTATTTCTAAAGGCAGTATTTATCTCAATCATAAGCATACCTAGAGAAGAAGTAGAAGTGCTTGTAAGCTTCTCCTTTTGCTTCTTGTCCTTAATGGTCTCCAAGTAGACTTTGTAATTGCGCCTCTAGTGGCCCATTTTCCCATAATGATTGCATGGGCCTTTGGTAGCTGCGTTCTTTTTTCTTCACACCACCTTTGGGCTTCATAGGAGCCTTCTTCTTCTTCTTTTAAATTTTATTCTTAGAAGAGAAAGATTCTACCATTAAAATTGCATTGGAATCCTTTTTCATGGAGGACTCTGTAGTTTTGAGAAGATTGAATAACTCAGGAATTGTGGACTTAATCTTGTTCATCTGATAGTTAATCTCAAATTGTGAGAAACTATTAGGTAAAGACTGTAGAATTAAGTCAACACTTAAGTCATAATCCACTGCAAACCTGAGAGATCTAAGCTTCTCAATTAAGTCTAATATCTTCAACTCATGAGTGGCCATAGAAGAACCCTCTGCCATTTTGCAACAGAATAGTTACTTCGAGATCTTATATCTCTCTATTCTGGCTTGGACATCAAACAGCTCTCGAAGATGTAGTATAATCGATTGAGCATCTATATGTTTGTGCTGTTTTTGCAACTCGAGAGTCATGGATGCCAACATAATATATGATGCTGTATCACTATCCGCCTTGTGCCTTTTGTAGACAGTATGCTCATCAGCATGAGCATCTTGAGCTGGTGGTGGCGGAATAG
Organism: Voacanga thouarsii; assembly: GCA_026120185.1. Lineage (NCBI taxonomy): Eukaryota > Viridiplantae > Streptophyta > Magnoliopsida > Gentianales > Apocynaceae > Voacanga > Voacanga thouarsii. The sequence goes on along the minus strand of JANUWF010001641.1, from coordinate 4,049,463 downwards.
GAGCATCTAGCACGTAGATCAACTTTTTCGATTTGAGAACGATTCTCAAATTTCTATACCGGTCGAGATAGTTTGATTTGGTTAACTTGTTGGTTTCCAAGATGCTACGTAGGTTTAAGTTTGTTGACATGATGCAAGTAACCTAGATGTAAAGATAGAGAGCATTAGCTACATGAAATGCAAATAATTAGGACTTTAATTAAACGCAATTTTACTTCACTATTTTACTCAAACCCATAGACCCTACTACTGATTCAGGAAAGCCCGTTGGAAGCTTTTCTAGTAGATCGGTATCCAAATTCTTCAAGAATAACCTTGAGTTTACCCAACAAGCCATCTTTAAGTTCATTGGTAGGTATCAAATACTAATTACATCGTATGTAACTACCGGATCATTGGATGATTAACAACTTTTAATCTTAAAGCCTTTTGGGCTACCCCAATCTTTCCTCTAAATTTCTTTATGCCTGAGTTTGTCCAATCGAGATAAAGAATTTAGTTAAACCCGAGCCATTAATCATGAATTTAATTCTAAAAGAATTTAACTCCATAGCTTGAACATGCCCGATGTCAAGTAGGCTTGGGTTTGCCCAACAACCTGGTCTCGAAAAAGGACTCTCGTTCTTACTATATTAACGAAAGGAATTAGGTTTAATATTAATTGAGGGATTTGTTCCTTTTAGTGATTTCATTGAATGACATGCATAAAAATCAATAAATCACATAATTGATAATCATGGTAATAAAGCGATTACATGGTATGGTTATGGACTTTACCCTAAATTAATTTCTTTTAGCCATAAAAGAAATTAATATAGTTAACCCTATGTGTTCATGTATGATTTAAGTAGGAGGTCTTACGTTCTCGCCTTGTTTTGGTTGCCATCTCCAAAATAGAATAATTCTACTCCTATCTAACCTATGTAAACTAATTACATAATTTTCTAAAGAAAGAAAACCTTGAGTTACATTCCAGGGGAGTTAGATGAGAAGAGAATTACATAAGAATTTTAGAAAAGGCAGGACACACAAACCCTATTTCATAAAAACCAAAACTGTAAAATGCATGAACAAATATAATTGGTTTTAGTCCATAACCATCCACCATGCCATTAGTTATGCTTAAACAAAATAAACATATAACTTTTATTATTCCAAAATCACTATTTTGGAAAAATAAAACAAATTCTAAAATCAACATTTTAGAAAAATACACCAATTTTATATTTTTCAAAATCATTATTTTGAAAGATAAAATTGTTTAACTCAAAACTAATTTTGAGAAAGTGCTTTCCCGTCTCTAGCAATGAAAACGGCAGTCTCGCTGGCCGGTCAGCAGGCGGGGGCCAGGGGGCAGTGCCCTCTTGGAAAATTTTTTATTTTACCGCCTCTCATAAAATGAAAATTTTCCCTTTCAAAATTCTATTCCAGAATTTTTTTTTTTTAAATAGCTAGAACGTTGGGAACAGAGCAGAACCGGCGCCGGTTTGGAAGCCAGAGCTAGCGCGGGCTGCATTCGGGTTTTAAAAAATTTTCTTCCAAAAACAATTTCTGAATGTTTGTGAAACAGCACAGAACCGGCGCCGGTGCCAGCTATAGTCGGGAACAATGGTGGCGATTTTGAAAATTTTCCAAAAATAATTTTCGGTGACTTCTTCTTCTGCAAATTTTCAGTAAGAACAATTCTCAACAATATTTTCTGTTTTGAAACTCAAAACAATAACCAATTTATTAGTTTAAATAAAACAAAATAGAAAATCAAATTCTTAAGATGAAACAGAAGGCAATCATCATGTTTTCAAGAAAACGTTTTTCTGAACAAAATGTTTTTCTACAGAAAATTTTCAGCACATAAAGAAAACATCTTTCGAAATATGCTATACCTTTTACAGAATCATATTGTGCTACGGACCCAACCCATAATGCTCGAAATGATTTCGACTCGAATAAAAACGATTTTCACAGCGAACAAAGATAAACACGAATACATGAAAACAGTTTTTCATGCCAAAAACAAAGTCTGTAAACCACACATAGCATGTCTCTGAAACCACTGTTGGGTATTTCACATCCATATCGAATATGGCACAACGGAAGAATAAAACGAGATACCATCCCAGGACTCGCATATGTGTGGAAAACAAGATATAAAGATAACAAAGGTAACAACTTTTACCTTTCTTTGATCATTCGAAGAACAAAATTTTTTCTTCAAGTCGAGGCACGATCCAGCAATCCTCTTGATCAAACACCACGAGAGTTGAACATCTAACCACTATAATCACAGTGTGTGATTATCTCTAACAGTAATCCACACAGAGGAATATTCAAGCACCAAAATTTTCCGTGCTATTAGAAAAAATGGCGGCTAAGGTTTCTCAAGAACAATCGTGAGAGAGAGAGAAGAGAGAAATCGTGTGCCTTAGGATTTGGAGTTATTTTCATGTCATACACAAAATCAGCTAGGATTTCGAGTGTATCTTTATATCACACGAAAAATCCTGCTCAAAATATACTCCAATCTTAGAATTATAAAACTGTTAGAATTTCCTAATTGTAATTGGAAACATCAAGTTTTCTCAATTATAATTTGGACCATTAATTGTAACTAATTATAATTTGGCCACAACAACTTCTCTTTCTCGCAATTAACCCTACTATGTTATCAAATAACATCTTGAGTATGTAATCCTCTATTGTGTGAGACCTATTAGATTTTCCAACCAATTGGTAGTGAATATGAATTAATCTAAACGTCTTTGAGATTAATAATTCATAATTAATTAGAATTAATCATATTGATTCTAATCAGTATTGATTTATTAATTCATCAATTAATAAACCTATATTCCCAGATTATGAGTGGTATCTAGCAACACATCATGACCACTCAAGAGTCCAAGAAGTCAAGTGGCTAGACATGAACCCTTCAATAACAAACTACAATGCAATTAACTCATTTCACCATACAATATCTCATTCAGTTTGGAGTACGAAATTAGTACTAACTCCCTCCAAAATTAATTCTGGCCCGAATACAATAGTACTTGTACCAGGAACCCACTACTCTAGATGTGTATCAATTGGAACTATTTCTAATACACAATCGCCTTAGCTAAGGACTTCTCGAGTAGTAATTCTTACCAATGGTCGTGAGATATTCGCCCCTACTATTAGGAGTGGTGAATCCTTTATTGACCCTCTCAACTACTTTTGTTTACCTCACAATGTACTCAATATCCATCCCATAGGCGGCTCTCGATCGAGCTCTAGAGATTTGAATCAAAGTACAAAGCTCAGCAAACAAAGTACCTTAGAGATCTCAAGTCTAAGGATACTTGCACGTTTGCTATATTGAGATTATATCACTGGTACTAAATAGTTATCCATGTGATTATCTCATAGCTAGGTCATCCAATGAACTTGTTCTATTAACAAGCATCCATGTGTTAACTTTGAGTATCTTAATACTCATGGATATGAGACCTACCGCCTCATCAAATCAGGAAGTCTAACACATGCTAGTCTTAACGCATTAATGATGTCCTGTCTCATTAATATTATGACTATGGACTATTTAAGTACCAACACTATACAGTGTAGTAGGAATCTTATATCATGATCTCTATCATGATTTCCTTTACACAGTGTTGTACTAGTGACTTTATCGAATAGTTATATTACTTAAAAGTAAACAAAAGAAACTATAAGATAAATAATGTCTTTTATTAAAATAAAATGTTTCATATACAATATACAAGTGATTGCCTCTAGGGCATAACACTAACAGACATCACCTAAGAATATCACCTTCTCTAAAACTCTCAAAGAGTTCTTGAACTCTCATAATTTCATATACCTCGAAAAGTTCCTTATACAATTGTTATAAGAACATATATAGATGTATTGCCCTAACTATTTATCAAATATTACAAAATGACCCCAAAATAGCTGAAAAATATCAGGAGTTCTGGTTCTAGAACAAGGCTGGCGCTGGGTAGGTCTCTTGGGGATGGCGCCGGGTTCAATTTGGAGGAGCAATACCCATTCCCAAAAAGTCAAAACAAAAAAAATTGGGACTCAGCTAGTCCACAGCTAGTGTTGGGTCGGGCTAGTAGGGCCGGCATCGGGTCCATTCTGTTGGAACAGTACGAGCGTAAAAAATTAAAGAATTGTTGTAGATCTCAGCCGGCATATGGCCGGTCAATCTGGGCTGGCGCCGTGTCAGCTTTGGGCAGCCTATCTTGTTTTGATGCACTCTAATCCCTACTCATTTGACCTTCATTCTTTTTCCATGTGTTCCCTTGATTTTCCAAATGAAATATTGGTCATCTCGCGCTCTCCTTGTTAGTTCTTTAGTGTTCAATCCTTATTTCAATGTTGGCTTGATTCTCCACTTGGATTGTTGTTCTTTTTTTGTTCCATTTACAGCTCTCTTCACTACCCATCTCTTAACAATCTTTTTCGTTCTTCGCTTGTATGCTTGGATGGCTTGAAAATCCTCCCAAAACTTCTTGAGTGTTGAATGTTTCCATGGAGATTTGAAGAAAGTCTTGATTTTCCATTTCTCTTGTTTAGATGTGTCTTGTTGCATGAGTAGATTCCTATCATTTTCCTTTTCTTTGAGATAATTTGTCCTCGAATCGTTGTACCTTGTTGCTTGTACGAATTTCCCTACATAAGAATTCAAACAAGAGTTTATGTGTGAAAGTAAAATTTCAGGCTTTTGCTCCACAACTCCTGCCTTGTTTCATCTCTTCTCAACCCCAATTTTCACTCTCACTTTTCTTCGCTCTTTTTCTTCCATCTTGTTGTTTTCACCTCTCCATACCCAAGTTGGCACTCTTGTTTTACCTCCTTACTCCCTCGTATATTCTTTCTCATCCCTTGTTTTTGCTTGCGTTTGGAGCTCTAACCTTTCTTTTTCTTCTTTTGTTTTTCTTTCATTTTCTCTCATTTCTTGCTCTTGTTTTTTCCTCGCTTTTTGTTCTCTTCTTTTTTTTATTTTCCTCCCTCAAAATAATTTGATCTTTTACAATCTCACTTGGGGACATAGGGCGAAGTATAAATTTCCTTCCATCCTTGCGCAAAGAGTAAGTTTTTTCTTTCCATGATGAACTACCTCCCTATCATATAGATAAGGCCTTCCCAACAATATATGCCTAACATGCATGGGAAACACATCACACATCACCTCATCTTTATATCTCCTTATGATAATTGACTTGTTTGTTCACATTTACTTCACCACAATTATTCAACCATTGAAACTTAAAAGGTTTAGGATGTTTCAAGGTATCCATTCTGAATTCTTCCACCAATGTAGCACTAATAACATTTTTACAACTCTTTCCATCAATAATCAATTTACACGGTTTTTCTTTGATTTGACACCTTCAATATAAAATATTTTCTCTTTGTAGATCTTCTTTTCCTTCAACCACATAAGCTTCAACATTTTCCCTCATAACATCAATTAATGCATATGGTTTCTCAAGTGTATCCCCATCTCTTCCATCTAATCTATCTCCTCCACTACATTTGATGTCATTTTGTGAAGTTGAACTAGATGCTTTATTCTTACTAGTTTTACTCATTTTCATTTGCTTTTACACCACCTCTAGCTAACTCCACTTTTTCTCCTCTTATGGATGTGAGCTTTCTCCCACTTCATGAGTACTTGAAGCACTTTGGGAACCTTATCTATAGCATTCATTTGCTCATTCTTTACCTCAATTTTTAAATTCTTTGGCTCTTCAACAAATTCCATACACTTTTGCTCAACTTCTTCTTGCTCATTCTCCTCTAACACTTGCAATGGGTTTGACTCATCCTCTAGAAAGAATAGAATGTTGTATTATTCCTTAGTCTCCCCATTTGTTGAATTCAATGGTTCCATATCTTCTTTTTCATCATCACTAAGCTCCTCATCAAGCTCATTAACATTTTTCTCAACTTTTTCATGTACTACTTCATTATTTTGATTGAGCATTTCTTAGCATTTGGCTTCCCTTTCTAGCTTCTCCTCCTTCTCATAGCCATATAATTCATCTTGCTCAACCATCTCAACTTTTTCTTCATTTCTTACCCTTCTTGGCACGTCAACATTTACAACAATTTTCTTGGCCACTTTGGTCTCAAGTCTCACTTTTTGCTTCTCAATTTGTCTCTCTCTTTCGTAATTGTGCACCCTATAAAATCTTTCATGTGCCAATTTATTTAAACAATCAACTTTTGTGTGCCTTGTACTACAGCAAATCTTACAAGTCAATTCTCCACTACTCATTTATTTAACTCTTTTTGGACAATCATAGGAAGTGTGCTGAAAACTCCCATACATTTTGCACTCACGCTTCCTCAAGTTCTTTTACTCCCTATGCTTTGTTGTTTTTGTGCTTCTCCCATATATACTTCCTCAAAACTACCATATCATTCCCCACTCGAATAAGACTCTCCATTTTTTTCACTCCCCCTACTCCAATCTTTTATAGGACTCAAATTCTCACATTCTTGATAACTCTCCCTTAGGTCTCGGTCATAACTATCATATTCATTTCCACTTGTACTTGACCCCTCATCATGTTCATCCAAATGTCCTATGCTCTCATAATCATTCTCCTTATATTCATTTTCTTCCCCATAACTATTCTCACCATAGCAAGACTCCTCATAAGTGTCATACCCTTCACTTTCATTCTAACTAGTTATTGTGAATTTTCTTTAAAGAGAAATACCCACAAAAATTGAAGTAGAAAAAAAAATTCTTCATTTCACTCCCCCACGTGTTTAAACTTAATTTTTAGTGGTCACTCTTCACTCGTGTTTGCACTCTTCTTAGCTTTTATCACAATGAACTCACCCTTGTGCCTTTTTTCAAACTCTTAATTCCACACTCAAGTTCTTCCCAACTCTTTTCTACTTCAAAGGATTTAGTTTTGTTGATCAAGTCAATTAAATTCCAAGGGATAAGAAAAAAAGGTGTCTTACAGGTAATTCATCAAACACTTGGTGTGCAATAAGGAAAATGCAGGGATTTCAAAGAGTTGTTACACTAAGTGATACTATCACAACCTCAATCACAATTTAGCAATTAACAATCACTTAAATACTCTTTATTAAACAAATTATTCATTATACTTCATGAATGAAAATTTTGATAGTCAAGTATAAGTAATCACAATTCATTAGGACAATATATCAAACACATTGAATGCAATCTCGTAGCTCAATTTTGTACAACAAATTTTTGCTTGTTTGAGCCCCCAAATCAACCAATTTTCACACCAAATAACTCCCCAAACATCAATATATCATATAGGGTCAAATTAACAACATTTAAATAGCACAATTTTATGTTTTTGAGATTCAAAAATTACAAGAGAAAAAATGACGAAAATTTAAAAACCAATAGATTTTGAAGAAGAGTGTACCTTAGCCCAAAGAAAGTTGGTTGATTAGAATCAACATAATGCAAGCTTTGATACTACTTTGATACAAGCTTGGGAGTATCAAAATTTGGAATTAAACTAAAAAATAAGAAACCTACCAAACCCACACACAAGAACACTAAAATACTAGAAAAATAACACTCTTATGATATTGTGGATCTAGCTAACTTCAAAAACACCTTAACACCGTAATCTAATTATAGATTAGAACACCAAGGGTAGGAATTTGAAGGTACCTAACTCAATCCTATCAAACACACTAGGTAACCTAGCACATAATAATAGAGATTAAGTTGACATTATCCCTTAAGATTTAAAAACAAGATCAAAGGTAGGACTAAATCCTTTGATTTAGTCTTGATGTTTAATGAACATCATCCAAGAGGATCACCCTCTCTAAAGTTCTCAAAGGGTTCTTAAACTTTCACAATTTCATATACCTTCAAAGTTCTTTTTACAATGGCTATAAAAACATATATATAGATGTCTTACCCTAATTACTTAACAAATATTATAAAATGACCCCAAAATAGCTGAAAAACGTCAAGGGTTCGGGTTCAAGAACAGAGCTGGCACCAGGTAGGTCTCTTGGGGATGGTGCTAGGTCCAATTTGGAGGAACATTACCTATTCACAAAAAGTCTGAACAAAAAAAAATCGGGACTCAGCCAGTTCACAGCTGGCGCCAGGTCAAGCTAGTAGGGCCGGCGCTGGGTCCATTCTATTAGAACAGTACTAGAGTAAAAAATTGAAAAATTGTTGCAGATCTCAGCTGGCGACTAGTCGGTCGACCTGGGCCGGCGCCGGGTTAGCTCTGGATAGCCTCTCTTGTTTTGATGCACTCCAACCTCTGCTCATTTGACCTCCATTCCTTTTTTGTATATTCCCTTGATCTTTCAAATGAAACATTGGTTGTCTCGAGCTCTTTTTGTTAGTTCTTTGGTCTTCAATCCTTCTTTCAATATTGACACGATTCTCTACTTGGATTGTTATTTTTTTTGTGTTCCATTTACAGCTCCCTTCACTACTCATCTCTTGACAATCTTTTTGGCTCTTGGCTTGTATGCTTAGATGGCTTGAAAATTCTCCCAAAACTTCTTGAATGTTGAATGTTCCCATGGAGATTTGAAGCAAGTCTTGACTTTCCATACCCCTTTTTTAGATATGTCTTATTGCGTGGATAGATTCCTATTATTTACGTAGAACTCTCCCTGCTCCAGAAGACTACAATGCCGGTCTTGAGCTACCATCTATGTTAATTACATATACATCACAACCACACCGCTTCCAGCCTACCAACTCAGGAAGTGCCTTTAGAAATTTTGCCTGCTTGATGTTAGCCAAATGGGGGTAGCTTTTGTAATCCTTAAAAAAATTGAGAGATCATTTATTGAATATTGAAGTTTGGATAAATAATTTTCAAACTTGAACTTAAAATCCTTTCATAAATGTGTGGTTTGGTTTTTCAATCTATTTCCTGTGTTGTTGTAAAGCTTTCATGTTAAGGTTACATTAATTTCATAGATAGTAAATAAAAATTTCAACAAATATAGTAAATTATTAATACAATTTGGTTGTCAACAAGCTTACATATGTGGATCCGATACTACTAAAAAGATCTATTAAAACTTTAACAAAGTTATAAAGAATATACTTATCTCAATCATCAAGTAATCCTTCATGGATATTAACAGATTACAACGCTAGTGTTCTTTTGTCAATTTTTTGAAGACTTTTGTTGGACTCAACTATCTCAATTGAACTCCTTTTATCTTCATTGCTTTAGCACAATAGTACTTCATTTGACTCTAAGAAACTTTTCTATTAGAAATATGTTTTCTTTTGAAGGAATGATTCAAGTTCCTTTTGAAGATATAGCATTATTGCATCAATCAACTTGAATTGAGAAGCATACTTTGACAAGTGTTCCAGTAAGCCATCATGAAAGTGTATGCTTCAAAAACTCTCAAAATATATATATGAATTTCCTAACTCTGTCTCTCGACAAATTCAATAATGAATCTTCCTAACCTTTATGCTTTTTCATACATCTCATCAATATCACTTGGTCATTTTTATATAGTGTACCAGAGTGTTTTTTTTTTTCCTTGTTGAATTAAGAATCCACTAAAAGATTTTCTTTAAAGTTCCCTAAATATTTACAATTCAAATCTTACGTAGATTCCATGTCTCCATAGATAAGATCCTCATCATACCATCATTGAAACTCTTTCTAGATTCTCTAGAATTTTTTTCCTAATCTAACTCCAATAATTCAAGCATCTAACATTGCTAATACAACTTTAAGTAATTACCAAAGACGCCTTTAGTCTTGTCAGAAACTCTTGTGAGCATATTGTGTCAAACTTGTGAATAAGTCTTGTCAAAGTCCAACCTTAACGATCAATTTAATAATCTCTCCCTTTTGTATCGTTTAATGTAGAATCATAATCTGCCGAAATTTTAACATAATAGAAGTCTTCAATACCAACATATGGACATCAAGCATAATTATTTCCAAAGGAAGTAGATATAAGAAATAGTACCAGGAACATGTTCAGTAATTTGTTCCTACTTACCATTACAAACCAAAATAAAATTGTTCAAGCGAACTAATGCTAACTCCCCCTAACACAACAACATCGATAGCCAATAACTATCCTACTCCTCCTTTTGTAGCAAAGAAGGATAAAAGACATTATTGGGATTGAGCATGCACATTATATAAAGTCATCAGGTTATCTTTGATTTGTTGTTGATTGGTAAGGACAATATCCAACTTGGGCTGTAATGTGCCAACCAAGGTAACAATATAGCTATTTGCTTTGAGTAGGCTTCTAGGCTATCATGAAGTCTAGTAGCAATGATAGGCATGGATAATGTACTTGGAGATGTAGGATTTGAAGAGTGCATAGGCTTAAAAGTAAATGAAGTAGTAGAGGATGAGCTACATTTGGTGCCTAGAGTCATCCTGCTGGGGGTTTGAACTTATGTAGTAGAACACGACATTGGTGGTTTCTTCAATGGAGGTTGAATGGGCTTGAGCCTATGTATAAGCTTGCTAGACTTGACTACTTTATAGTTAGGGAAGGTGCTTAGATATTCAATAAGGAAGCACATATAGAGAAGTATGGAGGCATTATGGGCAGTGATTATTGTAGGAGAATCATGACATTTAAAATAAGGCCATTTAAATGCAACTGTCATGCACCCCATAAAAGAAGTTTACAAACCCTTCTCCCTAAGATATAGCATAGTAAAGCAGTGAGTAGGATGTCGAACCTACAAGGAACTCAAGAGAAGTATACTCTTATATGTACTCTTTATCTTAACCTTATGAACAACTCTACCTTGAACAATTAATTTGAATGAAATCTTATGATGAATTAATATAAAGTAAATTGGGGGAAAAGCAAATAAGAAACTAACTATTGCAAAACATAAACAAATAAGAAATAGAAAGATAAATCTAAGCCAATTAGGAAACTAAATTATTTTAGAAACATGTTTTGAAATCAAATTAGAAAACCTACCATAGATTGGATTATTTTGGGTAATTAGTTTTAGGAACTTATCGTAGCGACTTAAATTCCATATACTTACCAAATTGGATTAATCCTTAGTTAGTCTATAAGTTAAAATCCCCAACCTTGCTCTTAATCTACTCTAAGTTGATTAACTTTTTCTTAAAGACATTAATACTTCAATTAATCAATTGTCATAGACCAATTACAAGATTGATAAGCACATAAAGGTATCACCAATTGTGAAACCCCAGTTGAAACTAACCTTAAAGTAAGGGGGTTGGGATTCATATCATACTTTATTGCATGCATAAATATATTTTCATATAATTTTTTGTGCTTTAGATTTGTGATTTGTAGCCTAGATGGCTTATTTGTGCTTGTTGAGTAAGAAGGGCAAGATGATTAATTTTGCTTGAGGTCAAAATAGGAAAATAGCTTGAGAATCAAGTAGTAAAAATATTTGGGAGAGAAAATAAGAACAAGAGTTGTTGTGGTTTAGTAGTTGGAGCTTTGGACTTAATTCTTGAGGTCTTGAGTTCAAATTCCATTATTGAAGGTTTAGCAGGATTAAATTTTATTTTTTTTTGGGAAGGCTATGTTTTGGCCTTTGCATGATTTAGGGGAGGGTAAAAGTGTTGTCCTAGGGGAGACATGATAGGAATGTCCTAATCCTACTCTTGTACCATACAAAAATTTCTAAGGGAATTCACACCCTTCTTGATCCTTACTTTTTCTTACTTCTCAATTCATTAAGTTGTTTAATTTATTCAAGCAAACTTTATTTTAGAAAAATTCCAGCAAGGTTCTGTGGGGCTTAGGTTTCAAATATGGCTATGAATGAGTTATCTTGTTGGCAAAAAATGGGGAGGAGTTGTAGAAGGTTCCCAAGAGAATTAATCTCCATGGTTGAATCTTCAAATTCCAACCTAAGGGTATTCATTTTGTTCATGTAGTAATCTGGAATTTTTCTAGCTTCTGGTTCAGTCTAGGGGTCGAAATTTTCAACCATCATTCCCTTCCAAATACTACCAGAAAAATAGCTCTCTTGACCAGCTTGAAGTCTGAAATTATAAGGCCAAAATCGGACTGCACAAATGTTGTGCAAACCAGGAAATTTTCCTGGATAATTTTGCAACATTGGTGAGCCTAAACCAAGTTGATTCTTCCAGTTTTTCACCCAGCATCTTAGCTAAGTTTTTCTTCCATAAAGAAGGCTGAAAACTAGCCTTGAAAGACCTCTGAAAAACCTCTCAAATCTTCTGCAAGCTGACTGAAAAATGGCAGCAAAATCTGCCCAGGAAAATTCCACAACTTACGAAATCTGTCCAGAATTTTTCCAGCCTTGCATCTTCTTCAGTCTTGTCCGAAACCTCCACCATTTTTCTGTACAAACTTCTCTTGAACAGCCCTGAAATGAGCTTCATCATCTTTCCCAGCATTCTGCTTGAAAATCAGTCCATGACTGCTCCTAAAAACTTTCCATCAATCACTCCAATCAAACCATTGATTGAAGTCCAAAATTTCAGCAATCTATTTTAGCAACCTTCCATGAATTAAACCTCCAACAACCAGAAAATCCCTCCACCTTTGAACATCATATTTTCGGCCACCATTAAGCTCCTTCAACCAGCTTTCATTCCAGCAAAATCCCTAGCCAGCTAACCGGCCATTACATCTTCCAAAAGTTCTCCTCCATCAAAGATCTTCTTACCATATTTTGTTTCCAAAATTGATTTTCTAAAATATTCTTTTAGGATTTCAAACAACCAGCTTTCCTTTTCCTCTCAAATAAAAAAAATTCAACTTGCTAAACCCTCCAAATCAGTCAGCCACTCCTTCCTACACAGAATTTTGGCCAGCCCTCTCCCTATTCTCTCCATTCTCTCCAAACGAAGAACACCAAGAACACTTACTAACCTTCTCTCGCCTAAGGCCACCAAAACCACTTCAATCTTCTTCAAAAAATTCCAGATTGTACATACTCACTTCCATGGATCCATTCCTACCACTTTTAACATCAAACTCCAAAATCTAACTCTCTCTCTTGAATAAAAAATCAGTATTTTTGTGAAGGCTCAAGAACACCTTCAAGGTAAGCTTGTTCAATCAACTTCATCTCCACTAATCCTCAATCTCTAATGAATATATATGTGTATAAGCATGCTAATAGACTCTCTTCTTCTCTTCTCTCTCTCTCTCTTGGCCGAATGATTTCTTCAACAATGGCCATACTTTCTTCATCTCTCTTGGACGAATCTAGTCTCCTAGGAGTTGAGATCCATTCGAAACTCCTCCAAGGTTCTCATCAATCAAGTAAGCCCCTTCAACTCTCTTTTTAAATTCTAGATTCATGTCTCTAGGGTGATATTGAAAGGAGATAGGTTATGTTTGAGGTTGGAGCATGTATTGTTGTGATGAGTTGAGATTGAAGCATGAATAAATGTGTGTATATGATGGAGATGGGATTGATGCATGAGTTGATTATCTTGGTTGATTGTATGGTGTTTTTAGGGTTTAATGCATGTCTCCATATCGTGAGTAGTATATGTGATCAAGCATGTTAGAGATTATGTCACCTTTGGTGAATAGGGTTTATGTTCATGTATGATTGTTAAAGCCATGATTATGTTTATGTCAGTCGAGTTTGGATCTTGTCTTGGTAAATTTAAATTTATGCCTTTATTCATGATTTGGATGATTTGATGAATTAGAGTGGAACTATGTTTTGTTCATTTTTCCCCAAATGGGATCAATTACGTTAAGTACTCAATAAGGATGGACTACTAGGACTAGTCTTTGAAGGGTTAGGGTAAGTCTCTCAGTAGGTGGCCACCTCTAAAGGGTGAGTCCTTACCGGATAAGATGTCAGTCCAGTAGGTCGTGCCGGCCCGAGCTAACAGTTTTCAGTCAAGTGGACTGTGTGTTGCCAGAATGGACAATTGGTTTTGTTTAGGTATAGAGAAGGAGGAGTATCTTACCCGGTAGGCCAATCACCTACCTTTTGTCAGTCCGCACAAAGTGTGGCATTCTGACCGTTGTATGGTTATGGGGCCCAACGTGTGGTAACCCATGGCCACCTTTTTGAGTGATTGATTTTATTGTACTTGTACGGTTGGAAAAGCCAAAACACCACTCTTTATTTTGACTGTTGTTTATTGCTTACTAGTATTTCTCTTATGAAGATTTTATACTTTACATCCACGAACTGTTTTCACTGGACACTCAAAGCACATACGGACTTATTGAGATTTTTATCTCATCACCATTTTTACCATGATTTTAAGTCGATCCTGCTATGGGGATGAGTAGCTAGTGTTGTCCGCCTTGGAAGAGATTTTATTATTTTTTTTATGTAATGCTTTGGGAGCTGAGAGTGAATAATTTTGTTTCTGGATTTGTTTTTGAATTCTTGGATTGTATAAGTTTTAAGTTTTAAGTATTGTTTTATTCCATTATTTTGAATGTGTGAGCTAGTTATAAAGACCTCTTATCCTTTGGATGGGGCGACATCCCCCACCCTGTCGGGCCTAGGTAGTGGGGTGTTACACCAATATCAAATTACATACCCAGGTAGCCTAAAAATATGCAATTGATCATTACACAATCCCCTATAACTAGTTAAGTCAGTTAGCCTTGAAACCCAACTAGAAATAGATACTACTTAGAAATCAATCAAAAGGTTAATTAACTTAACTTCTCAATCATGCAAGTTAGGTATGTTGATCATGCATAAGAAACTCAACATAATTGCTAAGGAAAAAAAACAACCAAGAGATCAATTATCTTAGCTATTCAATTATGTTCTCTCAAGTATGTTAACCAAGCACAACAGAAATTAACACAATTGATAAGAGAAGAATTTCAAAATTGCATAAATACTAAAAAACAATCATATGATCAAAGATAGAATCTTCAATTTAATAATCTTAAAGTCTCAAAATCGATACTCAAATCATAACCTAAAAACAAGATATAATCTAAATTGTCTTGAACAAAAAACATGAAAATAAAGTACAATTGGAAATAAGAAAGAAGCAAGAGAAAGTTTGAATAATAAAACTTGGTAAGTTCCCAATCTCAAGTTCTTCTTGCCTCATTGCTTTCTCCTTCTTCTTGAAGCCTTTTTTGAAACTTTAGAGAAGTATATGTGTTGCATATTGAAGTATATTCAACTACAGACATCCTTTGCCTTTATATATGCCTCTTAAACCGTCCTTGGTTGAATTTGGAAAGTTTAAAACTCCATTTGATTAATTTAGGAAGTTCTAAAGCTCTTCAAAAGGCTTGCATGACATGTATGCACGACCATGCATGTAAAGCTTCTAAACTCTCTTCGTATGTAGCACAGTCATGATGCATGAATGTGCATTGTCATCGTGAATAGTGCACAACCACATGCATGAGCGTGCCTATGGTCGTGCATATGGCAGAGTTTCAATTTCCATCGATTCTACAAACTTCTGGGAGTAAACGAAAATGCTCTTGTTAGTCCTAAGGGCATTTTCCTGTATTTTGATTTATGACAAACATTGATGAGGATTAACTTGTGTGATTTACATGTAATAGGACATATTTGACCCCAATTCTTTCAAGACATACAAAGAAAATTGCTAAGCAGCTCTTAAGTAATGGAATCGAAGAATGAGTGAACAAATAGAAGACCAAGTTTAAGAGATTGCATACCAATAAGTCCTTATGGAAGAACCTTAGACTAAGAATCATTGTTAAGGTATTTTTTGTAAATTCCTATATCTTCTTTACCTTATAATTTAGTTTATTTCTACCTTGAAGCACATAAACAAAAGATTTCAAAGTTTTAAGTCTTCAGAATTTTGGATGAGTAGTTTGGATGACTCTACATCCAAAGGATTCGTCCAAAATCTTGTGAACAGTGTTAACTCGATTTTGCCTAAAAAAGTGCTATTTTGGACTTACTTTTTGGATGCACCATCGTCCAAAACTTGAGTCCGAAACTCTAAAAAATCTAATAGCATGAAACTAGCCGTTAACTAGCCATTGCTGTCCTACTTTTCGCTTCTATAAAAGCCATGTAAACTAGATTTTCTATAAGATTTTTGTTCTATCTTTCTCAAAAACACTTTGACATTTTAGAAAATAAAAATCTTCCTTTTCATTGTACTTTAAAGGTGAAATTAAATTGTTCAAAAGGTAAAAAGGTATTGGTGCTCATCTGTTCATATCTGCTCAAACTTGTGAGTTATTTCTGTAAGTTTTCCTTCATTCTATCTTGTATCAAGATTGTGATATAAAACCCATTGGAGTGACTATTATTTTGTGAATGTATCAAGGTTGTAGTGTAAAACCCAGTTGGGGTGAGCTTTGATTGTTTGTTTGCAGAGGTTGTGTATAAAACCAAATGGGGTGATCTTTTTGTGTAAGATTGGTATAGCCTACCATCATTGATTTGGGAAAAAGATTTTAGTGGTTTTGTTGAAATCCTTAAGTGTGTACTTAAGGAAGTGGATGTAGATCATTTGAGGATCGAACCACTATACATCATTGAGTCTTTTCTTCTGCATTTTATTTGTTCTTTATACCTACATTTTCACTGTTCATCCAACTTGAGAGCTTTACACTTTTCCTTGCATTTATTGATTTGATCAAATACTTTTATACAGTTGGGTAAAATTGTTATTATTGCTTCATCTACCCATCTTAACTATAAATTTTCTTTCCATCATTTAGAAGAGTTTTGAAAGTTCTTCAACAGCACACAAGTCTGCATTTTTGAACTCTTTCCTTGTTTGGCCTTTATTAAAAAGATGTCAAGGAATTATTTTTGCATTTGTTTGCCATAAACCTTATTCACCCCCTTTAAGGTTTATCAATTGGTATCAAAGCGTTGGTCTGCATTATTATCGGTTTAACAACCTTGCAGGAAAAGATCTGAATGGCAAACACCTCGTCCTTACCATACATTAAAAGATTTTTAACAAATAGACCACATTTGTTCAGTGGAAGCAATTATACATTCTGAAAAAATAGAATGAAAGTTTATGTATTCTTAATTAATTTTGACTTATGGAAGTTAATTGAAAGAAGACCATATATTCTATCGAAAATTGTTGAAGGTAGATCTGTGTTTAAACAGAGCTATGTGTATGATGCTGATGACAATGCCAAAATGACATTGAATTTTCAAGTTACGAACATTCTAAGTTGTGCTCATGATGCTACTAAATAAAACAGAGTGAGTGGCTATGATTCAACTCACGAAATGTGAAGACTACTTGTGGTCACCTATGAGGGGACCAATCAAGTAAAAGAATCAAAGTTAGGACTCCTTGTCTGAGATTATGAATTGTTCTCCATGAATCCTTGAGAGAATATAACAAATATGTTTACTTAGTTACAAACATTATGGGTGGTCAAAAGGCGTATGGGAAAACTTATTCCCCTGGAAAACAAAATAGAAAACTGCTTGATACTTTGCTAAAGAGTTGGCAGCTAAAAACCTTGGCTATAGAGGAATCAAAAAATCTGAACAGCTTACCCACTGAAGAGCTAATTAGCCCTCTATTAACTCATGAAATGAAATTGAAAAAGTTTCAAGAGCATG
Organism: Voacanga thouarsii; assembly: GCA_026120185.1. Classification (NCBI taxonomy): domain Eukaryota; kingdom Viridiplantae; phylum Streptophyta; class Magnoliopsida; order Gentianales; family Apocynaceae; genus Voacanga; species Voacanga thouarsii. The sequence continues at coordinate 4,031,909 of JANUWF010001641.1, read as the reverse complement.
ATGAAAATAATGGAGGCAAAAGAGGAACTGCCTTGAAAGCAGTTAATGAAGAGCCTAATAGTGATAAAACTGATTTTGATGGCGGTACTGATTTGGACAATGAAGAAATGCCCATGGTTGCAAGAAAATTCAAGATGTTCAGAAAAGGAAACTTCAAACAAAGGTAAAAAATTTATTAAAAAGAAAGGGTAAACTTTGTCCTTCAAACCTCAATGCTATGAATGCAAGAGTATAGAGCATTTTATTTTTTATTGCACAATAGCAAAAGAAAGAGAAACCAAGCACAACAAGAAGATAAGAAAAGGATTGATTGGAGCTTGGTATCAAGCTGAATCCAAGACGGAAGAAAGTTATGATTCTGAAAATGAAAAAGTAAACATTTGCTTCATGGTCACGGAAGATAAGGTAAATCCTATTTCTTCCAATTCTATAACTGAATTACATGATTCTGATTAGTCACTAACTCGAGTTTTGTAAATTTAAGTTTATAATGCTTGAATTGGTTAAATGACTTGACTTATATGATTTATGTTATCTATATTTTTGCTTGAGGAGTGGAATAATTTTTTTGTGCTAGATATAAGCTTGTTTAACTTAATTTTGATGGCCTTGGGATTATTTGATTTAATGCATGAGTTTACGAAGGTTTTTAAAGGGTAAATGTGACAATTTTTTATCTAAGGTTGGAAAAAAAATTATGACTTTATTATTGATAAATATGAAATGAAATAAATTTTTTTGAGTGCTTTGTTTAAGTATTTGCTTGAGGACAAGTAAAGATTTAAGTGTGGAGGTATGTGATAGGGGTTAAAATCATTGTTATTTTTCTAGTTATTTGAGGCTAAATTAAGATACTTTTAATACAATAACTAGTCATATTCCTTTCTATTTGATATTTCACTTATAAAAATATTTTTTTGAAATTTTATGCAAAAATAGGTGAAATTTGAAGTTAATTGTGTATTCTTCTAGTCCAAACCCAGCATTAGGCCAAAAAGATAGTCCTGGCGCCAGTCCTCTACTAGAAGGACAAAGGGACGTGGAGTTGATGGAACACAGGAAGCAATAGCAATTGAAAAGGGAACAATGGCTCAAGGAGAATGGCTAGCTCATGGCTTCAAAAGAAACAAGAGGTATGGCTAAGCAGATAAAGCAAAAGCAACAAAGAAAAGAACAAATTCGGTGGGCCCAAGAACAACAAAGAAATAAAGCAAAAGGAAAAAGGACAAAAATGTTATCATGCTATGGCTCAGTTGGTGGCTTGGGTAAGCCGACAACAAAGAGAGGAGACTGGCTCGGCAAGAAGAAGCATAAAGATTCGTGTAGCTTGGATTGCGGCTGAATTGTGCCGATGCAAGGAAAACAACCCAATTGAGCCGACGCAACAGAATAAAAAGAAAAGTGGCAGTCAGCTTAGCAATTCCATGTAGGCTCAATTCAAGCCAAATTCCGTCAAGTAACAAGAATGTCTTCAGTGCAAGAAGACAAAATCAAAAGTCTAAATTGATTTCAACTTCTCAATTGCAAAATTGAAGGCGGTGGACTTTTTCCTTTATTCTGTTTTTATTTAGATTTATTTAGAATTTTACTAATGCTTTTTGGTTTTAGATATTTAGGAAATTACTTCTTCTTTATTTAGGACTCTTTTAGTAACTTTGTAGGCCTATAAATAAAGGCTATTTACTTAGAAAAAGGGGGTGCATAATGTAAAGACTTAGATATATTTTAGAGTGTATTACCAATATTTTCTCGAGAGAAATAAGCTAAGGAGAATTGTTCAAAGGGAGTCTTCAAGAAAGAAGAAAGATGCTTGTCTATGAGTGCTTTCTTTTCTCTTTGTCTTCTTTTTTCTTTGGCAATGATGTATTCGATGTTTTTATTGTAATTTAACATTATTTTGGGATTCATGATTTTGTTTTAATTTAGTTATTTGATCAATTCTTTGTCATCTTTGCTATTTGATTACTTGATTTCATTGGTTATTGATGCAAGTTCTTCTAATTGACTTTGACCTAACGCTGTTAGGAGCTTCATTGTATTGATTTCATATTTGTTATATCTTGATGGATTGGAACGATGAAGTTAGGATTTGAGAACTAAGTGATCAAAGGTTATGTTAATTTCTCCTTGACATAGGGTTATTAGCTAATTTCATGTTTATAAGGAATTGTGCATAATGCATATTTTGGTTAGTATTAGCTTGATTGGCAAATCTATTAATATAATCAAAATATAGGATTCTATAGATTGGGACATGAAGTGGGATTTATCTAAGTAGAATCATGACTTGTGAGACGATTGAGTTTTACTTTATATTCCTTCATGATGCCAAGATGATAATTAGTTTGGGAGAATTGCTAATTAGTTCATTGTTATGTTTTCTAGGGTACTTGTTTAAATTGCATAAACCTACATCCTTAAGTTATATATGTTGCTTTAGTTTTTCTTTTTATTCTTTTCTTACTTTATTTGGGTCGGTTAAACAATGAATGAAAAATAATTAGTGTGTACTTGTTCCTTTGAGGATCGATACTGGTTAATTCCTTGTATTATGCTTGCGATGAGTATACTTGCTCACATGTGTATTTTGGGATTAATGATTTAATTAAAACTTGATTAAGGGATGGATTTAAAATTGATGATTTTATATACCCAAAATTAACGCATTAAATTCCAAGGATCAAAATTATAAATCAGTCTTTCAAAGAGGAATTTATTAATCGGAGCATTGTTTCAAGAGAGTTTTCAAGGAAGAAAGAAGGGGGCTTGTATATAAGTTCTTTCTTAAGTAGTTGTTTGTTTTTCTTGTACAATGATGAGATCAATGTTGTTATTGTAGTTGGATTTTTTTTTTTTTTTGGATTCATAATGTTGAATTAATTTAGTTCTTTGATAAGTTAAATATTATTCTTGGTTTTTGATTTGTAACACCCCACTACCTACGTACCCAAATAGGGTAGGATGTCGACCCATCTAGAGGACCAGGGGTCTTTATAACGAGGTACAAATAATAAATAATAAAAAAAACTAACTAAATAAAATAATAAAATACTCTTATTACATCCGAGAGAAATACTTATACAAATCCGAGAGATTAAAACTAATAAACATCTCTTGAAAGAAATATAAATCAAAATAATAAAAAAAAAAAAAACCAATGGACGATCATCGCTGATCCTTTCAACCTGTCAGTATAATTACTCCCCTGAAATCATGATATAAAAGGTGTGAGAATGGAATCTCAGTAAGTCCCGTATGTGCAAGTGTCAAATATAACCAATTCGGGCCTGTAGGTTTATCAAAATTACAAAATCGTGTGTTCAAAGTCAATTTCATCAATAACAGTTATACAAAGGAGCCTTGCCAATGAATCCAAAATAGCTCAAAATAAATTATCGTTTTATTATGTTCATAATTCATTATGTAGGGATTGGCAATAATTCAAACAATAGTATCATAATCCATATCATGGTTACTACCATGGTAGCGTCCAAATGTATTCTTTCAACAATGGGCAGTGGGGGATCCTCCCACTAGGATGAGATACTCCTCCATCTCTACACCCAACACTCTAGTTGTCCAACCCAGATCAACAATGTCCACATAGACCAATATGCTAGCTTGGACGGCCTGACTAAGTAGTACTGTCGCCTTTCCAAGTTGAGTTCATCTTCTGGAGGTGGCCTCCTGCCAGAAGACTCACTCTTGATCTTCAAGACTAGTACCACTAGCCTACCCCTGCTGAGTACTCAATAATCCCCATTTAGGGGCAGAATCATTTTCTCTTTTTTGAAATTCTTTTATTAGCTTGTTTGCAAAACGTGATTTTTTATAATAGCATTTTCAAATTGTTTAGTGATAGAGTAAGAAATCGTTTTTGAGTGTGAATAGTTAAAATTTGATAAACTCATTTAGAAAGTAAAACATTCACGTTTCCAACCCAAGTATCAAAACAACATAGTATAATTCATCATGTTTAGCCAATGTTTCAATCATCTTGTCAAAACATCATATTGACATCCATTTCAAATAACATTGTAAAAATTGCATGCAAACATGTAACATTTATCAAAATAGTTATGTAGGGATTTACTTGGATAAATCAACAGCTAGACCTAACTCAAATGATTGCCCTTACTTCCACTCCTTCCTTATCTATAATAAATGATTCTATAAGTAGAATCCAAATATTATATCCACTATTTCATGTAACATGAATTCTCATGATCTCATTAATCATCTAATTCATCCATGGTATCTAGGTAATTTAATTAACTAGATCACATACACAACTTCCTTTGCCATGATATTGATCATAACCATGCATTCATACAAATTAAATCAATATATGACAACTCTTATATTCATCTAGCATAAAATCATCATAATCTACCCCATAAACATTAAAAGATCTAATCTTTGCCTACTTAGCATAGATCTAGATTCATCATGACAAGATGCATCAATGTCTTATCTCATACATGCTTTGTCTATGTCTTACATAAACATATTTATCATTCTAGTCCATTCATGCTTTCATATTAGCCTCCATAAGCATTCATAAGATATTAATTTAAAGATAAAAGTCATTTAAATCAGTAAGGATAGGTTCTTGATTACCTCTTAGCGAACTAGCCTTAAAACACGACAACTCCTTGATGACTAGCTTGAGTTCGATGCGTAGTTGAAGGGATTGGTCCGCCTAGATGTCCTTGATCGAGACTCACCAAGACAGGGATAAAATCAGACCCTTATGGATGTGATTTAAGGGAGAAAAGAGAGAAAGAATGGAGTAAGATATGAATAGAAGGGTTGAAGATCGATTACCTCGTAGGGTGTTTCGGTTTTGGCTTTGTTCTCAGAGTAGACTGGCCGAATTTTTGAGCAGGCAGAATGCTGTTTATTTCATGAGTTTGAGAGGTTGATAAGGTAGGAATTTCATGGTTTTCTGGACAGAAAAGACTATGTTTTGGTGTTTGGTGGAGTTCTACCTTAGGGATTTTTTATTACAAGAGAAAAGTTGGATAGCTTTGGTCCTTCTTTAAGTACCAAACTGGGCAGTGGTTTGGGGGTTGTTGCTACTGTGTTTTTGGAGCTTCTGATGATCGAAAATCTGGATACAAAGAGGGGAGAAATCAGGCTATTTTTCGGTCTCGAAGATGGCGAGAATGAGAGAAGAAAAATAAGTCTTTGTGTAACTATTTTTTGCTCGATAACTAGAGAGAATTTGTGCAGGTTTTTGGCTGGAATTTTTGTGCAGAACGGGGGCTGATTGTGGCCAAAAATCTAAAGGAATGGGAGGGGAAATTCTGGTATTTTTTTTTTTGCTACAACAAAGTCCTAATTCGTTAAGGTTTTCTTGGATAACCCTACTTAGGTTTTGAAGAGTTTTAGTTGAGCTCCAAGAGCTCTTAAGGGTGGCGGGAGCTTTGAGGGATTTTTCAAGAAAATATATGAAGGAATTAGGTTATTTATTTAAGAAATTATTCAATTAATTCCCTATATTAATTTGAGTATTTAAATAGCTATTAAATAATTAATTTTCAATATAAAATTCTGGTTTTCTTTTTCTTGAAGCTAACCGAAATTCCTCTTCCTTTTTCCCCAAAATTTCGAAACATATATTCTAGAAGAAAAGTGCTTCATTTAAAAATCCAGCATTTATCCTTTTATTTTCTTTTAAAATTATTTGAAAAAAATTAAAATATGGAGACTTATCTCCTTAAGAAGTGGCGGCTACTTGAAGGAAATAAGCTATATTTTTAAATTCTTTATTTCCTACTAATTTACTAAGATATAGCTTTCCAAAATCCAGATTAGTAATATTTAAAATTCTCTAAAAGATTATGATAAGATATTAGAAATAAGAATTTAATTTATTTTCAAATGCTTTATAAAATAATTCCCAAGATAAATCGTACTCCTAAATTTTAGGAATTGGTTCCAAGGTGGCGGCTACCCTAGGAGAATTTCAGCCAAGGCTTAGAAAAAATTAGAGAAGAGAAAATAAAAGAAATGAAAGGATTTGAAATAGCTAGGATTCGAACTCAAGCTCATAAAGAATTAAACATAAAGTTTTATCTATTATTCCATAGTAATTCTTGTGTAAATATTCCCCTAATTAAATTTCCTTAATTCCTACTCACTTGCTTCATCTTCTTCCTAATGAATTCTCCCCAATAAAACAAAAAACTTAACTAACTCAAATTATACAACCATTTCAAGAACAAATTAATTCATGAAATAACAAACTCATGAAACTCATATTTTCATGAAATTAATTCAATTTACCAAATGCAATATAAAAATGCTATGACATGTATGACTTCCCCCCACATAATAAAGGTAGCTTAATACAGGGTATTACATGATTACTTGTTTTTATTAGGAATTGATGAAATTATTAACTTGGGAGAGAGGTTAGGAGTTGGTTTCAATTAATTGATTTTATATGTATTGTTTCTTAATAGACTTGGGAAAGAAATTTAAGTGTAAAACAACCTAAATAATCAAAGATTAGTTGATTTCATCTAGAGTATAGGGTTGTTGACTGATTTCAAGTTTTGTGTCACCTAGAGTATAAGGGTATTGATTGAGGAATAAGTTCCATGCATCTTTTTAGTTGTTTTAGTGAGATTAGAAAATCTACTAAATTAACTTGGAAGATAGTGAGTTCATGACTTGGGAAAGAATTAGATTCTATTTTATTTCTTTATGATGCCAAGGTAATGATTAATTGTGATAATTACTAGTAATTTATTATCATGTCTTCAAGAATTTCTATCATAACACATGTCCTTCTCTCCTAGAGTAGTATATATTTTTATCTTTATTCTTATTTTTTTTCTTTTTTAATCACTTTAATTGGTCTTTTAAACAATGTATAAAGTGTAACTAATGATAGTTGTTCTTTGAGGATCGATAGTCGTTAATTCCCCATATTATGCTTTTTGATGAGTGCACTTGCCCACATGTGTGATTTGGGGAGTAATGTTTTAATTAAAACTTGATTAAGAATGGACTTGAAATTGCAAAATTTTTTATTCCCAAATTTGATGCATTAATAATGTCTCGTTTCCTCCAGATACTTAAGTATGTGCTTAACAACCTGCCAATGTTTTTCCCCTAGGATTGATTGATATCTACTAACCATGCCTACAACAAAGTAGATATCTGACCTTGTACAAAGCGTGGCATACATGAGACTTTCCACAGCTAAAGTATAGGAAATTCTACTCATTCTTTCCTTCCCTTACTGTGTCTTAGGACATTGTTAGGAAGATAAGCGGGAAACACGGAGCACACAGCGGAAGCGAACATAGAAAAAACTGGAAAAAATAAGAACAGGGAATCCAGGACAGGGCCAACGTTGGCTCTGGCAGCCCTAGCCGGCACCGATTGCGCCCTGTCCCAATCTTGAGGTTTTAAAATTGTTACCTCTCCTTCTGGTTCTCAAAGGTGGCTGGACTGGAACATGCGCAATTGGAGTAGGTGTGTTGGTGGAAGCCTCTGGTGCGATTCCTGCAAACCTTCTACTCCGCCTTTGCATATATGTGAACGCCTAACTGTCGGTCTTCCATTATATGGCCTGCCTAACTACCATTTGGTGAACAACTAACATGCTAGGGATTTTTTCTAGAGAGAGAGTGTGAGAGAGACGCCTGGCCTTTTTCCACAGAGAAGAAGCCGTCTCTTAGAGAGTGTGTGACCTCCACAACATTGTTTCCAATCCTCCTATTTAACCTAAATAAAACCCTAGATTAAACTGGATTGGGCCATTAAACTCTTAGTTTAGCCTATTGGGCTTAATTAATTATTCTAGTTAGAACCAACTTAATGGCCCAACAAATAATTAATTTTTTCCAGCCCAAATAAACCAGTCTGATTAAATAAGCCTAAATTAGTTTAGTCCTAGGTTAATCCCTAATTATTTAAATTGGGCTAAAGCCCTGAATAATTAATTAACCCACTAAACTAATTTAATTAATTCTCTCTCCATGGACCTTTATTTTATTCTAGCCCAATAATTAAATCAGGCTACTTAAATAAAATAATTCTATTTAATTTAAGATCAATTCCTTAGCCCGTATTTAATTAGGACTCACGATCTATACTGGAAACCAAAAGACACACCGCCTTGGCTACTAAAATGACCAAAATTCCTTTGCCATATAAATAGCTGTATTTTGCATTTTAAATATTTCCTAATATCACCATAAGGAAATATTGACCACAAGGACAATGCTGCATTAGCAAAGTCTCCGACCTACAGGTGTAATAACTAAAATATCCTTCTATATATCACCGTACATTAAGAGAGGAAAAAGTATACTAACACCTCTCTAAATGACATCTACCATCCTTAGGCCTCTAATCCAATGATCCACGACTTCCTGGATTGTTTCTGCTTTCCAAGAGAGCTACCTTAAAGCAAACATCCAAGTCATGTTTCCCAGGGCCCTGGATATTAGATCATTCAGACAACCACAAAGAGGCGATATAGTATAGAAACTATCTTGTACAAGTTTGTCTTAACTAACTAGTCACACATACCAACATGCAAGAATATTGGCCCTACGATAGAACCTCAACTATAGCATATCAAAGAATATGCTTCCAGCTTCGTCAGACTACCAAGTCATACTTAAGTCGTAAAGTACTAGTCCATGCTGTAGCGGTAGTAGTCTAGGTTTCTACCATATAGTACTTTTAGAAACCATTACTGCAGGTCTTGTTCTACGTATTCGAAATACACTTATATCATGAAGTGAGTAGACTACTCACTGACTAAAGGTAAGCCATTCCCCATTTAGAATACACAACATAATAACCTAAATATGATGAGATTCCCATTCTCCTCAATCGGTTAAGAACGAATGTTTATGTGTTAAGTAACCCGTGATCCATATCTTACTGTGAAAGACCTCAATTCACATGGACCACTTACTTAAACACAATGGGTCCTTTCCAAATGTAATTGTGCACACATAAAATTGTAAATTCACAAATAATTTTTGAGAATAAATTCTTTTATTAAAACATTCAATTTTTACATTAGAAACTTAGTCTAAGAGGGCATATTTCCCAACAATCTCCCTCTTGCACTCTAAGACTAAGTAAGTTTGTAGGTGCTCACCCTTATGGCGTCTAAGTGTCTCTTGATGACTCTCTCAGCTAAAGGCTTGGTGAATGGATCTGCTAGATTATTCTAGGAGGCAATTTATTCCACCACAACTTCCCGTCTCTGGATGAAATCTCAGATCAGGTGGTACTTCCTCTCGATATACTTCCCCTTTTTGTGGTTCCTGTGTTCTTTGGATTATGATACTGCTCTAGTGTTGTCGCAATACATCACAATCGGCCTGTCCATGTGTGGCACGACTCCAAGTTCTAAAAGGAACTTCTGAAGCCAGACTGTTTCCTTAGATGCCTCCGAAGCTGCCACATACTCAGCTTCCATGGTTGAGTCAGCAATGTAAGATTGCTTGATACTCCTCTATGAAATAGCTCCTCCAGATAAGGTGAAGACATATCCACTAGTGGATTTTCTCTTATCCTTATCCGCCTGAAAGTTTGAGTTTGTGTATCCTGTAGGAACCAAGTCATCAGCCCTATAAACTAGTATATAATCTCTCGTTCCCTTGAGGTACTTGAGTATTTACTTTACAACTTGCCAATGAACCTCCCCAGGGTTTGACTGATATCTGCTAACCAAGCCTAAGACAAAACAGATATCTGGCCTAGTACACAGCATGGCGTACGTGAGACTTCCCACAGTTGAAGCGTAGGGAATCCTACTCATCCTATCCTTTTCTTCTTGAGACTTAGGATAGTCCCTGGAAGAAAATGACAACTCATGTCTACAAGGAATTAGAGCTCCCTTGTATGAGTTCATGCTATACCTAGCCAACATCTTGTCAATGTATATAGTTTGGGATAATCCTAACATTCCCTGTTTCCTATTTCTAAGAAGTCTAATCCTGAGAATGTAGCTGGCTTTTCCCAAATCCTTCATACTGAATTAACTAGACAGCAAAACCCTTGTAGATGATAATGACCCTATATTATTTCCAATGAATAGAATATAATCCACATACAAGACAAGAAAAAACCACATTAATACCTTCAAGCTTCCTGTACACGCATGGTTCATCCTCGTTTTGAACAAAATCATAAGACTTTATAGTCTCATTAAAATGAATGTTACATGCCCTTGATGCTTGCTTAAGTCCATAAATGGACTTCTTAAGCTTGCAAACCATATGCTCTTGGCCTTTAGCAATAAAGCCTTCTAGTTGGGACATATAGATGTCTTCACTAAGATGGCTATTTAAAAATGCCGTCTTGACATCCATTTGCCATATCTTGTAGTCATAAGGATATGCGATGGCAAGGAGGATACGGATGGACTTAAGCATAGCTACCGGGGAAAAGGTTTCCTCATAGTCGATTCCCTCTTTCTGAGTATACCCTTTCACTACAAGCCTAACTTTGAAGGTTTCTACCTTCCTATCTACTCCCTTTTTTCTCTTGAATACCCACTTACACCCTATGGGTTTTATCCCTACAGGTGAAGCTACAAGATCCCAAACCCGATTGAGATACATAGACTCAATCTCGGCTTTCATTATTTTATGCTACAGATTTGCATCGGTATCAGCAATAGCCTCCTCGTATCTAGTGGAGTCTTGTTCCTGATTGTCAGAGACCACCTCGAAAGCTTCTTCAGTCCACCTTTTTGGAACCCTAGGCACTCTCCTACTGTGACGAGGCTCCATTTGTACAGGCTCTTGAGGCTGTGCCTCTTTTTGTTCCACAATCAGGTCAGAAGAAGTTGCTTCTGAAGATAACTTCTCCTCCAGTTCCAAACTGGTTGAACCTTTCGTGGAAGTACTTTGATCATCCTCTAAGTATCTAGCATTGGGACTAACCAAAACCTTCTGCTCCTTAGGATGGTAAAAGTAACCACCCTTTGTCCCTTTTGGATACCCAACAAAATAACATAATTCTGATCTTGGTTCCAACTTATCTCCCTTGACCAGTACATAAGCTAAACAACCCCATATCCTGAGATGATTCAGACTTGGCTTATGCCCAGTCCACATCTCATAGGGTGTCCTAGGTACTGACTTAGAAGGCACCAAGTTTAGAATGTATGCCGCTGTTTCCAGGGCATATCCCCAAAAAGACATTGGAAGAGTAGCATGAGACATCATGCTTTGGACCATTTCCATTAATGTCATGTTCTTTCTCTCAGCTACTCTATTCTGCTAGGGCGTCCCCGGCGCAGAGAGTTGGGATACTATCCCATGATGTACCATGTAGTCCTTGAATTCACCAATGAGGTACTCTCCACCACGATCTGATCATAAGATTTTGATTAATTTACCTGTCCGACGCTCCACTTTAGCCTTAAACTCTTTGAACTTATTAAAAGAGTCAGACTTACGTCTCATCAGGTAAACGTAACCAAACCTTGTACAATCATCCATGAAAGTGATAAAGTACTCAAAACCTCCTCTAGCTAGTGTAGACAAGGGACCACACACATCAGTGTGAACAAGACTCAATACCTCCTTGGCTATATCCGTCTTAGGGGCAAACGACCTTTTGGTCATCTTTCCCATCAGACAGGACTCACATTGAGGCAAATTTTCCAATCTCAATGAGCTTAAGGGCCCATCATGGATCAACCTCTGAGTCCTGATTGAGTTGATATGCTCCAACCTTAGATGCCAAAGATAAGAGTCGTTGACATTGGTCTTTCTCTTCCTTATTAAAGGTTCAGACCGAGCATTATTTAATTGATTGTTATTAGGGTTTAAGAAACATAAATTTCCATACATGTGCCCAGTACATAGAATTTCTCTATCTCTACTTATAGAAATACTAGAATGGAAATATACAGAATATCCTTAATTTATTAGTTTTGCAACTAAAATCAAATTCTGACGAAATCCAGGTACATATAAAATATCTTTCAAAACCACTATTCTATTACAATCAAATACAAGATCAAACTCTCCTACTGCAAGGGCCCAAACTTGTGCTCCATTTCCCACACGTAGTCTATGTTTGCCCTTCTGGAGTCTTCTAACCTTTCTAAACCTCTACAAGGAGTTACTGATGTGATCAGTGGCTCTTGAATCAACAATCCAAGTGGAAGATGATCTAACCATTGATATAGACTCTAGATAGAAAACATTACCTGTGGGGTTTTTCTTGGCTTGAAGATCTGGACACTCCTTTTTCTAGCGTCCCTTCAGTCCACACTTGAAGCACTTACCTTTGGGTTTGTCTTTGGGCTAGGTCTTGGGTTGGCCCGCTACGTTCCCCTTTTTCTTTTTGAACTTTCTGGGCTTGGGCCCAGTTCTAAAAGAGCAATCATTGCCTTTGATTGTGACTTCATAACCTTTTTTGCCATCTGGAGCTCCTTAATCAACTCAGTGAAACCCATGTTCAACTTGTTCATGTTATAGTTCAACTTGAACTGAGTAAAGGAACCCGGTAGAGATTTGAGAACCATGTCCACTTGGCTCTCGGGGTCAATGATAGTCCCTAAGATTTCTACCTCCTCGAAAGCAGCAATCATCTTGAACATGTGCTCTCTGACTGATGCTCCCTCAGCCATCTTGGTGTTAATGATGGTTCGAAGAGCCTCCTGCCTTGCGGGCTGGCTCTTATCCGCAAACATCATGGCTAATAATTGGGTTATGTCATACGTAGTGGTCATGTGCTCATGTTTGGATTGGAGCACATTAGACATGGATGCCAACATGTAACAATGAGCCATTTCGTCGGCCTTCTTCCGTGCCTTCTCTGCCTCATGCTCTCGGCGATGGAACCCTCCCCGATTATAAGGTAGGTTTCATACAGGACATACTTATACTCCTCGACTATGAGTATTATGTCCAGGTTCCTTTTTCAGTCCACATAGTTTAGTCCCGTTAGCTTATTTTCTTGGAGAATAACGGCTAATGGACTAAAAGAACCTCCTACCATTTCTAAAAAATAAAAAAATTAAAGAAAAAAGATTTAGTTTGTGAAAAAAAAAAAAATATGTGCACTTTATTCTTAATATCAAAATTAATAATAATCAATTTGGCTCTTAGGAAAACTGATATAGCTTCTTGGGAAGAATAACAGTTTCCTAAGCTAAGTCTGTTAACCACCACAAATTAATTTCCCTTCTACGTAATGATCTAGAAGATAACTCCATTGAGGGGATGGTCGTTTCCTCTCATTTTCTATGGACATACCTCACACTATGACCTCCAACGAGGGGCTGGCCGATCATAGTACGTGCCTTGGGTTATTAATTACATCCCTCCATTAGATCTAGATCCTTGTGATATCCCTATCCTATACGGGTTCACTCTCAGGGTGACGCAAGGGGACCCATGATCTTTAATGAGGATCGTGATGGAAGCCGTAGGGCCGTTGGAACCCCTCTCCCACTTAGTCTTTTAAAACAAGGGGTTTCTGAAAATTATCCTTTTGAAAATTTCTATTAAGTTTTCTGTTAACTCAAAAATAAAATATCTAAGTCTATAAAAATCTCTATGTCAAAGCTTATATCCTTTGAGAGTTTTTCCCATGGACTAATTTTTTTTAAGTTAAAAACTTAATGATTTCAAAAATTTTCCAATTAAAACTTTCTAGAGACTTTGGTCTCAAGTTTATTTGACAAAACAATTTTTCTTGTGCCAAACTAAAACAAAATGGCTTTCTATTTTAACTTTACAAAAATATCTAAATCCAATATATTTTCTATTTCAATGATCAAATCTTTTGAGAAAATATCTAAGGATTAATTTTTGTTCAAGTTAAAATAATTATTTAATTTGTAGAAAAATATTTTCCTTGTCAAAGCATTCCCAAAGACTTTGGTCTTTGAGAAAACGTGCACATAGGTATAAAAACAAATAGCATGCTAGAAAACAGTAAACATTTTCATACTCTTCTATTTTTAAACCTAAGTGCCCAGATAATAAAATTAAACAGATTAATTAATTAATTAATGATCTTGTTTAATCCTAAAATCCCTTACTAATATTTTTCATGCAAAAACATTCCTTGAATATTAACTATTGCAAAATATTAAATTCACTTAGTATGGACCTCAAAACCAAAAGAAAATTGAAAGAAAAATTACAAGGAAAAATTAAAAAAAAAAATTCCTTGGTCCATTGCATCTACTGCACTGGATCAACCACCCATCTGAACTGTAGTCCACTGCATCCGCCACACAGAACCAGGACCCACCAGAAACCAGCGTGCGGACCGGCCTTCCAGAGCCAAGCTGGCACTAGTTCCAGCACTCCAAGCCAGCGCCGGTTCTATTTTGGATGCCGGATCCTACAGTTTTTTTTCTCTACGAATTTCCTCTGCAAATTTTCCTATTTTTCTGCACAGCTTTTTGGCTTCGATGGCTCTCGATTTCAAATTGAATACAATGAAATCAACCAAAACTAACACTCGCCTATACCCATAAACATTGGCCATACACGATTTACTAAGAAAAACAGTAAATTACAGATTCCTATACCTCCACCTGCGAGGTTTAACAGAGAATCTATCTATACCATAAACAACGAAGGTTCACAATTTTAATCACACATATGTGTCCAATATTATTCATTTAGATGCATGCTTCCTATATTTTCACAAAACCTACATGCTCTGATACCAATTAAAGGCACAGGAAGTAGGAAACACGGAGCACGCAGCGGAAGCGAACATAAAACAAAATTGGAAAAAATAAAAACAGGGAATCCAGGACAGGGCCAGCGCTGGTTCTGGTAGCCCTAGCCGGCACCAGTTGTGCCCTGTCCTAATCCCGAGGTTTTAAAATTTTTACCCCTTCTTCTGGTTCTCAAAGGTGGCTGGACTGAAACGTACACAACTAGGGTAGGTGTGCTGGTGGAAGCCTCTAGTGCGATTCCTGTAAGCCTTTTACTCCACCTTTGTATATATGTGAAGACCTAACTCTCGATTTTCCAATATATAGCCTGCTTAACTACCGTTTGGTGAACAACTAACAGGCTAGGGATTTTTTCTGGAGAGAGAGAGTGAGAGAGATGCCTGGCCTTTTTCCACAGAGAAAAAGCCGTCTCTCAGAGAGTGTGTGACCTCCACAACATTGTTTCCAATCCTCCTGTTTAACCTAAATAAAACCCAAGGTTAAACTGGATTGGGCCATTGAACTCTTAGTTTAGCCTATTGGGCTTAATTAATTATTATAGTTAGAACTAACTTAATGGCCCAACAAATAATTAATTTTTTCCAGCCCAAATAAACTAGTCTGATTAAATAAGTCTAAATCAGTTTAGTCCCAGGTTAATCCCTAATTATTCAAATTGGGCCAAAGCCCTGAATAATTAATTAACCCACTAAACTTATTTAATTAATTCTCTCTCCATGGACTTTTATTTTATTCTAGCTCAATAATTAAATCAGGCTACTTAAATAAAATAATTCTATTTAATTTAAGATCAATTCCTTAGCCCGTATTTAATTAGGACTCACGGTCTATACTGGGAACCAAAAGACACACCGCATTGGCTACTAAAATGACCAAAATACCTTTGCCATATAAATAGCTATATTTTGCATTTTAAATATTTCCTAATATCACCATAAGAAAATATTGACCCCAAGGACAATGCTGCATTAGCAAAGTCTCCGACCTACAGGTGTAATGACTAAAATATCCCTCTATACATCGCCGTACATTAAGAGAGAAAAAAGTGTACTAATACCTCTCTAAATGACATCTACCATCCTTAGGCCTCCAGTCCAATGATCCACGATTTCCTGGATTGTTTCCGCTTTCCAAGGGAGCTACCTTAAAGCAAACATCCAAGTCATGTTTCCCAGGACCCTAGATATTAGATCATTCAGACAACCATAAGGGACGATATAGTATAGAAACTATCTTGTACAAGTTTATCTTAACTAACTAGTCACACATACCTAACATGCAAGTATATTGGCCCTACGATAGAACCTCAACTATAGCATATCAATGCATACACTTTCAGCTTCGTCAGAGAACCACCAACTCATACTCAAGTCGTAAAGTACTAGTCCACGCTATAGCGGTAGTAGTCTAGGTTTCTACCATATAGTTCTTTTAGAAACCACTACTACAGGTCATGTTCTACGTATTCGAAATGCGCTTATGTCATGAAATGAGTGGACTACTCACTGGCTAAAGGTAAGCCATTCCCTATTTAGAATTTACAACATAATAACCTAAACATGATAAGATTCCCATTCTCGTCAATCGGTTAAGAACGAATGTTTATGTGTTAAGTAACCCTTGATCCATATCTTACTGTGAAAGACCTCCATTCACATGGACCACTTACTTAAGCACAATAGGTCTTTTCCAAACGTAATTGTGCATACATAAAATTGTCAATTCACAAATAATTTTTAAGAATAAATTCTTTTATTAAAACATTCAATTTTTACATTAGAAACTTAGCATATTTCCCAACAGGAAGTCGCATATGTAATTAGGTGAGATACTATTCCTTAATGTGCCCTGTAGTCCTTGAATTCACCAGGGAGATACTCTCCACCATGATCCGATTTTAACTTCTTGATTAGTTTACCTGTTTGACTCTCCAATTCAGCCTTAAACTCCTTGAATTTATCAAATGAGTCAGACTTGCACCTCATCAAGTAAACATAACCAAAACACATGTAATCATTTGTAAATGTGATAATGTATTCATAACCTTCTCTAGCAGGTATAGACATAGGACTGCAAATATCAATATGAACTAATTCTAATATTTCCTTAGTCTATTTAGCTTTTTGAGTAAATATATTTTGGTCATTTAACCCAGAAGACAAGATTCACACTAAGGCTATTCCTCCAATTTCAATAAGTTTAAGTGTTGGATTTCGATCATACAAACTAGTTTACACGCAACGAAAAAATAAAATGAAATCCACGCAAAAGTTCACTCGTAGGTAATTAAACGGATCATGAGAAGGGAAGAAAAATTAATTACCTAAAAAATGTAGCTTTTAAAATTTTTCCTTTCACGTGAATCTCCTTAAAAAATTGATTCAATCGAGACACCAAATTCCAAGGATATGAATTTCTCTAATATTGATCCACACGAAGGACGTACTCAAGAACTACAAAAATCTATACTAGTAGGATAATGTTTGGTAGCTTTAAACTTTTTTCGAAAAGAAGAATAAGGAAAAATGAAACCCCATGTATTTCCCATGAAACAAAAAGAAAACGACTATTTTATTTCTGAAAGGAAAATTTCTGTTCTATTTTCCTCGCCTAAAATCATACATACATACATACATACATACATACATACATACATACATACATACATACATACATACATACATACATACATACATACATACATACATACATACATACATACATACATACATACATACATACATACATACATACATACATACATACATACATACATACATACATACATACATACATACATTTATTTATTTATTTATTTATTTATTTATTTATTTATTTATTAGTCAATTGGAGCAAGCCTTTTGTTTGTTTCCTAAATGTTTCAGGAATCAAACAATAACTAAAATTTTCTTATCTTTTCATTGTGGCCTTGGGATTTCCAAATTGCTATTTAGCCCACAAGGTATTGCTAATTACAATTTAGCCCCAAGAATTATAACTACTTATAATTCACCCCATAAAGTTATTTCTTCTCACAAATTAACCTCATAGTATTATCAAACAATATTTTGAGAACCAATTCCTCTATTGTGTGTGATCTATTAGGTTTTCTAGTCATTTGGTAGCAAATATGAACTAATTCTATTATAATAGAATTAATTTATTAATTCTAATTAGGATTAAATTTATTAATTCTCTAATTAATAAATTCATATTTCACAGATCACGAGTGGTATCTAGAAATTTATAATGACCACCAAAAAAATCCAGAAAATCAAGTAGCTTGCATAAACATTTCAATAGCAAACGTTAGTGTAATAAAATCCTTTTACTATACAATATCTCATTCAGTTTAGAATATGAAATTAGTGCCAACTTCCTCCAAAATATTAATTAATTCTGGTCCGACTGTTTTAGTACTTGTTCTCAGAATCCATTACTCATCATGTGTATGAATTGGAACTATTTCCAACACATAGTCGCCTTGGCCAAGGACTTCATAAGTAGTGATTCTTACAAGTGGCCGTGAGATATTCACTCCTATTATTAGGGATGGTGAATCCTTTATAGACCTTCTCCACTACTTTTGTTTACTTCACATTGTACCCAATGTCCATCCTATAGGTGGTCTAGTAAGGATTTTAGATATTGGAATCAAAGTACAACGCTTAGTAAACAAAGTACCTTAGAGTTCTCAAGTCTAAGGATACTTGTATATTTACTATAATGATTTTCTATCATTGGCACGAAATAGTTATCTATGTGATTATTTCATAGTTAGGTCGTCCAATATGATTATCTTATAAGTCAAGGGTATTAAGGTGTTATTGTGGTAGACCTAAAACAACTAAATCTTGGGTTCTATTAGCTAGATCTAATAAGGTTCTAGATTTATGGGAAAAGATGATATCTTATGTCTAATTTCCCTTTTCTCTTTCCTAAAAAAAAAAAAAAAAGCTTGTGTTTTGGTCGCTTTGTTCTTGTAAAAGCTAATTCAAGGACACTAGAAAAATTCATGTTAAAGAACACCCCTTCAAGCTCATATAAAATATGGTATCAAAGCAAGGTTAAGCTTAGATTCCTATCTTGGCTTGACTATTTGCAAAAGTAGAGTAAAAAAAAAAAAAAAGTATAGTAAAAAGTTGCACCCCAACCTATCTCAAGGAATCTCATTTATTCTTGCCAAAACTTGAGATCTATTGAGATATATTAATTCTTGTTATTGAAAGATCCTTGGGAAGACGTTTCTTGATATTGTGGAATTATTGGGCTTGATTGGGAAGAAATTTACTTGGAAGGTTCATTTGATAAATGTTGAACACAAGGTGTTTGATGAAAGTTCTCAATGAAAACATGCCTTATACAAACCAAGTTTTTGATGAAATGTCTCTAAGAAAGGAAGTGGCTTGAGTGCTAGTTTTATGTCTACAATATAATCTTATTCCATTGCTAGTATTCTTATCTATCCTCAATCCATTGTCTTTAATGTTGTTTCCTTAACATTGTGAAAGCATTATTGATTTTTGCTTCATTGTTCTTTTGTTATTGTCATTTTAGTGGGTATTATTTCTTGACCTCTTGTGTCTATTCAGCTGTTTGTTAAGTTTGAACATTCATGAGTTTAGAAAAACTAAAAGGTGGACTAAAACCTTTGTGTTGGGGAGGAATTTGGTTAAACGAAGTAAGTCCTTAAGTGAAGAAAAGGGCAAGAGTATCAATCAAAAGAGCTAAAAAGCATAAACATGAGAGTTAAGTAGAGACACTGAGGAGTGAAGTGAGAAAAACACACTCTTTTATTCTAACCTTTTTGCAGGTACATTGTTCTTATAATCCTAATTATGACATAAGGAGAGGAAGTTTCTCTATTAAACCTTGGCGGAATAGCTTAGATAGCCAGAAGAGCCGAGAGATCTCCAAGAAACACTCGTTTCATTTCAAAGGAGTATGGCAGGAATATGGAGGGAAATGTCAGAACTGTGAGCATAGCAGGGCCAAACTTCCACTGCTGCACAACGAAGGGGACAGGATCAACCAGAAGGTTTCAATACGCCTCTATTAAATGTGCAACCCAGGGAAGAATGGGACAAATATTCCATTGGTGGATATTAACCTATTCCAATGAGAGGAGAAAGAAATTGGTTGAGAGGAGATAGAGGTAGAGGTCGAGGAAGACTGGAAGAAAATCAATTGAGAGGAATGGAGAGAAATATAGAGCAAGAATATGAGTGGGATAAGGGATTACTGGAGGAAGAATATAAAGAGCGATATAGGGGTAATGGGATGAGAAGACTAAGGAGAGGTGAAAATAAGGAAGAGTGGAAGATAAAAAATATAAAAATGAAGGTATCCAATTTTAGGGAAAAAGTGATCCCGAGGCATATTTTGAGTGGGAATGAAAAATGAGATTTTATTTGATTTTCGGGATTAAGGTGAGAGAAATAAAGTAAGGCTTGCCATGCTGGGTTTTTCAGATTACATATTGGTATGGTGGGAGCATATTTTGGCTAATAGAAGAAGAATGGGAGAAAATGCAGTTGGAACATGGGAATTGCTGAAAAATCTCATAAGATGAGGTTTATGCCATATCATTACTACAACGAGCTATATCAAAGGCTTCAAGTGCTAAAACAGGGAAAAGTAAAAGCGTTGATGAATATCACAAGGAGCTTGAGGTGCTGATGATGAGGACAATCATAAATGAAGATCCACGGGCCACTAAAGTGAGATTTTTAGGTGGATTAAATCAGGAGATAAATAATGCAGTTGAGCTGTACTTGATGCGTAAAATTCAGGTATATAAAATTATCAATTTTAAATCCATCACTTAATTCAGTTTTAATTAAAACTTTAATCTCAAAATACACATGTAAGCAAGTATACTCATCGTAAGTATAGTATAGGGAATTAATGAGTATCGATCCTCATAGGAACAAGTACACACTAATTACTTTTCATTCATTATTTAATCGACCCAAATGAAGTGAGAAAATAATAAAAAGAAAATAAAGTAATACATATATAACACAAGGATGTAAGTTTATGCAATTTAGACAATTATCCTAGAAAATATGACAATGAACCAATTAGAAACTCTCTCAACTAATTATCATCTTGGCATTATGAAGGAACACACAGTAAAATTCAATCGTTTGTCAAGTCATGAATTTACTTAGGTAAATTCCACTTCGTTTGGCAATTCGTGGAATCCTATATTTTTATTCATATTAACAAATTTTTTAATCATGCTAACATAACCAAATATGCATTAAGCTCATCATTTATATCTTTATTCAATTAGCATATTTGTCCATCAAGCCATCCTAACCAAAACATGCATGAATCTCAATTCTTTAAAAATATGAAATTAACTAATAACCCTATGTCAAGGCGAAATTAACTTAATCTTTGATCACTTAGTTCTAAAATCCTAACTTCATCATTCAAATCCATCAAGATTTAATAAATACGAAATCAATGCAACGAGACTCCTAACATCGTTGTGTCGAAGTCAATTAGAAGAACTCACATCAATAACTAATAAAATCAAGTAATCAAAGACCAAAGATGATAAAGAATTGATCAAATAACTAAATTAATGCAAAATCATAAATCCCAAAATAATGTTAAATTACAATAAAGGCATTGAACACATCATTGCTAAAGAAAAAGAAGATAAAGAGAAAAGAAAACACTCATAGACAAGCAATTTTCTTCTTCCTTGAAGACTCCATTGAACGATCTTTCTTGACTTGGGTGAACACCTCTTTCAATGAGAGAATAAGAATTTTTGCCCTTTTATTCACCTCTCCATATTGTATATCAAACCCTTGTGTTCTCTCACGCTTTTATAGGCCTCTTGGATGCCACTTTCGTGACTAAGGAAGTCATGGCCGAGTAGGAGTAGAAAAATACTAAAATCATTGGATAAGCCCTAATTTCGCGTATAGAAATTTCACCTCTAAAGCATACCTGGTGCCAGGTACCTTCAACCCACCTAGCGCTAGGTGCACTCTGTTGTTCCTCTATTTTTGCTTTGTTTTTTGTCGTCTCTCCTTGGCAGACAGAATGGATCCGGTGCCAGGTAGATTTGCCAGACTTGGCACCAGGTCTGTTTTGGAAACCCCTAAAGCTTGCTCAATTTTTTCTACTGGAGCAGAATGGATCCGGCGCCTGGTCCACTGGCTGGGCCTGGTACCAAGTACATTCTGGTTTTGTACACTTTCTGTTCAATTTTACCTTAAATCTGCACATATTTGCCAAAAACACATTTTACAAGCAAAATGTCAAATAGAAAAGAATATGCCAAGTTATTACAACAAATGTATCTTAAAATACCTTTAAATAACTAGGAAAATAATGGTGATTTTAACTTCTATCAGTACTCATACGAAACTTTAGAAGAAATGGTTCATATGACTATGAAAGTGGAGAAACAATTGAAGAGAAGGCCATTTATGAATAGTGGTACTAATGCCAACCCACCAACTAAGGAATACAATAAACTGGCTCCAAAGAGAGAAGCGGCTTTGAGGCCACCTCCTAGAGATTTTAATAAAGCTAGGGAAGAAGAAAATTGGGATAAAGGAAAGGCAATTGAAAAAGCAAGAAGTCGAGATATTAAATGTTTTTGTTGTTTGGGATATGGATACACAACTTATGAATACCCAAGCAAGAAGGTGATGTATACTAATTTAGTTGGTGAGGTTTCATCTGAAGAGGAGGAAAGAGAAAATCAAGAAGATACTCAACTAGTAGATGAGGCAACTAGGAAAGAAGAAGAAGAAGTTGGACAAGTATATGCATTAGTAGGAGTAGCAAAGAGGTCTCTAAATACCAAAGTGAAGGAAAATGAACTTTATCAATAAAGAGAAAATATCTTCTACACAAGGTGTTTCATCAAAAAGGTTTCGTGCAGTGTGATCATTGATAGTGGGAGCTGCACTAATGTGATCAGTGCTAGTTTAGTAGAAGTGATAGGATTGGAGATGAGAAAACATCCAAACCCTTACAAAATGCAATGGTTAAATGATAGTGGGGAATTGAAGGTTAATATATAGGCTTTGGTTGCATTTGACATGGGGAATTACAAAGATGAAGTATTATGTGATATTATTCCAATTTTGGCTAGCCACTTACTCACAGGAAGGCCATGGCAATATAATAGGGGAGTTGTACATGATGGAAAGAAGAATACTTATACTGTGTATAAGGAAGGGAAGAAGTATATTCTTTTGCCAATGTCTCTGAGCGAAGTGAGCACAGAATAAAAAATCATGAGAGAAAGAAAAAAGAAAAAAGTGTTCAACAAAGAGTAAAGAAACAGGAGAGTGAGGAAAAATAGAAACAAAAGCAAGGGAGAGTAAATAAAAAGAGAGAAGGAAAGCCAGAGAGTAGATATAAGAAACGAGTGAACTTCTTCTCAAAAGAAAGTCAGATTGTAGATGCTATAAAAGTAAAAGAACCGGTATTTCTTTTATTATTCAAAGGTATCTATCTCACTATTGATGACACGGCTCTTGCTTTGTCTTGTGAAATTGCAAGTCTTGTTGAACAATTTCAAGATTTGTTTCCAAAGGAGATTCTAGAATTGCCACCGGTACGAGGAATAGAACACCAAATTGACTTTATTTTGGGTGCAGTCATTCCAAACAAGCCAGCCTATAGATATAATCCTGAAGATGCCAAAGAATTGTAAAAGTAAGTTGATGAGCTACTCAAGAAAGGCCATGTTCGAGAAAGCTTAAGTCCATGTGTTATTTCAGTTTTACTAGTGCCAAAAAAAGATGGGTCATAGAGAATGTGTGATGATTGCAGGGCAATTAACAATATAACGGTAAAATATCATTATTCCATTCCTAGACTTGATGATTTGCTAGATGAGTTACATGGATTATGTGTATTTTCAAAATTTGACTTGAAATCTGGATATCATCATATTAGGATTGGAGAAGGTGATGAATGGAAAACTGCGTTTAAAACAAAACAGGGATTGTATGAATGGCTTGTGATGCCATTTGGATTATCAAATGCACCTAGTATTTTCATGAGATTAATGCATCATGTGGTGCGAGACTTTATTGGAAAATTTGTTGTGGTGTATTTTGATGACATTTTGATTTACAGCAAAACTTATGAATATCATTTGCATTATCTTAAATGCATGCTTGTTACTCTTAAGAGAGAAAAATTGTGTGTAAACTTTGAAAAATGTTCCATTTGCTTAGAAAAGGTAACCTTTCTTGGCTTTGTTGTAAGGGTAAGGGCTTTGAATTGGATGAAGAGAAGATTAAGGCAATTCAAGATTGGCCAACACCCGCAACTGTAACTGAGATAATAAGTTTTCATGGGCTGGCTAGTTTTTACTGGCATTTCATTAAGAATTTCAGCACAATAGCAGCCCTATTGATAGAAGTTATAAAGAAAAATGTTAGGTTTAAATGGGAAATGGATTAGGTAGAAGCATTCAATACATTGAAACAAAAGTTGAGTGAGGCCCTATTGTTATCGTTTCCTAATTTTGATAAGACTTTTGAAGTTGAATGTGAAGCTAGTGGAGTAGGCATAGGTGTTGTATTAACTCAAGATAAAAAACCTGTTGCAGATTTCAGTGAAAAATTGTCAGGAGCACCATTAAATTATTCCACTTATGATAAAGAGTTATATACCATAGTAAGGACATTGCACTATTGGAAAAATTACTTATTACCTAGGAAATTGATTATTCATACTAATCATAAGACCCTGAAGCACCTTAAAGGCCAACAAAAGTTGAATAGACTGCATGCCAAATGGATGGAATTCATTGGTACATTTCCATATGTGATCAAGTATAAGAAAGGTAAGGAAAATATAGTTGTCAATGCTTTATCTTGCAGGTATGTTCTTTTGAATTCATTGGATGCTAATTGCTTAGTTTTGAACACATTAAAGAATTGTATACAGGGGATGGAGATGTTAGTGAAATTTACCATGCTTGTGAAAAGTGTGCATTCCATAAAATTTATAGACATGATGGGTTTTTGTTTAAAGAGGGTAGACTTTGCATACAAAGGGCATTACTGAGAGATTTTCTTGTAAGGGAAGTTCATGGGGGAGGTTTAATGGGGGCATTTTGTTGTTGCCAAAACTCTATACATCTTACAAGAACATTTTTTTGGCAAAAAATGAGAGAAGATGTAGAAAAGCATTGTAATTCGTGCATTACACGTCAAAGGGCCAATTCTAAGTCATGACCTCAAGGATTATATACTTCTTTGCCTACCCTTAATGCACCTTGGTTGGACATCTCTATGGATTTCATATTAAGGTTACCAATGACCAAAGGGGGGAAGGATTCCATTTTTGTTGTT
This sequence comes from Voacanga thouarsii, assembly GCA_026120185.1. Taxonomy (NCBI): domain Eukaryota; kingdom Viridiplantae; phylum Streptophyta; class Magnoliopsida; order Gentianales; family Apocynaceae; genus Voacanga; species Voacanga thouarsii. The sequence goes on along the minus strand of JANUWF010001641.1, from coordinate 4,006,856 downwards.
ATTGATCATCTTTCTAAAATGGCTCATTTTATTCTTTGCACAAAAACTAACGATGCTACTTATATTACAGGATTATTTTCTAAGGAAGTGGTAAGATTGCATGGGATACTGCGAAGTATAGTATCCGACAGAGATACAAAAATTTTAAACCATTTTTGGAGAATATTGTGGGAAAAACTTAGGGGACTAACTTGTCATTTTCTACAATGTCACCCACAGATGGATGGGCAAAGGAGGTTGTTAACCGGACCCTAATGCAATTACTACGGACAATCGTTAAGAGGAACTTGAAAAATTAGGAAGTATGCCTTTCATACATAGAGTTTGCCTACAATAGAATTGTTCATTCTACAACTTCATATTCTCCATTTCAAGTTGTGTTTGGATTCAATCCATTAACTCCCTCAGATTTATCTGCTTTGCCTGTAGCTGAACATTTGAACCTTGATGGCAAAAAAAAAAAAAAAAAAAAGGCTGAAATGGTGAAATCTATTCATGAGAAGGTTAAGTCCTCAATTGAAAAATGTAGCGAGGCAATAGCATATAAGTGTATCAAGGAAGGACAGAGGTGATATTTGAGCCAAGAGATTGGGTATGTGTGCATTTACACTAAGAAAGATTTCCCACCCAATGCAAGTTGAAGCTCAAACCTCGAGGGGATAGACTGTTTCAAGTTCTTGAATGATATGGAGACAATGCCTATAAGATTGATCTACCAGATGAGTATAATGTAAGTACTACTTTCAATGTGGCTGATCTTTCTCCATTTGATGTAGGTTATGATTCTAGGACCAATCCATTCTAATAAGGGGGGAATGATAGAGATGAACTTGGCCAAGAAGACAAAACGAAAAAAGGGAGAGAAGGTAGAATCGAAGAAAAATTGAGCTTGCCCGGATAGTTAACATGAAGCAATGAGAAGCAATTTTAACAATAGCTTCAAGCATATCTATGGGCATATTTGAAGTGGGATGATTTTTAGACAATATTGGGAGGATTGCAAAACAAAATTTGTTGTTGGTTCAAGTACAAGGAGAGCCAGTGCTGGTTCAACAGCCAAAATTGATGCCAGATGGAGCACCCTAGGGGAGCTGTGTTTTTAGGGTTTAGACCAAAAATGGAATTGTTCTACCAGAATTAATCCAGCACCGGCACAAGAACCAATGCACGATGCCGACTCAAGCATGGTTCAGTTACTGTTTGTCCCAAATAAAACAGACGCCAACCCAGAGTAGCCCGCTCGACGCTAGCTTGGCACTTGAAACCTAACGAAATATGTTTTGCTCTACTAATTTGGGGTTATTTTGTAATATTTCAAACTTCATTTGTTAGGTTCTGAAGGCCTTTTGGTATATACTTCAACCTCTATTTTAAAACATAACACACAACTTATCTTCAAAAGAAATGAATGAAGAAATGTCTTTATGAAAGTGTGAACCATGGAGTATTTCCTCAATTCCAAGACTAACCTAAGGGCTTAGTCTACCCTTGGGTAAGTGTCTATAAACTCATTGGATAATTTAACTTGCAAACTAAGCTAGGGTCCTAATTGCATGTTCTTTTAGGGTTCTTGTTTGTTGCTTGATTGAATGCCTATAATCTCCTATCCTTCTTGTTCTTGGTCTACTTATAAGTCATGGGTACTAAGGTGCTATTATGGCACACCTAAAACTTAGGGCTACTTATGGGACTAGAGAATAATCAAACTAATCCGAATAACCGGACAGAAAAAAACCAAAATCGAAAAAAATTATTGATTTTTGACTTTTTCTGAACTAAACTGTCCCAAATTTTTTTTTTTTATGTAATATCCATATTGAGAACCGTTTCGAATCGTATAAAAATCGTCCCAGACTGAAGAACCGAAATTAGAACTGAATACATATAGTCATGTAGATATATATATATATATATATATATATATATATTTAAAAAGAATGATAAGGGTGATTGTAATTTTATATATAGTAGAAAATATAATGTATAGTTTATTATATCTATGTTATACTATATATATAGTATGTATTTATAGATTATATAGTATAGTATTATATGGTATATATAGATTATGTAGGTAGATTATATAGATTAATACACACACACACACACACACACACACACACATTTGTATATGTATACATAGATTATATAGATTAATATATAATAGATTACATAGTATATTATATGTATATTATACTATATATATTATATGTATATATAGATTATATAGTTTAGTACTATATGGTGTATATAGATTATATAGATTCTTATATAAAGTGTCATATAGGTTGTTTCAGTTTTATTTTAGAATTTTGTTTTAGATTAAAATTTGAGAATTATTATCATGTATTTTTCAAATTTCTGGATAATAGTATTTTTTTGTAAAAAATGTTCAAAAATATCCGAAAACCGAAATGAAACCATCTTTTTTCTATTAGAACCGAATATTTGAATATCCATCTTGTCCCATCTCGAAACTAAAAATATCCATCCCGTCCTGTCTCATCCTGAAATTTTGGTTCGGGACTAGTACTAAGAATATGACAGAACCGAAATTTTGGGATGGTATTGGAGCTTTCTAAATCCCTGAACCGTGAGCACCCCTATTAAAACTACTAAATCTTGGGTTCTATTTGCGAGATCTAATAGGTCTCTAGATTTGTGGGAAAAGGTGATATCTTGTGTCTAATTTCCTTTTTCCCTTTCCTTGAAAAAAAGCTTGTGTTTTGGTCACTTTATTCTTGTAAAAGCTAATTCAAGGCCACACAAGAAATTCTTGTTATAGAACACCCCTTCAAGCTCAAATCAAGAAGTTCTTGTAGGCTTCCACTTCTTCTTCTTTTCCTTGACGGTCTACCGGTAGCTTTTGCAATTGCACCTCCAATGGCCTATCTTGCCACAATGATGACATGGGCCTTTAGTAGTTGTCTCTTTTTCTTCACACCATCTTTTGGTTTAATTGGATTCTTTTTCCTTTTAGAAACATTCTTTTCTTCTTAGAAGTTGAAGAATCAACCAACATGACTGTATTGTTTTCTTTCCTCATAAAAGACTCCATAGTCTTGAGAAGGTTAATTAACTCATGTATAGTGGTCTCAATCTTATTCATCGGGTAGTTCATCACAAACTGAGAAAAATTACTTGGCAAAGATTGAAGAATTAAGTCAATACTTAATTTATGATTCATACCAAAACTAAGTATGATAAGATTTTCAATCATTCCTAGCATTTTTAGTCCATGAGTGGCCGTAGAAGTTCCTTCTACCATCTTAGAACTAAATAACTATTTAGAGATCTCATATCTCTCTGTCTTAGCTTGTTTATCAAACAGCTCCCTTAGATAGAAGATAATAGTATGAACATATGTATGCTTATACTATTTTTGAAGCTTGGAGATCATTAGTGCCAGCATGATACAAGATACTGTGTTACTATCCTTTTGGTACTTCTTGTGGACTTCATACTCTTCAATAGGAGCATCACTAGCTGGAAATGATAGAATATGAGCATCTAACACGTAGAGCAACTTTTTTTATTTGAGAACGATTCTCAAATTTTTATACCAATGCATGAAGTTAGATTCGTTCAGTTTGTTTAGTTCCAAAATGCTATGTAGGTTCAAGTTGTTGTTATGATACAAATGGCTTAGATGAACGATAAGAGACATTATACTACTTTATATGCACTTGCTATGCATTTAATTAGGTCTTTAATTACACGTGTATTTATGCCACTATTTTACTCAAATTAATTGCCCCATCATTGATTTGGGAAAACCCGTTGGAACTTTCCTATATCCAAATTCCTTAAGAATGACCTTGGGTGTGCCTAACAAACCATTCTTAAGTTCAATGGTAGGTATCCAATACCGATTACATCAAATTCAACTATCAGATCATTGGGTGATTAACATCTTTTAATCTTGAAAGCGTTTAGTGCTAACCCAACATTGCCTCTAATATTCTTTATGCTTGGCTATGCCCAATTAGGATAAATATATTAGTTAAATCCAACCCATTAATCCGAAATCAAATTCCATAGCTTGAACATGCTAAATGTCGAGTAGACTTAGGTGTGCCCAACAATCTAATCTCGAAAAAGAACTCTCATTCTTGTTGTATTAATAGAAGGCATTATATTTAATATTATTTGAGGGATTTAATTATTTATGAGTGGTCTCATCATTTGGCATGAATAATATCAGTAAATTGACAAAATTTTAATTGACTCAATTACATGACTTGGTTATGGACATTATTAGATTAATTTTCTTGAGCCACGTAGGAAATTAATTTTGGTCAAACTTATGTGTTCATGCATGTTTGAGATGAAAGTATTGCCATCCTCTCGCTTTGTCCTTGGTCGCCATCTCCATAAACTCATAAAATTAATTTCTATACATATCTAACTTGTGTAATCTAATTACATGAATTCCTAATAAAGAAGCCTTGAGTTACAATCAAGAGGAATTAGATGTGAAGAGAAATTACAAGAGAATTATATAGAAAAGCAGGACATGCATGTCCTATTTCTTTAAAACAAAACAATAAAAAATGTAAGATGCAAAATTAAATTGGTCTAAATCCATAAGCAAGCCAACATTGGAAAATATGCATAAAACATAATAAGCAAAATAAATACACATAAAATATAAACTTCCAAAATCATATTTTGGAAAAATAAAATAATTAGTCCAAAATCAAATTTTGGAAATAAGAATAAACAAAGGACTAAAGCCTTATTTTGAAAACCTTTCGAGTCTATTTTGAAATGAAAACTCTTGTGGTTTAAAAGGATAACACACACACACACACACACACACACACACACACCAATAATAATAATAATAATAAAATATTGCTTAGGCCAATGGCCTACTTGCGTAGCTAGCCACCGCCTTGCAATTTCATGTAAAAGGAAATTGCTTAGGCGGCCACCAGCTTCCAAAGTTGGTTACTGCCTAAAAAAAAAAAAAAACTTTTTTATTTTATTTTGCTAGTCCTTTTTGTTTCCCCCACTTTTGTTCCCTTTTTTTCCCCCCATTTTCTGCTAATTAGTTTTTCCCCCTTTCTTGTGTTGAACCTTTCAGTGAACAAAAAACAAAAAGCTATTTCTGATTAATTTTCTTTCGTTTCCAGATTTTTCGAACAAACAATTTTGATTACAGGATTCAAAAATCCAAAATTTCTAAATCAATTTTGATCACAATCAAAACAATATATTTTTTTAAAATCAAAATTATTAGCATTTCATAAATCCTTTTACTGAAACTAATTTTAGTAATTAATATGCAACAAAAATATTAACCTAATGAAACAAAATTTTCAAAATCAAATTATTCGTAAAACAATTTCACAGGCCTAAATTTACTTATGAAAAAATTTCAAAATAATAATAAACCCTTAAAACGCGTACAAAATGGCCCTGATACTATTGTTGGACTTTACTCATACCAAAACAATTTACGTGTAATGAAAATTAAAATGAAATCCATGCAATAGGATCACTCGAATGTAATTATATGGGTCAAGAAAGAGGCAAAAAATTATGTTATCTGAAAAATGCAACTTTTAAAATTTTTCTCTTCACGCGGAACTCTTTCGAAAATTATTTAAGTCATGAACTACTAAATTCCAAGTATAGAAATTTCTCTAATATTAATTCACGCAAGTAACGGTACTCAAAACCACCAAGAATCGGTGCAAGTTTTTGGTAGCTAGAGGAAATAGTTTGTGGAGAAGAATAATACGAAAAATGAGGCAACTACCTGTTTCCAAAATGATGACATATTATACACACACACACACACACACACCCCACAATATATATATATATATATATATATATATATTTATTAGGTTTTTTAGTCTATTGGTAGTGAAATATAAATTAATTCTAATCACTATCGAATTAATAATTCTTAATAATTAGAATGAATTTATTAATTCCAATTAGGATTGCGTTATTAGTTCTTTAATTAATAAATTCATATTTAGCATTTCATGAGTAGTATCTAGCAATGCATCATGACCACCTAAAAATCCAGAAAGTTAAGTGGTTTGACATAAACCTTTTAATAGCAAAATGTCAGTGCAATAAACTCCTTTTATCATATTATATCTTATTCAGTTTCGAGTATGTAATTAGTGCCAACTACCTCAAGCATATAATTAATTTTAACCTAAATTTATTAGTACTCATTTCAGAATCCATTACTCAATATGTATATTATTTAAAACTATTTCTAACACATAGTTGCCTTGGCCAAGGGCTCCTTGAGTAATAATTTCCTTACAAGTAGACGTGAGATATACATACCTCCTATTAGAAGTGATGAATCTTTTATTGATCCCCTCAACTACTTTCATTTACTTTATATTGTACCCAATATCAATCCCATAAGCAATCCTGATAAGACTCTAAAGATTATAATCAAAGTACAACACTTCATAAATAAAGTATCTTGGAGATCTCAAGTCTAATGATATTTGTGCATTCGCTACGATGAGATTCTATCACTAGTACTAAATAGTTTTTTCATGTGATTATCTCATAACTAGATCATCCAATGTACTTGTTCATGTAACAAGCATCTACATCAGCTTTGAGTATCACAATACATATGGAAGTGAGAACCCTTACTTGATCCATCCAAGAAGTCTAACACGTGCTAGTCTTGGTGCGTTAATAATGTTCGTCTCATTAATACTATGAGTAGATATGGTTTAAGTACTAATACTGCATAGTGTAGTAGGAATATCACATCATGATTTTTATTATAATTTCATTAATACTCTATATTATGCTAGGGACTTTATTTATTAGTTTTATACACATGCACATATGGAATAAGGAAATTAAAAGATAAAGAATGTTTTTATTAAACAAATGTGCAAAATACATAGTACAAATGGCTTTGTTCTAGGGCATAAATCTAACGTATCTTCCATTGTCTTCCATTACTTTCCACTACCTTCTAGTATCTTCCTTTATCTTCTATTACCTTCCATTATCTTCTAATGATTTCTACACTTCTCCTAATATTATCAATTCATTATAAGTCATTAGAACAACTATAAATAGAATAAAGAAAGACAAGGGAGAACCAACGCAAGAAAAGAAGAAAGACAAGGAAGAAAAAAGAAACCAACTGAGAGAAAGATGAATGAGAAAACGGGAAAGGAAAGTGAAAGAAATCGAGCACTAGAAAGAGAAGAAAAGAGAAGAATAAGTTTGAACTTTGAAGATTGATTTTCCTCAATCACTTAGGTGAACTTAACTCGAAGAACGTTTAACTTTTAACAGTACAAAGAGGCATTAGCTAAACGAGGTGAGTCCCTTTGTTTTACAAATACCATTTTTGCTAGTGATTTTCTAAAATATATGAAGACAAGTATTTCTATTTAATTGTTTTATGAAACATGAATATTGTGAGTCCTATTGGGTTCATTCTCTGTGTGAGAAAAATAATCTTTGTGTGAACAAAGTAATCTCTGTGTGAGACTATCATTCTCTGTGTAAGAAATGTAATTTTCTGTGTAAGACTAGAAATCTCTATGTAAGTGATTTAATATTCCTGTGAGAAAAATTTATGTTTTATTTCAATTATGAAATGTCATTTCTTATTTACAAGTTATTTTACTTGTTTTAATGGAAAATCACAAGTACACATGGGACTCACTTAGTATATCACTTACACATGTGCTATTATTTTCATGCTTTTAGGGATTAAAGGGAACACTCTAGCTACTAGGAGACCACTCCACCTTTTGTTTTGTAGTCTTGAAGTCATATTGTAAAATGCGAAATGAGCTTATATACGTTATGTTGGGATTCCTATATAGTAGGTAAACTGTTGTCGAGAAAATGATATATTGTAAAAGCTATGTATGTTAAGTTTGATTTGAATTAAATTCTATGTACATTTGAGGTTGTAGTGTGATTTTGCTATCAATTAAGTTATAAATCATTATAAAGACCCTTTATCCAGGAGTTTATATGGGGCGACATCCCACGAAGACAAGGCCCACAATGACTAGAAAAAGTGGAGTGTTACAATTGGTATTAGAGACTTAGTGATAGGAATCAAGCTAGCCAAGCCTCTAAAACTCAAGAAGGGAGAATGACAATGCAAGAGCCAATGACAAGGGCAAGGACCAAGAGACTCCAAGGCGATATCCAATTGCTCCTACAACTATACTTGATGGCAGAAGGGATTTGGAATGAAGAAGGTAGCAACAAACTTAATTTGATGAACATCCAAGTAGAATCCCAAGAACAGCCCATGCCTGCACCAACAGAGGGAGCAAAAAAGGGAGAAAATGCTGATTTCCAACTTCCAGCTTCAACCTAGCGCCGACCCTAAGGTATACTTGGCACCTGGTGCATTCTGCCAGCCAACACACTGGAATTTTAGTGTTGGCCTGGTGCCAGGTCCAGAACCTACACCTAGCACCGGGTCCAGTCAGATACAAGGCTGGAATTCTAGTGCTAAGCTGGCACCAAGTCCAGCACAGCTTCTAGTGCTGGGTCTAGTTGGGCAAGACCCCCTGTTTTACCAATTTTTACTGTTTTCTCCACATTTCCTTTATTTTAAACACTTTGTAAAGACTCTTTTAGCCCTTAAATTGTCTTAGGGCCTTAGTAGTTATTTAGCTATGGTTAGGGTAGAATAAATACATCTTTTGTGATTTGATAATTTAATTGATCATATATTATATCAAATTGTGAAAAGAGAGCTTTCAGAGGTTTAACCTCCTTGTTCATCTTCTTCAAGACCTTACTTAAGGTGTAGTTCTCCCTATGTTTGAGTCTCTAAAATCTATGGATAATCTAATGTGGTTTCTCTTGATTGGGTCTTAGTTACTTTGTTCTTCTAAGGTTTTATCTTGAATTCTTTTGCTTGGGTACCTATAGTTTTATACTTCTCTTATTCTTGATTTCCTTTGTTGTGTCAAGGGTATTTAGGTGAATCTATAGTGGGTCTTGCTATATTTTTTGTGGGTCTTTGATGCTTTGTTTCTCAAAGGTTTACTAAGGAATAGTTAGATAGTTTTATTTCCTCTTTTGCCACAAATTTTCACTATTTGGGTTACATTTGCATAACCAAGGGTTTTACCCCTTCGTTTGCCTTTGGTCCACAACTTCATTCGCACAAGATCATATCAAAGAGTTTGTATTAGAGAAAGAAAAGCTTTGATTTCAATCAAAGCTTGACATCAAGAAAAAGAGCCTTACATGTTGAAGAAAAAAAAAAGGGGAATCCTATAACTCAAAAACATGCTCCAAAAAGGTCATGAAATCTTTGTTATATCTTGATTTTTCTTTGGGGAAATTGTTCCTTGATGTTAATATAATCATTGGGAACAAGTTTTTCTTATGTTTGTAGTGAAAATTGGCTTGAATATGGTTGAAAATGTTGGTTGTTCTTAAGTGACGGATTTGTAACCATGGTGTTTGTTAAATGTTCTATGAGGATATTTGTGACTATAGTTGTGGGTTTTGATTTTTAATTTTCATTTCGAGGGATGTTGGGACTTGATATATCACTCTATTGTTAAAATCCATGCTCATTGAACTCATCTTTGCCAATACACATTTGTGGTAGTTTTGTTCTTCTTATTTCTATCTACTAATTTTCTTGTTTCTTATTTCTTGCTAATTCTTGTTCAGTTCTTATTTAACATTGCTTCCTTATATTTTAGTGATTGTTCTTGCATTATTTGAATCCTTGTTCCTTGAAATTTTTGCTTGGAAAACTTATTTTCTTAGGGTTCCTAACAAGTGTTTATTTAAATCCCCCTAAGACCCCCTAATTGGAAAATCCATTGAATTTTTTTGATTTACTTGGTTGGACTAAATCTTTCGCTATTAGGGAGGATTGGATTGAACAATAAGGTTTAAGTGTTGATAAAAATTCAAGAGGGAGAGATTAACATCAAAAGAGCCAAAGACAGGAAACACAAGCTTAGAGTGAGAACTATTAAAGTAAACACGCAAGGCAGTGAAGAGAGGAACTACTCCTTTTGTTTTATTAATCTCTTCTGCAGGTATAACTCCTTGAGTAATTCCATTGCCATGGCCCATGAACAAGAACTTCCTAAACCTAATCCAAGTGGTTCTTTGTAGACCCCAAGAAGAACCACTTGATGCTAGGGGTTTGCGAGATGATTTGTAAGCTATGATGAGAACTATGTAAAGTAAGTTTTAACATATGACAAGGGAGCTCTTCTACCGTTGCACAAAGAAGACGTTAAGAAATGTGAAGGAATCAACTTAGTACCTCTTCTACCGTTGCACAAAGAAGAGGTTAAGAAAGGTTTGAAGCTCCAAGCCCTAGAATGATGGAAAGTGATGCCCACACTCCTCTACTCAATATTCAACAAAATGAATATTGGGATGAGCACTCAATTGGGGTATTTCAACAAGCTCCCATGAGAGGGGGTACGCATGGTATGAGGGGAGGACGAAGTAAAGGTCAAGGAAGGAATGGGAAAAACAATCTAAGAGGGCCAGAAAGAGAATTTGATGGAGTTGATGAATGATATGAGGGAGAACATGGTAATGCATATGGAGAACCCAATAGAGGATAGGGCAATAGAAGAGGTAGGAGAAAAGAAAATGATGAGGATAGAGAGTTGAACTATATCAAGTTGAAGTCGCCAACATTCTATGGGAAGAGTGATCCCGAAGCCTATTTTGAATGAGAGAGTAAAATGTAGATATACTTTCAATGCCATACCTATAGTAAAAGATCTAAGATAAGGCTAGCTATCTTAGGGTTCACGGAGTATACATTGGTTTGGTAGGAACAAGTTGGCAATCAAAAGAGGCAAATGAGAATAGTAGACATGGGCAATTGGAACTTGTTAAAAGATGAGATGAGGGCTAGCTTTGTCCCACACAACTACCACCAAGACCTCTACTAAAGGATTTAATCCCTTGAACAAGGTAACAAAGGGGTGGAGGGCTACTATAAGGAAATAGAGATGATGTTGATAGGAGCTCAAATCCAAGAAGAACATAAGGCAACAAGCACTAGATTCTTAAGTGGATTGAATAAGGAAATAGCCAATTTGGTAGAGTTGCACTCTTATGACCGACTTGAAGACATGGTCCATGCCGCCACCAAGATTGAAAAGCAACTAAAGAGGAGGACTTTTTCTAAGCTTACATTTCAAAGTCTGAACACCACTAGCAAGATGCCAATCTGGAAGGAAGATGCTCCTAAATCTTTCCAAAGAGAGTACAATAAGCCAAGGGAATGATGGAAACCTAAGAAAGATTGGAAACCTAGGGAAGGGTGGAACAAGGATAAGGGAAAAGCTATGGAAAGACCATGACGAAATAGATATATTTAGTACTTCAAGTGTCTTGGCTATGGGCATACTTTTCATGAATGTCTAAGTAAAAGGGCTATGTACACTAACCCCTATGGAGAAGTAATAACCGATGAAGAAGAGGAGGAAGAATAATGCCAAGAAGACTAAGAAGCAAATATGGAAGAGGAAAGTGATGAAGGGGAAGTGGTTGGCCAAGAGTATTCCTTAGTTGGAGTCACAAGGAGATCATTGAACTCCTAAACCATTGAAGACCAAGACCATCAACATAGAGAGAACATATTCTACACAATGTGTCTAATCAACAAGACCCTTTGTACTGTTATTGTGGATAGTGGAAGTTACACTAATGTGATTAGTACAAACTTGGTTGATGAGTTGGGAATGAAATGGATTAAACACCTCAAGTCCTACAAGCTACAATAGTTGAATGATAGTGGAGAATCTATGGTAAAAAAATAAGTTTTGGTGTCTTTCGAGATGGGAAACTATAAAGATAATGTACTATGTGATGTGGTGTCTATGCAAGTGGGTCATTTACTTTTAGGGAGACCTTGCTAATATGATTGGAATGTAAAGCATGATAGGAGGAAGAACACCTATTCTATTGTCAAGGAGGGATCCAAATTCACCCTTATCCCCATGCCCCCAAGTGAGGTGAATAAAAACCAAAAGATCATGAGGGAAAGAGAAAAGAAAAAGGGAGCACAAGATGCCAAGCAAATATAGGAGTTAGAGAGAAAAGAACAAGAGAAGAAAGAGAAAGAGTTGAGGGAAAGAATAGAAAAATAAGTGTCATTGACCATCACGGATGGGAGTGAGCAAGAATAAGAGAGGGGAGGTAAAAAAAAAAGTGAACTATTTTGCAAAAATGAGTGAGATCATAGAAGTAATAGAGACTAAAGAATCGATTATTCTTCTTATTTGCAAATGATCTTATGTTACTACTAATGACTCTACTTTATCCTTGCCAAGTGAAATTGCAGCTATTCTCTAAGAGTTTGATGATTTTTTCCCAATGGAGGTGTTAGTGTTGTGCCCTAGAGGCAATCACTTGTACATTGTATATGGTATATTTTATTTTAATAAAAGGTATTATTTATCTTACAGTTTTTTTTTTGTTTACTTTAAGTAATATAACTGTTCGATAAAGTCTCTAGTGCAACACTGTGTTAAGAAAATCATGATAGAGATCATGATATGAGATTCCTACTACACTGGATGGTGTTAGTACTTAAATAGTCCCTAGTCATAGTATTAATGAGATAGGACATCATTAATGCGTTAAGACTAGCATGTGTTAGACTTCCTGATTTGATCAGGTGGTGGTTCTCATAACCGTGAGTATTGAGATACTGAAAGTTAACACATGGATGCTTGTTAATGGAACAAGTTCATTGGATGACCTAGCTTTGAGATAATCACATGGATAACTATTTAGTGCCAGTGATATAATCTCAATATAGCAAACATGTAAGTATCCTTAGACTTGAGATCTCCAAAGTAATTTGTTTGTTGGGCCTTGTACTTTGATTCCAATCTTCGAAGTTCGATCAAGGGCCGCCTATGGGATGGATATTGGGTACATGATAAGGTAAACGAAAGTAGTTGAGAGAGTCAATAAAGGATTCACCACTCCTAATAGTAGGGGCGAATATCTCACAGCCATTTGTAGGATTTACTACTCGAAAGTCCTTGGCCAAGGCAATTATGTATTGGAAACAGTTCCAATTGATACACATTTAGAGTAGTGGGTTCCTGGTACAAGTACTATTGTATTTGGGTCAGAATTAATTCTGGAGGGAGTTGGCACTAATTCCGTACTCTAAACCGAATGAGATATTGTATGCTGAAAGGAGTTAATTGCACTGAAGTTTGTTATTGAAGGGTTCATGTCAAGCCACTTGACCTCCTGGACTCTGGGTGGTCATGATGTGTTGCTAGATACCGCTCATGATATGGGAATATGGGTTTATTAATTGATGAATTAATAAACCAATCCTGATTAGAATTAATAGGATTAATTATAATTAATTATGGATTATTAATCTCAAAGACGTTTGGATTAATTCATGTTCATTACCAATTGATTGGGAAACCTAATAGGTCACACATAATAGGGGAATATATACTCAAGATGTTATTTGATAACATTGTGGGGTTGATTGAGAGGAAGAAAAGTTATTGTGGACAAATTGTAATTAATTATAATTTGTGGTCCATATTGTAATTAAGAAAACTTGATGTTTCCAATTACAATTAGGGAATTCTAACTGTTTTAGAATTCTCAATTTGGAGGATTTTTTAGCAGATTTTCGTGTGATATATGGTATTGATATACAAGAAATTCTAAGACAAAAAAGATAGACGAAATTGACTCCAAAAATCCTAGGGCAACGAAACAACAGCTTCTTCTTCTCTCTCTCTCGATTTTGATCTTGAACCCTAGCCGCCATTAATTTTTGCTCGCACAAAAATTTTAGTTCTCGAGTATTCTTCTGTGTGGATTACTATTAGAGATAATCACACACTGTGATTATAGTGGGTAGACGTTCAACTCACGTGGAGGTTGATCACAAGGATTGCTAGATCGTGCCTCAACTTGAAGAAGAAATTTTTATTTTTCAGACGATCATGCAAAGGTAAAAGCTGTTACCTTTACCCTCATTATGTCTTGTTTTCCACATATAGATGGGTCCTGGGATGGTATCTCGTTTTATTTTCCGCTGCACCGTATAGGATACGAGTCTGAGATACCCAACAGTGGTATCAAAGCCATGCTTTGTGTGGTCTACGGACATTGTTTTGGTATGAAAACTGCTTTCGTGTTTGTCTTTGTTTGCTGTGAAAAATTATTTTCACTTGAGTCGAAATCGTTTCGATATTTATGAGTTGGGTCTGTAGCACAATATGATTGTGTTACAGTCACAAAGTATTTCGAAAAGATGCTTTCTTTGGAGCTGAAAAATTTCTGCTGAAAAACGTTTTCTTGCAACATGGATGTTGCCCTCCGTTTCATCTTAATTTTCCATTTTGATTTTGTTTAAACTAACAAATTGGTTGTTATTTATAGCTTCAAAATAGAAAATACAGCTGAGAATTGTTCTCACTAAAAATTTGTAGAAGAAGAAAGCACCAGAAATTGTTTCTAGAATTTTTTGAAAATCGCCGCCATTGTTGCAGAACACAGGCGGCGCCGGCGCCAGTTCCATTCTGTTCGCGATGTCTGAAAATCGTTTTTTGGAAGATAAAAAATTTTTGGAAACCAGAACAAGCTGGCGCTGGCTTCGGCTTTCAAACCGGCACCGGTTCTGCTCTGTTTGCAACCTCTAGTATTTAAAAAAAAAAATTCGGAAAAGAATTTTGAAACGGAAAAACCTTATTTGATGAGAGACGGGACCCAAAAGTATTTTCTCAAAATTAGTTTTGAGACAATCAATTTTGTTCTTCAAAATAATGATTTTGAAAATCTAAAATTGATGTATTCTCTAAAATGGTGATTTTAGAATTTGTTTTATTTTTCCAAAATAGTGATTTTGGAATAATAAAAGTATATGTTTATTTTGTTTAAGCATAGTCAATGGCATGGTGGATGGTTATGGACTAAAACCAATTATATCTGTTCATGCATTTTACAGTTTTGGTTTTTATGAAATAGGGCCTGCTTGTCCTGCTTTCTCTAGAATTCTTATGTAATTCTCTTCTCATCTAACTCCCCTTGAATGTAACTCGAGGTTTTCTCTCTTTAGAAAATTATGTAATTAGTTTACATAGGTTAGATAAGAGTAGAATTATTTTATTCTGGAGATGGCAACCAAAACAAGGCGAGAAGATAAGACCTTCTACTTAAATCATGCATGAACACATAGGGTTAACTATATTAATTTCTTTTATGGCTCAAAGAAATTAATTTAGGGTAAAATACATAACCATACCACGTAATCACTTTATTACTATGATTATCAATTATGTGATTATTGATTATTATGCATGTCATTCAACGAAATCACTAAAAGGAACAAATCCCTCAATTAATATTAAACCTAATTCCTTCCGTTAATATAGTAAGAACGAGAGTCCTTTTTCGAGACCAGATTGTTGGGCAAACCCAAGCCTACTTGACATTGGGCATGTTCAAGCTATGGAATTAAATTCCTAATTAATGGGTCGGGTTTAACTAAATTCTTTATCCCGGTTGGGCAAACTCAAGCATAAAAAAATTTAGAGGAAAAGTTGGGGTGGCCCAAAAGGCTTTAAGATTAAAAGCTGTTAATCACCTAATGATCCGGTAGTTACATATGATGTAATTAGTATTGGATACCTACCAATGAACTCAAGGGTGGCTTGTTGGGCAAACCCAAGATTATTCTTGAGGAATTTGAATATCGGTCCACTAGGAAAGCTTCCAACGGGCTTTCCCGAATCAGTAGTGGGGCTATTGGTTTAAGTAAAATAGTGGAGTAAAAATGTGTTTAATTAAAGTCCTAATTATTTACATATCATGTGCATATATACAAGTAGCCAATGCTCTCTATCTTTACATCTAGGTCACTTGCATCATGTCAACGAACTTGAACTTACGTAGCATTTTGGAAACCAACAAGTTAACCGAATCAAACTATCTCAACTGGTATAGAAATTTAAGAATAGTTCTCAAATCGAAAAAGTTGCTCTACGTGCTAGATGCTCCTATTCCACTACCACCAGCCCAAGATGCTCATGCTGATGAGCATGCTGTCCACAAGAGGCACAAGGAGGATAGTGAAACAACATCATGTATTGTGAAACCCCAGCCAAAACCAACCTTAGAGTAAGGGGGTTGGGATGCATATCATATTTTATTGCACGTTTAAATATATTTTTATATGATTTTATATGCATTGAATTTGTGTTTTATAGTCTAGAGGGCTTGATTATGATTATTGAGTGAGAAAGGCAAAATGGTAATTTTTGCCCGAGGTGAAAATAAGGAGATAGCTTGTGGATTGAATAGGAAATAATTTTTCTAGTATAAATAATAACAAGAGTTGTTGTGGTGTAGTGGTTAGAGCTTTGGAATTAATTCTTGAGGTCTTGGGTTCAAAGTCCATCATAGAAGCTTTAGATTGAGTAAATTTTATTTTGCTTGGGAAAGGATGGTTTCGGCCTTAAGGGCCTAGATTAATGTGGTGATGATGTTCTAGGAGAGACATGTTAGGAGAATTCTCATTTCACCTTTTACTCTTCTCGAAATTCTTATAGGGAAAATCATTCTTCCTTGATCTTTAGTTTTCCTTAGTTTCAACTCATTGGTTTGATCAAGATGTTCTAGCCTTTTTCTTTCCAGAAAATTCAGTAAAGTACTGAGGTCTTTTAGGATCGAAATGTCTTGGTAAAAGACTCCTTATGGTCTGAAAAATATGGAAGAGTTGTGAGGAATTTCAAGAGGAAAATCCCTCTAGTGAGCTTGCTGAAATTTTCCTCTAGCTTAGTTCATCTTTCTTCATAGAATGAGCTGAAATTTTCCAGCTTGTTGTACCTTCAAAGGGTCGAAATTTTTAGCTAAAATTCCCTCCCAAATGCTACCATAAAAATGGTCTTTAGGATCAGTTTGAAACCTGAAAGTTTTGGCCTAATTTCGGACTGCACAAGCTGGAGCAAAACAGGAAAAATTCCTGTACGAAAATCAGCTTTGAGAGCTCCAAACCAAGCTGTTTTCTCCCAGATTTTGTGCAGCACCTTAGCCATTTTTTTCCTCCATAAAGAAGGCTGGAAACCAGCCTTGAATACCCCTGAAATTCCCTTCAAAACTCGCTGCAAAATGGATTTGAACAGCAGACGAAAATCTGCCAGAAAAATCACTGTGCAGTGAAAATTCTGGGCAGAAATTTGTCCAGCTTGTTTCCTCTTTCTCTTCCAGCCAAAACACCAACCTTAATCTGTAAAAACCTTCCTTAAACCTCCATAAATAGATCTCCATTGATCCCCTTGAACTTCTGCACGAAATTCCATTAATGGCTGTCCAAAAATCTCTCAAACAAATCCTTGCAATTTAGCTTGATTGGTTTCCAAAATTTCAGCCATCTTATTTAGTAACCTTCCATAATATTTTTCTCAATGAACCATACTTCCTCTTCATCATTGTACACCCTACTTTCAGCCACCATAAGCCTCCATAAGTCAGCTTTAATTCCACAGAAATTCTGCTCAAACAGTCGACCATGGCAGATTTCCAAAAGTTGTCCAACAATCAAGATATTCTTGGAATATTTAGTTTCCAAATTCACTTCCTAAAAATATTCTTCAAAGATTGTAACAACTAACCTTTTCTTTTCCCTTCCAAATCAGAGAATCAACCTCCTAAACCCTACAGAAATTCGTCCACCCCTATCTCTCACAAAAATTCAGCAACTGCACATTACCATCTCTCGATTTTCTTCAACCTTCAAGAACACACACTACACCAAGAATACCTACTGCTTCCTTTCACCTAATACCTCTCCAAATCACTTCAAACTACCTCTAAAAATTCCAGATTTCATCTATTCATTGCTATGAGTCCATCCGTACCATTTTTAACATCAAACTCCAAAATCAAATTTGCACTTTTTGATCAAAAACCAGAAATTTTTGTTAAGGTGAAGAACACCTTCAAGGTAAATTTATTCTAACAGCTTCACATTCTCCAATCTTGATCTCTAGTGAAAGCCTATGTGAATAAGCATGCTAATGGTCTCTCTCTCTCTCTCTCTCTCTCTCATGGCCGAAAATTCCCCTCTCTTGGCCGGATGACTTTTTCTCCCATGAACATGCTTCCGCCACCTTTCTTGAACAAGATTAGCCATCTAGGAGTTGAGATCTTCTTTAAACTCCTTCAAGTCATTCATCAACCAAGTAAGTCCCTTCAACCTTTCTTTTAAACTCTAGATTCATGTCTCTAGGATGATGATGATAGTAGGTGGATGGCGATAGGATTTAAGTATATATCTATATTGTTGAGATTAAAGCATGAATGTATGTATGAATATGAAGGAGATGGGATTTATGCATGGATGGATTATCTTGGTCGATTGTATGATGATTTGAGATTTAATGCATGTCTCCATGTCATAGGTAGTATTTGTGATGAAGTATGCTAGAGATTATGTCACCTTTGGTGAATGGGATTTATATTCATGTTGGATTATTGAAGCCATGATCTTATTTATGCTAGTAGGGGTTAGATCATGTTTTGATAAATTGAGATCTATGCTTGTATGCATGATTTGGATGATTTGATGAATTGCAGGGTTGTATATGTTCATGATTGTGGTTGGCTATAGGAATATGATCATGATCTAGTTGTCCCTAAGCTAAATTTTATTTCATTAATAAAATATTTAATAATATGATTTTTCTAGTAAAATTTTGAAAATCATGGGAAAATGTGGATTTGGTCTTTTATATAAAATAGTGATATTCTAGTCAAATAAATAATAGTTTTTGCTGGAAATATATATATATATATATTATTTAAAATGATAAAATCAATTAAATCCTTTTATGGAAATAATTATAATTAATAAATATTTATTACTAAAAATTTAATTATTATCTTTTAATCAAAACCCATTAAGGATTTGCTTATTATTTTTCAAGCAAGACTCATTAAATTTATTTTCAACAAATTTTAGCTATCAATTATTTTCTAACAACTAAATTATTAATGAATCATTATTGTATCTAATACTACCTTAGACCCTTTTTCAAATAAACCATAATTTATTTTTAGCAAGATTTAAACCTTCAACTTTTGTACCTATTTCTCAAACTCTAGTTATTTTGATATCAAACTAGATTTATTTTATAAACCCTTTTATTTATTATTGAGTCTTAAAGCTTGGGACACTAGGGACATGATTGTAGTAAGTTGAGTTAGTTTTATTTGAGAAAGTGAGTCTTTTGCTTGAGTTTGATTATGGTTTATATTTACCCTATGCGGGTCAGGTCAGCTATTGGAGACCTTTGTTGTGAGCAAGGATCAGGTAAGCTCCTGCATAAAACCTATTTGATGAATAAATGATTTTTTTATGGCAAGCCAAATGAAGAGTGTATGGTCACTCATTTCTGTAAAGGCAATTGAGGATTATTTCCACTCTCATTTCAGACAAATAAATTATTTACAAATCAAGGGGCGGTTTTACTCAAAACCTAAAACTATTTCTAAAACCAGTTTTGCCCCAAACTTTGGAAAACCTTAATTGCCATTTTCAAGTGGAACTGTGTTTTGTTCATTTTCTCCCCAAGTGGATATGTTACGTTGAGTACTCAACAGGGGTAGGCTAGTAGTACTAGTTTTGAAGAGCAAGAGTGAGTCTTTTAGCAGGAGGCCACCTCCAGAAGATAAGCTCAACTTAGAGAAACGTCAGTACTACTTAGTCAGGCCGGTCCGAGCTAGCAGTTTGTTTTATTTTAGTCAAGTGACTGTGTTTTGCCGGAATGGACACCCGGTTGTTATTTGGGTATAGAGAAGGAGGAGTATCTTGCCCGGTAGGCCGATCACCTACCTTTTGTCAGTCTGCACAAAGTGTTAGGCATTCTGACCGATTATGGGGCCCAATGTGTGGTAACCCATAATCTTTTCTTTCGAGTGGTTGATCTTATAAATTATGTACGGCTAGATAAGCCAAAACGCCACTTTTGTTTTTGAACATCATTCATTGTTTGCCCGTATTTCTTTTGTCAGTTTGCACAAAGTGTTAGGCATTCTGACCGGTTATGGGGCCCAACGTGTGGTAACCCATGACCACGTTTATGAGTGGTTGATTTTATTGTGCACTTGTATGGTTTCAAAAAGAGGAAAACAACACTCTTGCTTTTGACTAATGTTTATTGCTTGCCAATATTTCTCTTATAAAGATTTCACACTTTGCATCCACGAACTGTTTCCACTAAACACCCAAAGCACACACGGACTTACTGAGATTTCTGTCTCACCACCTTTTATCATGATTTCAGGTTGATCCTGCTGTGGGGATGAGTAGCTAGTGTTATCTGCCTTGGAAGAGAATGTGTCTTTTGATTTTATGTATTGCTTTGGGGAGACGAGAGTGGATAATTTTATTTATGGATTTGTTTCCTTTTGGGAATTCATGGATTTATTCTTGGGTTGTAATAAATCTTAAGTTGAAGTATTATTTTTATTATTTTTATTCTGCTATTTTATTTGTGTGACCTCGTTATAAAGACCCCTTGTCCTTTGGACGAGGCGACATCCCCGGCCCCGGCGGGCCTAGGTAGCGGGGTGTTACATGTATTATGCTGGCATCCATGACTCCTGAGTTGCAAAAATAGCACGAGCATATAGATGCTCAATCGATCATTTTATATCTTCGAGAGCTGTTTGATGCCCAAGTCAGAACTGAGAGATATGAGATCTTGAAGCAACTATTTCATTGTAAAATGGCAGAGGGTTCTTCTGTGGCCACTCATGGGCTGAAGATGCTGGGCTTGATAGAGAAGCTTGGATCTCTCGGGTTTACAATGGACCATGACTTAAGTGTTGACTTAATTCTTTAGTCTTTGCCTAATAGTTTCTCACAATTTGTGATTGATTATCCGATGAATAAGAATGAGTCCACTATCTCTGAGTTGATCAATCTTCTCAAAACTGCGGAGTCCTCCATGAAGAGGGATTCCAATGCGGTTTTAATGGTAGAATCTTTCTCTTCTAAGAAGAAAGTTTAAAAGAAGAAGAAGAAGGCTCCCATGAAGCCTAAAGGTGGTGTGAACAAGAAGGACGCAGCTACCAATGGCCCATGCCATCATTGTGGGAAGATGGACCACTGGAGGCGCAACTGCAAAGCCTACTTGGAGATCATCAAGGACAAGAAGTAGAAGGAGAAGCTTACAAGCACTTCTACTTCTTCTCCAGGTATGTTTATGATTGAGATAAATACTGCCTTTAGAAATGAGATATGGGTATTAGATACCGGATATGGATCTCATTTGTGCAATAACTTACAGGGACTAAAGAGCAGTAGAAGGCTAAAAAAAGGCGACGTGGACCTACGTACTGCAAATGGGGCAAAGGTTGCTGCACTTGTTGTGGGGACATACGAGCTGAACCTGCCTTCGGGATTGATTCTAGAACTGGAAAAGTGTTAGTATGTATCGATTTTAATGATAAACATTATCTCAGTTGCGTGTTTAGACTTATGTGGATTTTATTTAATATTTAAGAATAAATGTTGTTCTTTTTCATTGAATGATATTCATTATGGTTCAGCAACTTTGGTTAATGGTTTATATGTTCTAGACTTGGACAATCCAATTCTCAATATAAACAATAAGAAACCTAAAATAGATAAGTCTAACACCTCTTACTTATGGCATTGTCGTTTGGGCCATGTAAACAAAAATCGTGTTTCTAAGTTACACAAGCTTGGTGACTTAGGGTTATTTGATTATAAATCATATGGCACATGTGAGTCTTGTTTACTAGGCAAAATGACTAAAACTCATTTTCCAGGAAAAAGAGAACGGGCCAAAGAGTTATTAGAACTCATACATTCTGATGTGTGTGGCCCAATATAAATACAAGCAAGAGGAGGTTATAACTATTTCATAACATTTATCGATGATTTCTCACGATACGGGTATTTATATTTAATGAAATACAAATTTGAGACATTTGAAAGGTTCAAAGACTTTAAGAATGAAATAGAGAAACAACTTGACAAAAGTATTAAGACTCTAAAATCTTATCGAGGAGGAGAATATTTGAGTCAAGAGTTTTTGAGTTATCTTAGAGATAATGGGATATTATCTCAATGGACTCCACCACATACACCTCAACATAATAGTGTATCTGAGAGAAGGAATCGTACACTTCTAGACATGGTACATACCATGATGGCTTCTGCAGACCTACCAAAATCATTTTGGGGGTATGCACTAGAGACTTCTGTTTATATACTAAACAGAGTTCCGACAAAATTGGTTGATACTACCCCATTTGAGATGTTCTTTGGTAAAAGACCAAAGTTATCCCACTTGCGAGTATGGGTTGTCCTACCTTTGTTAAAAGGCCACAGTTAGACAAACTTGATAGTAAGTCTGACAAGTGTTTGTTTGTGGGATATCCAAAAGAATCTTTTAGATATTACTTCTATCAACCCTCCGAAAACAAATTGTTTGTTTCGAAGCATGCCGTCTTCTTAGAGAAAGAGCACATGCTCAAGGGGGATAGTGGGAGTAAGATTGAACTTAGTGAAGTTCATGAAGATCAAACAAACGAGGATCAACCGTCTAACCCCACATCTATTGAGAGAATAGATGAACCTTCTAATACACAAGAACCTCGTAGATCTAGTAGGATACATATGGCACCTGAGAGATATGGATTTCTCATTAGTGACCATAATGACGTATTGCTCATAGATGAAGATGCGCCTACTACCTACAAGGATGTTCTGAATAGTTCAAAATCTGACAAATGGCTTGAGGCTATGAAGTTAGAGATGGA
Organism: Voacanga thouarsii; assembly: GCA_026120185.1. Taxonomy (NCBI): domain Eukaryota; kingdom Viridiplantae; phylum Streptophyta; class Magnoliopsida; order Gentianales; family Apocynaceae; genus Voacanga; species Voacanga thouarsii. The sequence goes on along the minus strand of JANUWF010001641.1, from coordinate 3,984,032 downwards.
TTCCATGTACGACAACTAAGTATGGACTTTGGTTGATCCACCCAAAGGAATTAAACCTATTGGTGCAAGCGGGTTTTCAAGAAGAAAACGAACATGGATGGTAACTTAGTTACCTATAAAGCACGACTAATGGCGAAGGATTATCGTCAACAACTTGGTATTAACTATGATGAAACCATTTCGCCAGTAGCCATATTGAAATCCATTAGGATACTCCTAGCCATTACTGCTCATTATGATTATGAGATTTGGCAAATGGATGTCAAAACAGCTTTCCTAAATGGAAATCTGACTGAGGAAGTGTATATGATACAACCTGAGGGTTTCACGTCCAATGATGGCACAAAGGTGTGTAAGTTGAAAAGGTCTATTTATGGACTTAAGCAAGCTTCTAGGAGTTGGAATATCTATTTTGATGAAACAATCAAAGAGTTTGGTTTCATTCAAAAAATGGATGAGCCTTATGTATATAAGAAGGCTAGTGGGAGTGTAATCATTTTCTTATTGCTTTATGTAGATGACATATTGCTAATAGGAAACGATATACCTGTCTTGCAAACGGTTAAAACTTGGTTGTCCAAACAATTCTCCATGAAAGACCTTGGCGAAGCAACCTATGTTCTTGGAATAAAGATCTATAGAGATAGATCCAAAAGGTTGCTTGGTCTTTCACAGTCTACATACATAGATAAAGTGCTAAACAGGTGTAGCATGGATCAATCGAAAAAGGAATTCTTGCCCATGCAACATGGTGTAAGCCTTTCAAAGTTGATGTCTCCCAAGACACAAGTTGAAAGGGATCACATGAGTAAGTTCCATATACCTCGGCAGTTGGATCTATCATGTATGCTATGATATGTACTAGGCCCGATGTATCTTGTGCTCTTAGTTTGTCCAACAGATACCAATCCAACCCTGATGAGGGTCATTGGGCGGCTGTAAAGAACATCCTTACGTACTTACGAAGGACAAAGGATATGTTCTTAGTATATGGAGAAGGTGATTTGAAAATAAACGGGTATACTGATGCCAGTTTTCAATCTGACAATGATGATTTCAAATCACAATCCGACTATGTGTTTACGTTGTTCGGAGGGGTAATAAGTTGGAAAAGTTCTAAACAAGAGATTATTGCCAACTCTACGACAGAAGCTAAGTACATAGCCACTTCTAAAGCAGCTAAGAAAATAAAGATAGAGAGAGTTCCCACGGATGAGAACATAGCTGACCCACTTACGAAAGCACTATCTCAGAAGAAACATGATTGTCATGTTGAGTCATTTGGTATTAGATACATGAATGATTGGCTCTAGTGCAAGTGGGAGTTTATTAGTGTTGTGCCCTAGAGGCAATCACTTGTACATTGTATATGACACATTTTATTTTAATAAAAGGCATTATTTATCTTACAGTTTCTTTTGTTTACTTTAAGTAATATAACTGTTCGATAAAGTCCCTAGTGCAACACTGTGTTAAATAAATCATGATATGATATTCCTACTACACTGGATGGTGTTAGTACTTAAATAGTCCCTAGTCATAGATTAATAAGATAGGACATCATTAATGCGTTAAGACTAGCATGTGTTAGACTTCCTGATTTGATCAGGCGGTGGTTCTCATAACCGTGAGTATTGAGATACTGAAAGTTAACACATGGATGCTTGTTAATAAAACAAGTTCATTGGATGAGCTAACTTTGAGATAATCACATGGATAACTATTTAGTGCCAGTGATATAATATCAATATAGCAAACGTGCAAGTATCCTTAGACTTGAGATCTCCAAGGTACTTTGTTTGCTGGGCCTTGTACTTTGATTCCAATCTCCGGAGCTCGATCGAGGGCTGCCTATGGGATGGATATTGGGTACATGGTAAGGTAAACAAAAGTAGTTGAGAGGATCAATAATTGATTCACCACTCCAAATAGTAGAGGCGAATATCTCACGGCCACTTGTAGGAATTACTACTCGAAAGTCCTTGGCTAAGGCAATTGTGTATTGGAAACAGTTCCAATTGATACACATCTAGAGTAGTGGGTTCCTGGTACAAGTACTATTGTATTCGGGCCATAATTAATTCTGGAGGGAGTTGGCACTAATTCCGTACTCCAAACTGAATGAGATATTGTATGGTGAAATGAGTTGATTGCACTGAAGTTTGTTATTGAAGGGTTCATGTCAAGCCACTTCACTTCCTGGACTCTTGGGTGGTCATGATGTGTTGCTAGATACCGTTCATGATCTGGGAATATGGGTTTATTAATTGATGAATTAATAAACGAATCCTGATTAGAATTAATATGATTAATTCTAATTAATTATGAATTATTAATCTCAAAGACGTTTGGATTAATTTATGTTCGTTACCAATTGACTGTGAAACCTAGTAGGTCACACACAATAGAGGAATATATACTCAAGATGTTATTTGATAACATTGTGGGGTTGATTGACAGAAAGAAAAGTTGTTGTGGATGAATTATAATTAATTATAATTTGTGGTCCATATTGTAATTAAGAAAACTTGATGTTTCCAATTACAATTAGGGAATTCTAACTGTTTTAGAATTCTCAATTTGGAGGATTTTTTAGCAGATTTTTGTGTGATATATGGTAGTGATATACACGAAATTCCAAGGCAAAAAAGATAGACGAAATTGACTCCAAAAATCCTAGGGCAACGAAACAACAGCTTCTTCTTCTCTCTCTCGATTTTGATCTTGAACCCTAGCCGCCATTAATTTTTGCTAGCACAGAAATTTTGGTGCTTGAGTGTTCCTCTGTGTGGATTACTATTAGAGATAATCACACACTGTGATTATAGTGGGTAGACGTTCAACTCATGTGGAGGTTGATCACGAGGATTGCTGGATCACGCCTCTAACTTGAAGAAGAAATTTTTGTTCTTCGGACGATCATGCAAAGGTAAAAGCTATTACCTTTATCCTCATTATGTCTTGTTTTCCACACATAGATGGGTCCTGGGATGGTATCTCGTTTTATTTTCCGCTGCGCCGTATAGAATACGAGCCTGAGGTACCCAACAGGAGGTGCTTGGAGGATTGCCACCCATAAGAGGAATCGAGCACCAAATAAACTTCATGCCCGGAAATGTCATCACCAACCGACCGGCCTATAGAACCAATCCAGAGGAGGCCAAAGAATTACAAAAGCAATTTGAGGAGACGCTTGAGAAGGGATATGTGAAAGAGAGCCTAAGCCCTTGCGCATTTTCAGTTCTCTTGGTTCTTAAGAAGGATGAGACTTGGTGTATATGTGTGGCTTATCGTGCCATCAACAACAACATGGTTAAGTATCTCTATCCCATTCCTAGGCTAGATGACTTGCTTGATGAATTGTTTGGTGCAAGCATTTTCTCCAAAATTAATTTGAGATCAGGTTATCACCAAATTAGGATTAGAAAGGGGGACGAATGAAAAACGGCTTTCAAAACTAAACAAGGATTGTATGAATGGCTTGTTATACCATTTAGGTTGTCTAATGCTCCTAGTACTTTCATGCGTTTAATGCCTCATGTTTTAAGAGAATTCGTTGAAAAATTTGTTATTGTGTATTTTGATGATATTTTAATCTATAGCAAGTCATATGTGGATCATTTAAATAATCTTCAATGTGTGCTTGTTTCTCTTAGAAGGGAAAGATTGTATGCTAACTTGGAAAAATGCTCTTTTTGTTTGGAAAGGATTATATTTCTTAGATATGTTGTGCGTACCAAGGGGATTGGGGTTGATAAGGGAAAAGTAAAAGCCATCCAAGATTAGCCCAGTCCTACCACTATTATCCAAGTTCGTAGCTTTTACGGGCTAGATAGCTTCTATAGGATATTCATAAAAAATTTTAGCACCCTAGAAACCCCTCTAACGGAAGTAGTGAAGAAAAAGGTGGGATTCAAATGGGAGGAAGCTCAGCAATAAGCCTTTCAAACCCTTAAGGACCAATTGAGCAAAGCCCTAATTCTTATCCTACCCAACCTTGAGAAAGTATTTAAGATAGAGTGTGATGCAAGTGGGATAGGGATAGGTGCGGTTCTAACCCAAGATCGAAAACCCATTGCTTATTTTAGTAAAAAATTGTCTGGGGCAGCCACCAATTACTCCACCTATGACAAAGAACTTTTTGCCTTGGTGAGGACCTTAGAATATTGGCAACATTACCTATTACCAAGAGAGTTTGTGATCCACACCGACCATTAAACCCTTAAGCACCTCAAAAGAAAACAAACTTGAACAAAGGGCGTGCAAGGTGGATAGAGTTCATTAGGACATTTCCTTATATAATTCAATATAAAAAAGGTAAGGACAATGTGGTTGCGGATGCACGATCTTGAAGGTATGTACTTTTAAGCTCTTTAGATGCTAAAATTCTAGGTTTTAAGCTTGTGAAAGGATTGTATGAAAATGATGAGGAGTTAGGGGAAATCTTTCATACTTGTGAAAAATGTGCATTTGCTAAATACTATAAGCATGATAGATTTTTGTTTAAAGGATCAAGACTTTGTGTGCTAAAAGGATCTATTAGGGAATTGCTAGCCAATGAGGCCCATACTGGGGAACTAATGGGATATTTTGGTGTTGCAAAAACCTTAGGCACACTTAAAGAACACTTCTTTTGGCCCAAAATGAGAAGGGATGTAGAAAAACATTGTTCACATTGCATAACATGTAGGCAGGCTAAATCTAAGTCACTTCCACATGGACTGTACACTCCTTTGCCCATTCCAAATGCCTATTGGGTTGATATTTCCATGGATTTTATTTTAAGATTGCGTAGATCCAAATGGAGCAAGGACTCTATATTTGTGGTTGTTGATATATTTTCAAAAATAGCTCATTTTGTGGCTTGCTCCAAAACTAATGATGCTTCATATATTCTTTAAGGACGTGGTAAGGATGTTTGGAATCCCAAGGACTATTGTGTCTGATAGGGACACTAAATTTCTTAGCTATTTTTGGAGGGTCTTGTAGAATAAACTTGGTACTAACTTTTATTTTCCACAGCTTGTCACCCCTAAATGGATGGGCAAACAGAGGTAGTCAACCGGACACTCACCCAACTCTTGAGGACCATTATTAAGAAAAACTTAAAGAATTGGGAAGAGTGCTTATCCCATATTGAGTTTGCCTACAATCGGGCTATGCATTCCACTACTCCTTATTCTCCTTTTAAAGTTGTATATGGTTTTAATCCTTGAACGCCTTGGGACTTGATTCCTTCACTTGTAGGAGAACGCATGAATCTTAACGGGGCCAAGAAAGCAGAATTAGTGAAGGCACTCCATGAAAAGGTCAAGGTAGCAATCGCAAAGTGAAATGAAGATATTGCCTTTAAGTGCAACTAAGGGAGGAAACTGATTTCATTTGAGCCCAGCGATTGGGTTTGAGTGCACTTTCGCAATGAGAGATTTCCTATTCAATGGAGGAGTAAGTTGGACCCAAGAGGAGATGGACCGTTTCAAGTCATTAGCTCAGTTGGAGATAATGCCTACAAGATTGACTTACGTGGTGAGTATAAAGTCAGTGCTACATTCAATGTTAGTGATTTAACTCCTTTGATGTAGGTGATGATTCATGGAAGAATCAACTATAAGAAGGGGAAAATGATAGAAATCAAGCCAACCAAATTGCTAAAGCTCAAGAAGAGGAAGCAACAATGCAAGGGCTAATAACAAGGGCAAGGACCAAGAGACACCAAGGCGATATCGAATTGCTCCTACAACCATACTTGATGATGGAAGGGATTTGGAGTGAAGAAGGCAGCTGTGAACTTAATTTGATGAACATCTAAATAGAATACTAACAACAGCCCATGCTTGCATGTAATACCCCGTATTAAACCACATTTATTATATGGGGAAAGTCATGCATATCATAACATTTTATATTGCATTTGGTAATTTGAACTATTCTCATGAATATATGAGTTCCATAAGTTTGCTATTTCTTGAATTTATTTATTATGATATAGCTGTGTTCGTTGAACTTTTGTTTTAATTGAGGAAATTTATTAGAAAGGAAATGAAGTGATAGTGGGAGTTAAGGGAATTTATTGGAGGAATAGTTAAACAAGATTTGTTGTGGTTTAGTGGATAAGACTTAGTGTGTAATTCTTAGTGGGCTTGAGTTCGAATCCCAGCTATTGCAAATCCTTTTCTTTCTTTTATTTCCATTTCCCAAATTTTCCCTAAGCTTTAGCCAAATTCCCCTTGGAGTAGCTGCCACCTTAGAGTCCAACTCCTAAAATCTAGGAGTGCGAATTATCTTGGGATTATTTTATAAAGGATTTAAAAATAAATTAAATTCTTATTTTTAGTATCTTATCATAATCTTTTAGAGAATTTTAAATATTACAAATCTGGAATTTTAAAATCTATGTTTAAGTATCTTATTAGGAAATACAACATATAAATCTATATCTTGTTTTAATGTGGTGGCCGCCACTTTTTAATGAGATAAGTCTCCATATTTTGATCTTCTTCAAAGAACTTTTAAAGGGAAAATAAAAGGGTAAATTCTAGTATTTAAATTAAGCATTTATCTATTGGGTTATGGATTTTCAAAAATTAGGGGAGGAGTGAAAGGAATTTCGGATTAGACTTCAAGGAAACCAGAATTTTTATCTTGAGAAATAATTATCTATTAGCTATTTAAATTTACTCAAAATAATATAGAAGTTAATTAAATTATTTCTTGATCAATTAACCTAATTTCTGCACTTTATTTTTTTGGGAAATTCTCAAAGCTGACCGCCATTCTAAGAGCTAATTGAGCTCAACTTAGACTCTCCAAAAACCTAGGATAAGTTATCCAAGATAACCTTAACCAATTAGGACTTTGATTTGGCTGAAAAACACCAGAATTTCTCCCTTCCTTTCTCCAGAATTTCAGCCACAACACACGCACAACCTGCACTAAAATTCCAGACCAAAACACTCTCAAATTCTCTCTTGTTGTTGTGCAAAAATATAGCTGCACACAAAACTCTTTTCCTTCTCTTATTCTCGCCACTATAGAGACCGAAACTAGCCTATTCTTTTCCCATTTTCTCTCCAAATTTTTTGCCACTTCAAGCATAAAAAACCCAGCAATAACACCTCCCAATCACTACCAAATTTCGGCTAAGCAAGAAAAGACCAAAACTGCCCAACCTTGCTCTTGTGATTAAGAGTTCATAACAAGGTAGGACTTCTCCAAACACCAAAACCCAATCCTTTCCTTGCACCAAACTGGCGAAAATCCCCACTTTCTAGGCCTCTTAAACTCATGAAACAAGTAGCTTCTACTTTCTCAAAATTTCGGCCAGCCTTCAAGAACAAACCAAAATTGAAATAATATTCAAGGTAAACAATCATCAACCCTTTGATCCATCTCTCTCTTCAGGCTTTCTTTCTTTTCTCTCCTAAATCACGTCTAAAGGGACTAATTTCTCCATTTTCTGGGTGAATCTCGATCAAGAACATCTAGGCAGACCAACCTCTTCAATTCTCCATTGAACTCAAGCTAATCACCAAGGAGTTGTCTTGTTCTTAAGTCTATTTTGCTAAGAGGTAATTAAAGACCTTATCTTTACTTATTTAAATGGCTTAATTCCTTAAAGTATTGACTTATGAATGCTTATAGAGTTAAGTAGGAAAGCACGAATGGATTAGAATAATATATATGATGCTATGGGAATTAGCTAAAGCATGTTTGATAGGGCTTTGTTGTATCTTGTCATGATGAATCTAGATCTATGTTATGTGGGTTAATTAGGTTGATTATGATGATTTAATGCTAGTTGTATTGGAATGTATGCCCTCTAGACTAGGTTTTTGATGTAATTATCGAATTTATTAATAAAAAAATTTATTCTTAAAATTTGTTTATGAATTTACATTTTATTTGTGCATGATTTACGTTTAAAAAAGACCCATTGTATTTAAGTAAGTAATTCATGTGAATAGTGGTCTTTCACAGTAAGGTATGGACCACGGGTTACTTAACACATAAACGTTTGTTCTTAACCAATTAATGAGAATAGAAATCTCATCATGTTTAAGTTATTGTATTATAACTTCTAAATGGGGAATGGCTAACCTTCAGCTAGTGAGTAGTTCGCTTATTTCATTGCATAAGCGTATAATGAATACGTAAAAAAGGACCTGTAATAGTGGTTTTTAAAAGTACTATTTAGAAGAAACCCAAACTACTACTACTACAGCATGGACTAATACTCTACCGCTTGAGTATGAGTTGGTGGTCTGACGAGGCTGGAAGCATGTACTTTGATATACTATAGTTGATGTTCTATCGTAGAGTCAATATACTTGTATGTTAGGTATATGTGACTAGTCAGTTAAGACAGACTTGTACAAGATAACTTCTGCAGTATATCGCCCTTTGTCACTATTCGAATGATCTAAATATCCAGGGCCTTGGGGAACATGAATTAGGTGTTTCATTTAGGGTAGCTCTTTTAGGAAGCAGAAACATTCTAGGAATCTTGTATCATTGGACTAGAAGTCTAAGGGTGGTAGATGACTTTTAGAGAGGTGTTAGTACACTCTTCCTCTGTAAACGTACAATGATGCGTAGAGGGGTATTTTAGTCATTACACCTGTAGGTCGGAGACTTTGCTAACGTAGCATTGTCCTTGGGGTCAATATTTTATTATGGTTATATTAGGAAAAATTTAAAATGCAAAATACAGCTATTTCTATAGCAAGGGTATTTTGGTTATTTTAGTAGCGAAGGCGATGTGTCTTTTGGTCTTCGGAATAGCCCATAAGTCCTGATGGTTTTGGATTGAGAGATTGGTTTTGTATAAAATGGATTTTATTTTATTCGAGTAGCCTGATTTATTTATTGGGCTAAAATAAAATAAAAGGTCCAAAAACGGAGAATTATATATTGGCCCATTTGGGTTATTTAATTAATTTAATTACTCGGCTTGTATTAGTCTAGGAATAATTAAATTGAATTAAAGGCTTAACCAATAAACTGGGCAAAGACTTGAGGTTTATATTGGTCTATTTGAGTTATTTAATTAATTTAATTATTGGACTTATATTAGTTCAGGAATAATTAAATTTAATTAAAGGCTTAACCCAATGAACTAGGACATAGGCTGATGAGACTCCGCTTCATCATGGAGGTCAAGATCAAGGAGGGGGAGGAGTGACCATGCAAGAACTCAAGCCGGCAACAAAGACGGACGAAATTCGACCAAAAAGGAGGCCTCCAAAGGACGGCCAGTGCTGCCCCAAGCAGCAGAACCGGCGCCGGCTCCATTCTGCCCAACAACGGCTTTATCTTGCCATTCGACTACCTGAAGACAGATCACAACTGGCGCCGGTTGTGGTGTCCAAACCGGCACCATTTTTTATGTTTTTCTCCGATTTTCTCCAATTTTAATTGTTTGTAAAGATTTATTATGACCCTAAACTGTAATAGAACCTCAAGGATTACTTAGCTAGGGTTAGGGTTGTATAAATAGCACCTTTAGTGATTTGACAATACAATTCATACACTTTAATTCAAATTTGAGAGAGAATCGTGAAAGGCCCTAACCTCCTTGTTCATCTTTTTCAAGACTATGCTTAAAGGTTAGTCCTCCTTATGAATGAGTCTATAAATCTTTTGGATAATTCAATGTTGTTTTCTTTGAATGGGTCTTAGTTGCTTTGTTTTTCTAAGGTTTGTTTGAATTCCAATATTTTGGTGCCTATTTTCTCTATTCTATTTGTTCTTGTTTGCCTTTGTTGCTTCAAGAATATTGGGGTGAGATTATAGTAGAACTCTCTACTATTCTTGAGGGTCTTTGAAGCTTAGTTCTTCAAGAGTTTGATAGAGGGTAGGTGGTTATTTCATTTTTTTCTTTTTGTCTCTAGAAGAATCCCTATTTTGGTCCTTTTGAGTTGAGCTAAACACATAGCCAACCAAAACACCCACATCACCAAGAAAAGCCACACAAGATTCGTATCATAGGCCTATAGGTTAAGTTTAGTCTAGTTGATGGCCTAACAAGACATGGGCCTTAGGGCTTCTCTGATTCTACTACCTCTGTTTATTTTTGAATGCCCAGGTAATAGTCTATTATTAAGGTAGTTGGAATTCAAGAGAATACTAGGAGTTCTTCACGGAACGTCTTTTTTTTTCCTCTCTGGCTGTCTCTCATCTTCTTTCTGCAGACTGTGATCTTTGTGCTATTCAATAGCAAGAATAGAGACACGATACTTTTTTTGATTAATGCTTGACAACATTTAGTCAGAAAAGGAAGATTATCCTCTTCCTCCTTAGCCTTCACTATAATTTCAAGCATGGGTTATATTCCAAAAGACCCGAAGCATTGCGTTGATGCCCAGAAGAAGCTGACGGCTTGTGGGACAATAGCCTGAAGGAAGGATCATAGAACCAGCAGAAAAATAATACAAGATTACCGGCACCTCCTATACAATCGATAAAGTGCAAAGGTAAAAAAAAAAAAAAAACTCTTCTGCTACTTTGCATTTTTTTTTTTTCACAGCATGCTTCTGTGCGTTCCTTTGTATTGCTGTGTTTACCTTCAATTGGTATCAGAGTATGGTTTATATGGCAATAAATGATGCATGTTAGTGAATAAAAACGGTCAGATGATTGTTTGATCATAATCAGTGAACCTTCGTGTTTTCTGGTATGGGTAGTTCATGCTCTGTACGTCTCGCAATTGAGACATAGGAACGCCTGTAATTAATTTTTTTGTGACTTTCATAGTATTTGTGTAAGCCTATAATTAAAGGCATAGGCGTTTGTGGGTCATTTTGGATGATTTCTGGTGAAATCTGTGTAAAAAACGAAGCCAAAAAGCGTCTGAAAGCATGGAGGAAAAACAAAGAAGACGAATACTGTAGCAGTCGAGCCGCGCGGAGCCAAGCCGCGTTGCTAATGTGAGGGGAGCCGAGGCCATCCAAGCCAGACGCGGCTTGGAGCCATAACCTGGCCCGAGAATGCGTCGGCTTAATGCCGCATGCAAGGAAGCTTCCTTGTGGAAGCTCAGTTTCTGCAGCAGCTTCCTTATAGAAGCTGCTGCGCAGGCACCCGTCCGGGATTGTGGTCCATGGGTTTTCCCATAGGCCATGATCCAGTGTGGCGGGTACACTGGACTAGAGAATATATATATATATATATATAATTTTTAGTCCCATACCAAGCGAAGTTATTTTTATTACAATAATTAATATTCTTTGAATATTTTGCATGAAAAATAATAGTAAAGGAAATTTAGGATTAAACAAGACCATTAATTAATTAATTAATGTGTTTAATTTTATTATTTGAACACTTTGGTTAAAAGAATATAAAAGTATGAAAATGTTTACAGTTTTTTAGCATGTTTAATTCTTTTTTGTACCCTATATACACGTTTTCTCAAAGACTAATGTCTTTGGGAAATTTATGAGAAGAAAAACATCTTTCAAATTAAAATTGGTTATTTTTAACTTGGACAAAAAAAAAAAAAAATGAATCCTTGGATATTTCTCAAAGGATTTAAACCTTGACATAAAAAATATTTTGGATTTAGATATTTTTGTAAGTTAAAATAGAAATCTATTTTGTTTTATTTTTGCACTAGAAAATTGTTTTTGCCAAATTAAACTTGAGACCAAAGTCTCTAGAAAGTTTGAAAGGAAATTTCTGAAAATCATTAAGTTCTTAACTGTGTAAAATAAATTCATAGAAAATCTTTTAAAGGATCTTACCTTGATATAGAGATTTATGAATTTAGATATTTTACAAAGAGTTAAGGGATACTTAATGGGATATTTTCTTAAAAAACCCCTTGTTTTAAAAGACTAAGTGGGAGAGGGGTTCCAACGACTCCACATCTTCCATCATGATCCTCATTAGAGATCGTGAGTCCTCTCGTGACACTCTGGGAGTGAACTCGTATAGGATGGGGATACCACAAGGATCTAGAAATAATTGATGAATGTAAATAACAACCTGGGACATGTTCTATGATCGGCTAGCCTACGTTGGAGGTTATAGTGTAAGGAATGTCCATAGGAAATGAGAAGAAACAATCATCCCATCGATGGAGTTATCTTCTAGATCATTTGATAGGGCCTAAATTAGTCATATATTTCTTAGTTATTTGAGGCTCTTTTGTGATTTTTTGTTCAATAACTGATCATATTCCTTCATATTTGAGATTTTACCCTTGGAAAGGTATTTTGTGCATTTTTTCAGATTTTAGGGTTAAAATAAGACAAAAACGTCGCAAAACATAACAGAGACGGCGTCGGCTAGGACAAGAGAACCGGTGCTGGCCACGTGCTATTGGCACGCATTTTGAGGTGATAAAAATCGGTGAAACAGTGCGGAATAAAACTGAACCGACGCTGGCTCCACTCTGGAAGGGTTGGCATGAAAATCAAGAAAAATCGGCGAACGGATAGAAAGACAGAATACAACAAACGCCAGCCCTAGGTAAGACAAGTGGCGCCGGCTATGCCCTAGCGCTGAGGCAGTGCCTCGATTTATGCACACATTTTTTTTGAAATTTGCAGAATTTTAGTATTTTCCTACTTCTAGTCGGCCAGAAACACTAGAGGAACAATTTTAGGCACTTCTAAAGCCTATAAATAGAAGAAAAATACAAGAAAAAATGGAGAATTCATAGATCAAACCATCAAATTACTCAAATTAAAGGTGGAATTTTTTAGTTCAAGGAGGATTATACAAGAAGGTTTACGAAGGAAGAAGAATGAGGCTTGTCTATGAGTACTTTCTTTTAATTTTGTTTTCTTTTTCTTAAACAATGATGTATTAATTGTTTTTTTTTTTTGTAATTTGACATTGTTTTAGGTATTTATGATTTTGAGAGTTACGTTAATCGTTTGATTAATTGATTGTTATTCTTGGTATTTAATTACTTGTGTTGATTGCGAGATTAGTTGGTTGTTTCTTTCCGTTAACTTGCTGGACCAAATAGGTTGGTGGTGGTTTCAATTCATTAATTTCATATTTGTTATCTATTAACTTGCTGGACTAAATGGGTTAATTGCTAAAAATTAGGTAATTAAAGATTAATTGATGTCTACCAGACCAAGGATTCATTAGTTAATTTCATGTTTTAAATTTGCCAGACCTTGAAAATTTTATCAAGGATTGTGTTTAATGCATCTTTTGGGTGAATTAGTTGAGACTAACCATATAATGCTAATTTATCTAGAAGATAATGATTTCATGGATTGATGAAAGAAGTGAATCTATATTAATCCTTCATGATACCAAGAGAATAATTAGTTATGAAAATGATTGGGTACTTTAAGATCATGTTTGTCAAAATAATGGTTTGAGTTACATAATTCTCCATCCTTGACATATATATATATATATATATATATATATATATATATTCTTTTATTTTCTTTTATCTAATTTTATTTTCGTTTTTATTCTTTTCCACTTTATTGAGTTGGTTAAACAATGAAAGAAAAGTGATTAATGAATACTTATTCCTGGAGGAGCAACACCCGTTTTAAACCCTATGCTATGCTTAATGATGAGTACGCTTACTCATATGTGTAATTTGGGGTTAACGTTTTAATTTAAACTTGATTGAGAATGTACTTCTTTTTATATGATTTTTATATCCAAATCTAAACACATCAAGTTTTTGGCGCCGTTGCCGAGGAACAATATCATGAAAGCTTAGATTTTGTTGATTTAACCATGTGAATATGTAAATATGTAAATTTGTACAATTGTTCTTTGAGCACAAAGGTGCCATCTTTTGTATCTTGTGTATCTTTGAAATCTAATTTACTAACTTTGACTGATGTTAAATTGACGAACATGTTCTTGTAATCTTGTTTGAATAGTGAATTCCATAAATCTTGCTATCTTCTATATATAGGTGAAATTGCATATTGGGACCAGATGAGGTGTAATGAGGGGTAGTACCCCCATCACTCTTCTGAGATAACACTCAAAGCACCAGAATCAGCAGAGCTTGAGATAGTGATTGGAAAATTTACTGTCTATGTCACAAAACACTTCCGAGAAATAGACTCCACATTTAAGAAGTTTGAGGAGATGATCCATAATATGGAAAGACAAATCTGGTTTTTTACTAACATGGTGTTAAAATCTCCAAAACTAACACCCATAGATAAATAGGAAATAGCTGCTGTCACATTACGGAGTGGAAAGGAGTTGCCAGACATGGCAGAATACAACTGGCGCCGGCTGGAGGAAGAGAACCGGCACTGGCCATCCTGTACACCCAAGAACCAAGAATCTAGCATGCAACCGGTGGCGGCTGGGAGAAGAGAACCGGCGCCGGCTGCACCCTATCCCTCTGCTGGGAATTCCACTAGAAATTCCACTTTCCAGCCCTAAATTCCTTATCCTACCCATATACACAAAGCTCGAAAAGATGCCCAATTTGACAAATTCTTTGAGATCTTCAAACAGTTGCATATAAACATCCCACTCAGTGAAGCCTTAATCCACATGCCCAAATATGCCAAATTTCTCAAAAGCATGCTTGTAAGCAAAAAGTGATTGGAAGAATTGTCCACAGTGGCACTAAATGAAGAATGTTCAACCATATTGCAGGACAAATAGAATTTGCCACACAAAGAGAATGATCCAGGGAGTTTCTCTATCCCATGTTTAATTGGCACTCTTAATTTCTATAATGCATTAGCTGACTTTGATTTCCCCCAAGGTCTAAAGCTTGTGTACAAGGAGTGCACAAAGTAGATCCTGTGGCAGCTTTGGAAGCTAATGTGGAAGTTTTGACTCAAAAGATGGAACAAATGGTGATGTCTCAAGTCCAAGTGTTAAATATAAGTTGTGATTTCTGTGGAGAAGAGCACCCAAATCATGAGTGGCAAAATATGGGTTCACTCCAAGAAATCATAGAACAAGCAGCCTTTGCAGGTAATGTCTATCCAAGTAACAATCCTTATATAGCTCTACTTATAATCCTGGTTGGAGAAATCACTCTAACTTCTCGTGGAGCAATGGAAACCAACCTAAGCAAAGCTCTTTCAACTTTGGGGGAAATCAATGGTACCAACCGTTTTTGAACAACAATTTAGCACCTTCCAAGCCACCATTGGAGGAATTGATTGGCCAATTGGTAAGTACAACGGAGACTAAGTTCTAAGGGGTTGATGCTACAACAAGGAACTTAGAGGCCTCCATGCATAACTTGGAGAGCCAAATTGGCCAACTAGCTAAATTACTTGGGGATCGTCAAGTAGGGACATTACCGGGGAACACCGAAAAAAATCCACTAGATCAAAGCATTGAAGTCATTTTGCTTTAAGTTTTTGTGATTTGGAACAATTTTTATTTTTTTCGTTTTGTTGCATTTTTATTTGTTTCTTCATGAATTAAATTGCATTATTCATCATTGCTGTGTGTTCATCATGTTTATTTCGGTATTTGAAAAAAAAAAACTTCAGAGCTCGGACAGAATAAAACCGGCACCGGTTGGTCTCGGAATCGGCGCAGGCTCCTATCGGGGAGAAATAGGCTATTTTGGCCAATTTTTCTTTCAAACTCTCCAACTCCCTCTCAAATCCTCTCTAACCCGCACTGGCTTCACCTTCCAAACCCCTCAAGATTTGATTTTTCACCTCCCAAACACTTTTAAAACATTAATCCATCTTTTTTTTTTTTGTTGATTTTACGGATCAAAATTCTCTAACCCTTCTATTTTTCACAAAAACCCAATCTTTAATCTGCATGCAAAGAGCTTGGATTTTTGGGGAAAAAATGCATCTTTTGCTTGCCCATGTATAGGAGAACATACAAGTATGATTTTTTTTGAATTCCCACGGTTAAAATGTTGTAGGTAAATTTTTCTAATTTTGGGTATATTTTTGGCCAAAATTTGAGATATTTAATGTTCTCTTGCATTATGAATTAACTCTTGAGCTTTATGACATTGGATATATTATAAGTTAATGATTCTTGAGTACTTGATTCATTCACATGATCATTAGGGAGTTTATGTATTGGCTTAAGGGTATGATTATGGCTATTATGATGATTGAGTAATTAGTACACAATGGATTTGACTTATCTTATCCTTGATCACTATAATGCCATGATGATTCCATAATCCATATGATTATGGTATGAGCATCTAGATACATTGGGTTTGTTCAGCGCATTTATGCTTTACAGCTTTTATGATTATTCTTGCAGATTGTGTTATAAATTGTGGTAGATTGATTAGAGGAGATTGAATTAGTTGTTGCTTGGTGCAAGGTATATTATCAGGAGTTTGGCCATAGTGGTGTGAGTTAGCTGAGAGTTGAATGGGTGTTGTGTATTGTGTTTTAACCAGGGAAGATACAATCTGTCTAAAATCTTTGAGGTTCTTAGTCCTTATCCTCCTATCTTTACTAATACTTACTTGCTAATATGTCTAGAGCACGGGGTCAATCCTCCAAAAAGGCTAGAGCTTCTTCTTCCTCTGCCCCTTCATCTATAGACCCCCTGTTCCTTAGGCCAGCTAAGTTCATTGATCCATCATGTGAGGAGTGGTACAATAGGAAGGCTTCAAATAAGATTATTGTGGAGCGTACCTTTGCACCTACTCTAGACCGTGCTCTCAAACTAGGAATGATGTTTAGGAGGCTAGGGTGGGGACCTATAGTACAACTAAAAGGGGATTATTGCCCAGAGCTCATTAAAGAATTTTATGCCAACATGGGTGAAAAAAGTAATAAACACCTTCCATACATTGAGACAAGAGTAAAGGGAACCCCCATTATCATCACACGAAACCATTTAGCTACTCTTCTTAGGGATGGCAATTCCCCAGAATAAAGCGGGGGCCCAGCCCGACCCGACCCGGCGGGATCGGGGATTCCAGGGTTTAAGCGGGGATGGGGATCGCATGATCCCCGGCCCGCCCCTGGCTCGCATAGCATATATAATTTATAATTATATATCTAATGCCTATATATATATATAATTATATATCTAATGTTTGTATAAATATTAATATTATAATATATATATATAGTGTGTGTGTGTGTGTGTGTGTGTGTGTGCGTATATATATATATATATATAATAATTAGTAATTAAGTAGATAAGTTAAAAAAATTGCATGCTATATTTTTGTTTGTGACAGTGTAATAGAGAATCTATGTGAAAAAAAAGACTTTCATTTCTAGTCTCTTATTTCTTTTTAATTTTAAAAAAGAAAAAAAGAAATTATCTATTTTTCTTTTTTCGCACGAGTTTTCGATTTATTAGAAGAAAAATAGGGGATAGAACTAATAAAGAAGATACTAAAGAAAATAAAAAATGAAGTACTAAAATACTTTAATTTAGTATATATAGAAATTAGTAGACTCTATAAATATCTTTATTTTTTTAATCTCTCGAAAAAGATCTAATAATAATATTTTTTTAAATATATTATATGTATAAATTATTTTTATATACGTTATATTATATATATTAAGTATCAAAATGTATAATATATATATATATATATATATATATATATATGTATTATATATTATTACACTTGATAACTGTTTTAGTAATTTTATTTTTTTCTTTTTTATTTTTATCCCAAAAAGTAAGTGTGTGTATATAAATACTTAGTTTATAATCACAATATTTTCTATAAATTATAAATTAAGTACTAAAATATTAAGATTTATAACGAACCAATTTCGTAATATTTTTGCGAAATTGAGAGTTTAAATTGATATTACATAGATATGTAGTATTTCATTTGCTTGTAGGTCATATTAATCTCTCTTATAATTGATAGAGTTTTTTTTTTTCTTTGCTAAATTTCATTACATATGGAGTTAATTACATGATTTGCACACGTCTCTCATTTTTAGACCTTATTTGTTTTGATTTTAAAAAAAAATTAAACACAACAATTAATTAAGAATAATAATTAACTAAATTGTAAATGTTTAGAGTAATTACTTGTTTTATTACAAATTTTAAATTTATCTATTTAAATTTTAGATTTAAATCTAAACATAGTGTAAATGTTCTTTTTTTTTTTCCTAATTTTTTTTGAAGGACATGATTTAGGATTTGGACTATTTTGTTTTGCAAATCACTAGGTAAACATGAATAGAAGTAATTAATTGCCCTTATCTTGCAAATAATAAAATTTAATAATTTAATAATATAACTTATATTTTATTTATGTTAGCTAAAAAAAAACATAATAAAAAATAAAACTTTACATAAGTTAATCTTATATTAGCTCAAATAATTAAAAAAATACTTTTAAAATATAAAACAACATAAAATATTCTACCCAAACCCTACCCAATACCCATCTTTCTCCTGTTATTCTCCCCACGCCATAGCCGCCCTCTTCCTTGTTCTTTTCTGTTAGAACACCGCAGCCGGTAGCCCTCATTTCTCCCCACGCCACAGTCGCCCTCTTCCTTGTTCTCCTCTGTTAGACACCACAGCCAGCAGCGCTCAAGCTCTAAGCCCAGACTTAGCTGATCGGTCGGCTTCTCTGTTGTGGCTTGCGCCTCCTCTAGTCCTCTGTCTCAGGTTCTCTATTAACTCATTGTGATGCTTGAATCTTGGTAGTGGAAGATTTAATAGTGTTTACACCAGTTCTGTTTGGCCTCCTTCACTGTTTGCTTATTGGAAGATTTAATAGTGCTTACTACTGCGCCTCCTTCAGTATTTTGTTTTTCTTTCTTCTTTTACACCAGTTCTTTATGATAAGAACATCTCTTGATTGCTGAACTTATCCTGTCACTTTTTGGTTCTTAGACTAGTGTCTGCCTTCAAGAGTTTTCTATTTCAAACGTTGGAAAATTGTCATTTTTCTGTGCAGATTAGGTGAAGGGCCGGTTTGTTATTTAATAAGTTGGCCATAATACTGGAATTAAAGTGTTTGACATTTAGAATGGCACTCTATTTACAATAAGTTTGAAATCCTCTGATGACTAGTTAAATGTGCAATCATAATTAACTGAACACAGTCTGTTGCAAAGTTGATGTTCTGCACGGTTGTACTTCTAGAGGAATGGTGGCAGAGACAGAAGATAGTAAATCAAATAGATTGGATTTACAAGCTGAGATGACATTTTCTTATGCCCAAGTAAACCTATCCTTTTGCTCGCAAAATAAGTTGAATCTGAAAATCACATTATAGATCTCTAACTGATGTGCAGGAAATAATAATGCAAAGGAAAATTTCAATTTCCCTTCCAAACTTCAGCATTTCACTTAGATTGTTTATTGTGGATGTCAGATGCACAAATATTCCTCAGTTTTTGATCTTGCTAGAAAATAAAATGAGAGAAGCAATCATTTCAATCTTGCAGTTAAAGGGTTGGGGTGGATTTGGGAGGGTGGGGAAGAGAGAGAAAAGGAACTCTAAAGATTCCTATTGAACATGAGACAATTGGAAGTGGGAAAAGAAGATAGGCCGTGTTATATGGTTTGTTTTTTAGCTGGGGAAGTACAAGTTGGGGCCATGTAGTGTTATGGATGGCAATTAGTATAATCTTTTGAAATGGGTATAAGAGTGAACTCTCCTGAATACATTGTATATGTATGGTGTTTGCTATATGTCTTTGCCTCTTTGGCAGTGAGAGAAATTCTTAGTGGTAGATATATATTATTGACCCAGTAGAGATAGGTCATGCAGACCTACTATTTTGACACCTACCATAGTATAAATAAAATGTTAATCATTAGGTGCAAGAAGGGATGGATTGAGAAGAAGTTTAAATGGAAAGCTTTTGAGCACTGTGATTGGACTGAAGCATGGTGATAAAGTTTGTGAATTGAAGACAACCTGAAAAGTTTGGATTTGGCAACTTCAACTTTTCTTGACTTATATTACATTATATGCTTAAGTGAGAATATTCTTTATATTGTATTGTATGTTAAACTTGGTTATTTCATGCATCGTTTGCTTATTTACGTTTTTAATATCTTAGACTCTTGGGTTGTATTTCCAATTTGTTGTCTTGGTTTATGTTTTCATTTTGTGGATTGATGCGTGGTGGGACAATTGGACTTGTAGTAGTTGAATCCCTTCTTGTGAAAATAGCATGTCTTTGTCTTTTATTTCTATGAGGTTAGGAATTGTTTATTTACAAGGATTATTAAATTTAGTTTGCGATGTGTTTTATTTAGGGAATATGGTATTTAGAATTTTTAAATTTATTGTTAGGTTATTGGGCTGAAATCGGGCCCCCGCTTCCCCCACTGGGCTATGACTGGACTGAAACCAGGCCCCCGCTTCCTCGCTTCCAAGCCGGGCCAGGTTTGGAGATTATTTTTTCCCCGGTGGGCTAGGGGTGGGGATCCCCACCCCTCCCCGTGTCGGGGACGGGCCGGGGACGGGGGGACTGGGACTACACAGGGGCGGAGCCAGGATTTCTAATCCCCAACCCGCCCCCGGCCCATTGCCATCCCTAACTCTTCTCCAGGTATATGATATGATTCTTGGCAAGGGATAGATACTAATAATCAAAAGATTCTTTCTGACCCTAATTGGGATGCCAGTAGTACTAGAGCTACTCTAGGGTTGCACAAGCACAATGCTTTCCAAGCCAATAGCTTCTATTCTAACAATGATCTTGCTACCACCTTTAGGGCTCTAGTATACATGTTTGGTTTTAATGTTGTACCTTGAGCCAGTGGTTTCAATGAGACACGCCTTATTGATACATGTATCTTGCATTGGATAATGACCACTCAGCCTATCCCTCTTGCCCCATTGATCATACAATCTATTAGGGATATGGTTCATCATCGTCTTTCTACCAAAGCCTTCATCTTCGCTCTAGTCATCATGAAAATTCTGAGAGACTTTGGTATTAGTACTGAGGGGGAATTGATGGCGACTACCACTGAGCATGACCTAGTAACGGAGCAAACATTGATAAGTTGTGGGTACAAGTATAGCCAGGAGATGAAGAAATGGCTAACTCCCTATGAGATTAAATATCCCGGCCAAGTTCATCCACCACCTGTAGAGGAGGAGCACCCACCACTACCATTGCGGGCATGAGCCAGTAGTTCACAGTCCCAATCAAAGATTGTCTTTGAGACCGCGGTGCTGGGACAGTTAGCCCAGCAGATGAAGATGCTGCTACACATGTAGGACTCCATTGATAATATTGCCCAGAGGCAAACTACTATAGAGCAGGAATGGGCTGAGTGGATGTAGCATTTTCTGGGATCTCATGGCGGTGAGGGCACTTCCGCACCTGATGATGATGGGGAGGATTGAGATGATTGTTCTACACGTGTCCCTACTTGTCACTCTCTTTTTGTTTTTTTTTTTCCCTTTATATTTTCATGACCTTATCAAGTTATTTCTTGTACTTTTCTTTTTTATACTATTTTCTTTACTTTTTTTATTTTTCTTTTCTAGTTTTTATACTTTGGTGTGTTTCTTTTGTATTTTTTTTGGGTACTTCGACAATGTTCCCTTCTCCAGGAACTCGACTATTTTGTAGAAGAATGCCACTGTAATGGAAATATTTTCTTTCTTATCTTTTGCCCTTATTTTTGGTCCCATGGCAATATTTCTTTGCTCTATTTATTTGGCCATTGGGGACAATGTCCAGTTTAAGTGTGGAGGAATGGTTAGAATAAGAATTCTTCTATGTTTTATTCTTCTTGCAATTCTTCTTTGAACCTTTTGAGCAAAATTTTCAAAATTTTTCTGATTTTATGAGCTTTCAAGATGTATTTTTAATGCATGTCTTTGTGCTAGATCATAGAGCATATGTTCTATATCATTTGTGGCTTATGTATGACTTTTTGCACGCACTTGGACTAAGTAGTTCTTGATCAAATACTTTACATTGTTCTTAAACCTGTTTTTATGCTAAAATTCATTGAGCATTCTAGAACTTAGTTGAATACCTCTCGAGGTAAAATTAGAAAAACATTCATGATTTAACTTAGGGATGGTGGTAATAGGCCTTTTTTGGATAGTTTGAACTTTTCAAATCTACCTATTTTATATTATCCCTCGTGCCTATTTTGAGCATAAATTGTTAATTTCTTTCTTTAAAATAGTTATCATACTTTCTCTATTATTTCTTGCTGAGAGTTTGATAATTCTTCCAAATCTTTGATTGCTCTTGATGGATAAAAGTACAAGTAGGGGAATTGTGAGGGGGAAAACGTGTGAAAATGTCATGACTTGTTACTTTTAGTCATGCATCATTGTTGAAAGGAGTGTGAAAGGAGAAAAGAAAAAGAGGAAGAAAAGATAGAGAAAAATAAAAAGCTGCTAGAAAAGGTTGAAAAAAAATTAACGGAAAAGTAAACAAAAGCAGCATTTGAAACAAAAAGTCGAAAGAAAAAAAGAAAAGAAAGAGCATAGGAAGAAAGCTGGAATGAAAATTTCTGAAATTTTTGATGATCTTGTGCAATATGAATGATGAGTTAAGAATAATTGAGGAAAGGAATGCAAGATTTGCTTGAACTGTTATGATTGCCATACAAGGTTATGGGTTTTTGATTGATTTTAGAATAGGAGAGTAAGAAGAGTTTGGAGTCTATTGGTACATTTTGTTTCTCCTTTTCTTGCAAACTCTCATCTTTTTTATATTTGATTTTCCTATATCCTTTGTATGACAAGCTATATTAGAAACCCTTTAGCCTTACATTACAAGCTTTAAAGTCCTACTTGACCTAAGTAGAATCATGATATGCCTCGGATTAGTGGAGAGAGTGTAGGAAAAGTTAGTTTATGGAATGCATATTTCTTTTGAACCAAATTCTTTCCAATGGTTTGAGAGTGATGTCAAGTGTTGGGATGGTTATACTAGTTAGTATTCAATTACACAAGTCTTGCATTTGTTATGAAATGTATAGTAGCATATATTGTGTTGTCTTGAACAAAGAAAGCATTGGAAGTATTATTTTGATAGTAATTGAGTGATTTTATGAAACCTTGTGTTTTTTCTACTTATCTTTGATACATTACTTGAGGACAAGCAAAGAGCTAAGTGTGGAGGAATGTGATAGGGTCTAAATTAGTCATATATTTCTTAGTTATTTGAGGCTATTTTGTGATACATTTTGTTCAATAACTGGTCATATTCTTTCATATTTGAGATTTTACACTTAGAAATGTATTTTGTGTATTACTGCAGATTTTAGAGGTAAAATAAGACAAAAACGTCACAAAACAGAACAGCGGCGGCATTAGCCAGGAGAAGAGAACCTGAGCCGGCCACGTGCTGCTGGCACGCACTTTGAGGTAACAAAAAATTGGTGAAACATAGTAGAACAGAATCGAACTGGCGTCGGCTGGGAGGCTAGAGGCGGCGCCAGCTGCACTCTGGATGAGTTGGCATGAAAATTAAGAAAAATCAGTGAATGGATAGAAAAACAGAACACAACTGGTGCTGGCCCTAGGTAGGACAGGTAGCACCGGTTGTGCCGTGGTGATGTCTCAATTTTTGAGCGTATTTTTTTGGTAATTTGCAGAGTTTTAGTATTTTTTTACTTCTAGTCGGCCAAAAACCCTAGAGGAATGATTTTAGGCACTTCTAAAGCCTACAAATAGAAGAAAAACATAAGGGAAAAAGGAGAATTCACAGATCAAACCATCAAATCACTCAAATTAAATGAGGAATTCTTTAATTTGACGAATGATTGTATAAGTTTTAGTTATGTCCACTTGATAAGATGCAAGTCTGACTCTTTTGATAAGTTCAAAGAGTTTAAGGTTAAAGTGGAGCGTCGGATATGTAAACTGATCAAAACCTTACGATCGGATTATGGTAGAGAGTACCTCCTCAGTGAATTTAATGATTACATAGTACATTATGGGATAGTATCCCAGCTTTCTGCGCCGGGGACATCCTAGCAGAATAGAGTAGCTGAGAGAAGGAACAGGACATTGATGGAAATGGTCTGAAGTATGATATCGCATGCTACTCTTTCAGTCTCTTTTTGGGGATATGCCCTGGAAATAGAAGTATACATTTTGAACTTGGTGCATTCCAAGTTAGTACCTAGGACGCCCTATGAGATGTGGACTGGGCGTAAGCCAAGTTTGAATTATCTCAGGATATGAGGCTATCCAGCTTATGTACTGATCAAAGAAGACAAGCTAGAACTAAGATCGAAATTATGCTATTTTGTTGGGTATTCAAAAGGGACAAAAGGAGGTTACTTTTATCATCCTTATGAGCAGAAAGTACTGGTAAGTACTAATGCTAGATAATTAGAGGATGATCAAAGTACTTCCACTAAGAGTTCAACAAGGTTAGAAATCGAGGAGAAGTTATTTTCGAAATCAACTTCTTTAGACCCGATTGTGGAACAAGAAGAGACACAACCTCAAGAACCTGTACAAACAGAGCCTCGTCATAGTGGGGGTATCTAGGGTTCCAGAAAAATGGACTAGAGAGGCTTTCGAGCTGGTCTCTGACTACCAGGAATAAGATCCCACTAGATACGAGGAGGCTATTGCTAATGTCGATACAAATCTATGGTATGAAGCAATGAAAGCCAAGATGAGTCTATGTACTTCAATCAAGTTTGCGTTCTTGTAGCTTCACCTGAAGGGATAAAACCCATTGGATGTAAGTGGGTATACAAGAGGAAAAGGGGAACGGATGGGAAGGTGGAAACCTTCAAAGCTAGGATTTTGGCGAAAGGGTATACTCAGAAAGAGAGAATCGATTATGAGAAAAGTTTTTCATCGGTAGCCATGCTTAAGTCCATCCGTATCCTCTTTGCCATCGCATATCATTATGACTATGAGATATGGCAAATAGATGTCAAGATGGCATTTCTTAATGGCCATCTTAGTGAAGATATCTGTATACCCCAACTAGAAATTTTTTATTGCTAAAGGCCAGGAACATATGTTTTACAAGCTTAAGAAGTCCATTTATGGACTTAAGTAGGCATCTAGAGCATAGAACATTCGTTTTGACAAGACTGTAAAGTCTTACGATTTCATTCAAAACGAGGATGAACAATGCGTATACAGGAAATTGGAAGGCATAAATGTGGTTTTTCTTGTCCTATATATGGATGACATTCTACTCATTGGGAATGATGTAGGGACATTATCATCTACTAAGGCTTGGTTGTCTAGTCAATTCAGTATGAAGGACTTGGGAGAAGCCAGTTACATTCTTGGGACTAAGCTTATTTGAAATAGGAAGCAGAGAATGTTAGGATTATCCCAAGTGACATACATTGACAAGATGCTGGCCAAGTTTAGCATGGACTCATGCAAGGGAGCTCTAATTCCTTGCAGACATGGGTTGTCTTTTTGTTCAAAAGACTGTCCTAAGTCCAAAGAAGAAAAAGACAGAATGAATAGGATTCCCTATGCTTCGGCTGTGGGAAGTCTTATATACGCCATGCTATCCACTAGGCCAAATATCTACCATGCCATAGGCTTAGTTAGCAGATATAAGTCAAACCTTGAGTAAATTCATTGGCAAGCTGTAAAGTATATTCTCAGTTACCTCGAAGGTATAAGAGATTATATGCTGGTTTACAGGGCCGTTGACTTGGTTCCTACAAAATACATAGACTCAAACTTCCATGTAGATAAAAATGAGAGAAAAATCCAGTAGTGGATATATCTTTACCTTATCTGGAGGAGCTGTTTTATGGAGAAGTATCAAACAATTTTACATTGCTGACTCAACTATGGAAGTTGAGTATATGGTAGCTTCAGAGGCATCTAAGAAAGTAGTCTGGCTCCAAAAGTTCCTTTCAGAACTTGGAGTAGTGTCACACATGGACAGACTGATTGTGATGTATTGCGGCAACAATAGAGCAGTCTCGCAATCCAAAGAACCCAAGATCCATAAGAAGGGGAAGCATATTGAGAGAAAGTACCACCTGATCCAAGATTTCATCCAGAGATGGAAAATCGAGGTGGAACAGATAGCTTCAGAGAACAACCTAGTAGATTCCATCACCAAGCCTTTAGCTGAGAGAGTCTTCAAGAGATACTAAAACGCCATAGGGGTGGGCACCTACAGACTTTCTTAGTCTTAGAGTGCAAGTGGGAGATTGTTGGAATGTATGCCCTCTAGACTAGGTTTCTAATGTAATTATCGAATTTATTAATAAAAGATTTTTTTTTTCACAAAATTTGTTTGTGAATTTACATTTTATTTGTGCATGATTTATGTTTGTAAAAGACCATTGTGTTTAAGTATGTAATCCATGTGAAGGGTGGTCTTTCATAGTAAGGTATAGACCACAGGCTACTTAATACACAAACGTTTGTTTTTAACCGATTGATGAGAATGAGAATCTTATAACGTTTAGGTTATTGTGTTATGAAATTCAAATAGAGAATGGCTTACCTTTAGCCAGTGAGTAGTCCACCCACTTCATAGCATAAGTGTATTTCAAATATGTAGAACAGAACCTGTAATAATGGTTTCTAAAAGTACTATTTAGAAAAAATCCAAACTACTACTGTTACAGCGTGGACTAATACTCTACAGCTTGAGTATGAGTTGGTGGTCTGACGAAGCTGGAAGCATGTACTTTGATATACTGTAGTTGAGATTCTATTGTAGAGCTAATATACTTGTATGTTGCGTATATGCAACTAGTCAGTTAAGACAAACTTATACAAGATAGCATATGCGCTATATCGCCCCATGTGACTATTTGAATGATATAAATATCCAGAGCCCTGGGGAACATAAATTCGGTGTTTACTTTAGGGTAGCTCCCTTGAAAAGTGGAAACATTTCAGGAGTTGTGGATCATTGGACTAGAGGTTTAAGGCTGGTAGATGTCTTTTAGAGAGGTGTTAATACACTCTTTCTTTATATATGTACGGTGATGTGTAGAGGTATATTTTAGTCATTACACTTGTAGGTCAGAGACTTTGCTAATGCAGCATTATTCTTGGAGTCAATATTTTCTTATAGTGATATTAGGAAATATTTAAAATGCAAAATACAGCTATTTCTATAGCAAGGATATTTTAGTAGCTAAGGCGATGTGTCTTTTAGTCCTCGAAATAGCCTATAAGTCCTGATGGTTTTGGGTTGAGGGATTGGTCTTGTATAAAATGGATTTTATTTTATTCGAGTAGCCTGGTTTATTTATTTGGTTAGAATAAAATAAAAGGTCTAAAAAGAGAGAATTATATATTGGTCCATTTGGGTTATTTAATTAATATAATTATTGGGCTTGTATTAGTCCAGAAATTATTAAATTAAATTAAAGGCTTAACCCAATGAACTGGGCCAAGACCTGAGATTTATATTAGTCCATTTGGGTTATTTAATTAATTTAATTATTGGACTTATATTAGTCCAGAAGTAATTAAATTGAATTAAAGGCTTAACTCAAAAAACTGGGTCAAAGGCCCATAGGTTAAGTTTAGTCTGGTTGATGGCCTAACATAGCATGGGCCTTAGGGCTTCTCTGATTCTACCGTGTCTGTTTATTTTTGAATGTCTAGGTAATAGCCTATTATTAAGGTAGTTGGGATTCAAGAGAACAGTAAGAATTTTTCACGGAACGTCTTTTTTTTTTCCTTCTAGCTGTCTCTCTTCTTCTCTCTACAGTCTATGATCTATGCGCTATTCAATAGCAAGAACAGAGACACGATACTTTTTCTAATTAATTCTTGATTGCATTTAATCGGAAAAGGAAGATCATCCTTTTCATCCTTAGCCTTCACCAAGCTCTCAGGCACGAGTTATATTCCGAAAGACCCAAAGCATTGCGTTGATGCCCAAAAAAAGCCGATGACTTGCAGGACAACAACCTGAAAGAAAGATCATAGAACTAGCAGTGGTTTTGACAAGATCGCCGGCACCTCCTTGATAATCGATAAAGCGCAAAGGGAAAAAAAAAAAGAAATCTCTTTCGCCGCTTTGCGTTTTTTTTTTCACACCATGCTTCTGTGCGTTCCTTTTTCTTGTCATGTTTACCTTCAAGTTGAATATAGGAGTTGTCATATTGTGGTTTGATTTAGATGAATGCATGTTTTATGATCAATAGCATGACAAGGGGAAATATGAATGTAATATGATGAGATGATCAGTTTAAATGCTACGCATTGATGGTGGCTAGGTAATGTGTAGTTTAAGTTCTGATTTTGGAATTGTTGACACTAGATAAGAAAGGAGTTGAAGTAAGGGCAATCAGTCAATTTTAGTTGAGCTATTGATTTATCCAAGTAAGTCCCTGCATAACCGATTGGATAAATATTACATGTTTGCAAGCATTTTTCACAATGTTATTTGGAATTAATGTCACTATGATGATTGGCAAGAGGATTGAAACATTAGTTAAACATGATAAGTTATACTGTGGTGTTTTGATACTTGGGTTAGAAACGTGGATGTCTTACTTTCTAAATGAGTTTGTCAAATTTTAACTGTTCAAACTGAAAAATGATTTCTTACTCTATCTAAATGATTTGGAAATGCTATTGTGAAAATCCACGTTTTGCAAAGACAAGTTAATTAATGAATTTAAAATAAGGGAAAATGATTCTGCCCTAAATGGAGAGCATTGAGTACTCAGCAGGGGTTGGCTAGTGGTACTAGTCTTGAAGAGAAAGAGTAAGTCTTTTGGCAGGAAGCCACCTCCAAAAGATGAACTCAACTTGGAGAGGCAATAGTACGACTTAGTCAGGCCGGTCCGAGCTAGCATATAGGTCCATGTGGACATTGTTTATCTGATTAGATAATCGGTGTGTTGGGTGTAGAGATAGAGGAGTATCTCACCCTAGTGGGAGGATCCCCCACTGTCCATTGTTGAAAGGTTACATTGGGATGCTATCATAGTGGTAACCATGATATGGATTGTATTACTATTATTTGAATCATTGCTAATCCCTACTTAATGAGTTTATGAAAATGATGAAATGATGATTTATTGTAAGTTGTTTTGGATTCAATGAGCAAGGCTCTTTTGTATCACTATTATTTATAAAATTGACTTGCAAACATGATTTGGTGATTTTGATAAATCTGCATGCATGAATTGTTTGAATATGACATTCTCACGCATGAGACTTATTAAGATTCCAATCTCACACCTTGTATATTATGATTTCAGGGGAGTGCTTATACTGAGCAAGTCGAAGAAATAAGAGATTATCTTCCATTTATTTTATTGTATTTTGATTTGTATTTCCTTCAACAGATGTTTCTTAGTTTTGAATTCTTAGACTTGTATAAGCATTACCTTCAGATGTAATAAGATTATTTTCTTATTTTATTTAGTTATTTTTTTTCTTTTATACCATGTTATAACGACCCCTAATCCTCTGGACGGGGCGACATCCCATCCTATCTGGGTGCGTAGGTAGTGGGGTGTTACATTTCACCAATAGAAGAAGCGAAAGAGGGGGAAAATGTTGGATTCCAACTTCCAACGTCAACCTGGTGCCGGCCCCAAGGCGTAGCTAGCGCCAAGTGCATTCTACTAGCTAACATGCCGGAATTCCAGTGCTGACCTGGCTCCAAGTCCATAACCTACACCTAGTGCTGGGTCTAATCAGACATAGGGCTGGAATTCCAGTGCTGACCTGGTGCTAGGTCTAGCACAGCTCTTGGCACCGGGTCTAGTCGGGCAGGACCCCCTGTTTTGCTGATTTTTACTATTTTTTTTGCATTTCCTTTATTTTAAACACTTTGTAAAGACCCTTTTAGCCCTTAAATTATCTTGGGGCCTTATTAGTTATTTAGCTAGGGTTAGGGTTGTATAAATACATCATTTGTGATTTGACAATTTAATTGATCATACTTTATTTTAAATTGTGAAAAGATAGCTTTGAGAGGTTTAACCTCCTTGTTCATCTTCTTTAAGGCCTTGCTTAGGGTTTAGTCCCCCCCCCCATGTATGAGTCTATAAAATCTATGGACAATCCAATATGGTTTCTCTTGATTGGGTCTTAGTTACTTTGTTCTTCTAAGATTTTATCTTGAATTCCTTTGCTTGGGTGCCTATAGTTCTACTTCTCTTATTCTTGATTTTCTTTATTGTGTCAAGGGTATTGAGGTGAATCTGTAGTGGGTCTTGCTATATTTCTTATGGGTCTTTAATGCTTTGTTCCTCAAAGGTTTACTAGGGAATAGTTAGATAGTTTTCTTTCCTCTTTTGCCACAAATTTTCACTATTTGGGTTACATTTGCTTAGCCAAAGGTTTTACCCATTCATTTAACTTTGGTCCACAAATTCACTCTCACAAGATCATATCACTTAGGTGAATGGTTTTGGGAGATATTGATCATGTGACTATTTTGCGATTGTAGGTATGGTTGTAGGAAATATTAAAATAAGAGAAATGCTTATTGGCGAATATGTATAATGTGCTTAATTTTATTGTTTTGGAGACATTATTGATTAGTGGTTTGGAAGAATCTTTAGATTACTAATATTGGAGATGTTGAAGGTATTTTCAAAATTTCGAGGATGAAATTCCTTAAAATCAGGGAGATTGTAACATCCTTCCCTGAGTAGTCCTAAGATAGGACATATCTTTTACTATCTTACATTGTTTTCTTTATCTTTGCGAACTTTAGGATATAGTAGGAGAATGATTTAAGAGGAATTACTGGATATGGAAGAAAGAAGAATATCATTGAAGCAAGTATTTGGAGGAAGATGATTGGCTACACTATAAAATATATTATATGGAAATATTTGGTAAGAAAAATAAAAAAAGAGATGCCTATTAATTAATTGTCCATTGAAAAACAAGAAAGGGGATAAGGTTAGTTGGCCTAAAAATCTCATTACACTAATAGTATGATGGCTCGCTTTATTATATAATTCTTAGATATTCTATGTGTGGTAGCTCGCTTCATTAAAAGATCCCTAGATATTTATGCCAAGTGTACAAAGTTCAGTGGACTTTAGATTAGGAAAATCTCCTATCTTCCATTAATTTCTATGACTTTTCCTGATCTTCTATTGGCTTCTATTAATTTAGATTATCTTCCATTAGCTTTTATTACCTTCTATCACCTTTTAAACTCTTCTTAAGGTTGCCAAGTCATAAGAGAAATCAAAGAAGTTTTCATCACCTTCTATTATCTTCCATAATCTTCCACTACCTTCCATTATCTTCCTTTATCTTCTATTACCTTCCACTATCTTTTATTATCTTCTAATGACTTCTACACTTCTCCTAATATTATTAAGTCATTATAAGTCATTAGTGTCGGAATATATGCCCCAAAACAATGTATCTGAAGTAAATTTAATTAATAAATAAAAGTTTTTATTCTCAAATTTGTTTGCGTAATTTTACTTTAATTTGTTTCACACAAGTTTGTTGGAAAAAAACCTATTATGTCTAAGGAAGTGATCTATATATATGGAGATCTTTTTCAGTAAGGTATGGATCATGAGTTACTTAATACATAAAAGGTAGCTCTTAACTAGATAATGAGAATGGGAATCTTATTAGTTTTATAGTTATTATACTATGAATTCCAAATGGGGAATAACTTACTTTTAGCCAGTGAGTAGTTCACTCACTTCATAGTATAAATGTACTTGGTATATATTGAAAAAGACCCATAGTAGTGGTTTCTCAAAGTAAGAAAATAATAGAAATCCAAACTACTATAGCTATAACATGGACTAATACCCTACGACTTAAGTATGGGTTGGTGGTCTAGCAAAGCTGGGAGCATATACTTTGACATACAGTAGGTAAGGATTTACTTAGGCCTAATATACTTGTATATTGGGTATATGTGACCAATTAGTTAAGACAGACTCATACAAGTTAACTTCTATGTTCCTGTGGGAGATATTATCCCTTGTGACTGTATGGTCTAGAGATCCAAGGCCCTAAGAAACATGACTTGGATATTTACTTTAGGGTAGCTCCCTAGTAAAGCGGAAACATTATAGGAAGTCTTGAACTATTGGACTAGAGGTCTAAGATTGGTAGATGTTATTTAGAGAGGTGTTAGTACATGGTTTCCTCTCTAAATAAACAACGTTACGTAGAGGAGTATTTTAGTCATAATACATGTAGGTCAAAAATAATGCTACACACAACATTGTCCTTGGGATTAATATTTTCCTAATAGTGATAATAGAAAATATTTAAAATGCAAAATACAGCTATTTTTATAGTAGGGATATTTTGGTCATTTTAGTAGCTAAGGACGATGTGTCTTTTGGTCCCCCGAATAGCCTGTAAGTCCTAATTAATTTTAGGATAAAGAAATGGTCTTAACGAAATATGGGTTTAATTTTATTTAGGTTGTTTGATTTATTATTGGGCTATAATAAAATAAAAGGCCTAGAAGAGAGAATCAAATAATTGCCTAATTTAATTAGTTAATTAATTATTCGGGCTTGAGCCCATATTAAATAATGGGAGATTAACCGAGGCCTAAACTAGGTTAAAGGCCTAAGATATTTTCTTGTTCTATTTAGGTCAGATAGTTATTTATTTATTGGGCTCTTACCAAGCCAGAATTAAATAAATAATTCTAAATCATGGCCCCAATAGTTTGGACCAAGTATACACGTATCAAACCTGGCCCTGGTTGAGCTAAAACATAATTGTTATATTTTAGCTAAAACTTCGGTAGAGGAGATGAGGATAGAATCTTATTTTGAATAAAATTCAAAGGTTATTTTTCCCACCTTTATCATGATTTGTTTGGGCTAGGTTTGTAGGTATGGTTTTACGTGAAAATTGAAATGCTAAAATACTCTATCTCTCTCGTCTTGTTCTTCTCTGCGTTTCAAAGATATTGTTATTCTCGATTATTGTTGTTAGCAAATAATCTAAAGGTAGTTTAGACCATTATTCTTCTTACCCTGTAGCTTTCACTGGCTAATCATATGTGGAGGTCATAATTCTGAAGATCGAAGGATTTGCGTTAATGTGTAAAAGTTGTAGACTTGCAAGATTATCTTCGAAGTCTACATGACAATCACTACTGGGTGAAATGGGATGTCTCATGACGTACATACAGAGGAAATGTCACAGGCTTTCTAGATTTTCGCTTGAAGCCATCATCTAGACACGGGTGATTGAACAACCATATGCACATTCTTAGCCTAAGCAAACTATTGTGTCTAGAAAACACAGAGGTATAAAATTTTTTGTAAGCTTCTATTTTGCTATTTTCATACTTCTGTGTGCGTTGTTTGCTGGATCCACTTTCATACAGTATCAGAGCTAGGTTGTTGGCAAACATAGGATGCATGCTAAGCTTTGATAAAAAAAAAAGGCCGGATTGATTTTAAGTGGAATTAATATGTTTAATCCAATTACGTGATCACTTAGGTTTTAAAAGTATAGAAAATGCATCAAAAACGTTTAATATATTTTTTTTCTTTTTGGGTCAACCTAAGTGCACATTTTTCATGACCAAAGTTTTGAAAAATAAAGTGACAAGGGAAAACGTTTGTTTTGATTAATTAGGTTTATTAACTTGAAACAAAATTAATCCTGGTTATTCTCTCAAAGGTTTTGTATCCTTGATATAGCGAATAAATGAATTTAGATATTTTGTAAATTAATGGAAACTAGTTTAATTATTTTAAACATTTTTGTCAATTTTATCACAAAACTAGAGACCAAAGTCTCAAGATAGTTTTGATGAAAATTTTTTGAAATCATTAAGTTTGTAATTTAAATAAAATAAATCAATAGAAAATTTCTCAAAGGGTATTAACCTTGACATAGAGATGTAATGGGTTTAGATATTTTATTTGAGTTAAGAATAAAAATAATAGAAATTTTCAAGGTTATTTTTCCAGAAACCCCTTAATTTTAAAAGACTAAGTAGAAGAGGGATTCCAACAGCCCCACGACTTTAATCATGGTCCTCATTAGAGATCGTGAGTCTCCTCACGTCACTTTGGTAGTGATCTCGTATAGAATAGAGATTCCATAAGGATCTAGAACTCATGAAAAGGGTATAATTAATACCCAGGAAATGTATTATGATCGGCTAGCCCACATTAGAGATTATAGTGTGAGATTTGTCCATAGGAAATAAGAAGAAATGGCCATCCCATCGATGGAGTTTCTTCTAGAACATTGCCTAGAAGGGAAATTGATTAGTGATAGTTAACATACCTAGCTTAGAAAATCTATCAATCTACCCAAGAAGTTATATTAGTTTTTCTAAGACCTAAATTGATCATATTATAGATAATAGTGATGTGGTTAGCTATTATTGTTAGAATCCGAGAACACCAAAGCCATGGTAAACATCCTCGGACTCCTTTATCAGATCAAAGCTAAACAGAATAGGTTAACTAAAATAGAGTTTCTTACCTCTAATCCCACTGATCACTGTTCGTGTTGCAAAGCAGATGCTGTTCATGAGGTTAATTAGATCACTGGTGCTGCCAATTTGCGAACACCCTCCTCGGACTCAGTTTAATCACCCGGGAGTGCTAGTGCCTGGGGTTTCTTGGGAGGCTAATATTTCTTGTTTTGGAAGCACGAAATTGTATGAGCAGCGAACCCCAAAAAACCTCTAGGGTTTTCATTTAAAACCATACCTTTTTAGAGTCTAGCTCACATCATATCTTATCAGATCTTATTTTAAGTTCAAATTAAATTAAAAAGATATAATAAGATTCTGTCATTATCTCAGTAATTTAACTAATTAATTTACCAAGATGGATTCTTATAATCTAGATATCCTCAAAATACATTGAATGTGGACATATTTCCAAATTCATTGTATCTTGACGGTTTTCTAGGTTCGATGAACTTGGATACTTTTTCAGATACATCGAACTTGGTCACCAGAAAAATAACGTAATGTGTTCGTTTAATGTGTGACCTACTAGGTTCATTTAACACTGGCAGTGTGGCCAAATCACATTTACATGGCCCACAAGTTATAAGTGGTTTGTAGCAAAACATCATAACTATCCAGGTTAAAATGAAGATTAGTGATCTCTTTGAACCAAACTATAATTTAATATTTAGCCCTTTTGCATATGATATCCTAATTAAATATAAGGCATGGAGCATGTCATCCTTATTGAGCTTAATATACTATTTCTTCATCTCATACTTGACTATTCAAACAAATGATATCAATATCTCAAATTGAAATATTTTAGCACGCAATGCATTTTAATAGTCTAACTTATCAAGAGGCCCATGGACACCTCTCTTAAGAATGAGACGCACAAATTCCTTCACTATCATTCATATTCCTCTCTCTAATTTGTTCTATATCTAATAGTAGTCTAATTTTATTATCTGGTTAAAGACAACTTTAGACAACGTCAAGATATAGAATTTATCACGTAGGAAACTATGACAAGTTCAGGTCGAGGAACTTCTAATATCATTATGGCTGTAAAGTACTTATGGCATTTTCCATGAAGTACTCTCACAGTGGGTCATGTCCAGTACAATGTTATCTAGCATTTATTTATGTTTTAACTTGATATCCTATATATCCATGATCAGTAAAACATAGCCAACAAGTCACAGACATACTAATCTTTATTTATTATTATTCCATCAATAATAATTGATTAGTGACAATTTAAGAATAGTCATTCTATTTGTTATAGGGTTTTACTATCAAATCACATACATGATGATCATAAAACGAAATGTACTATTTATGGAAAGAAATGCCTCATATTATTACAAAATATATAACGATAATAGTATAAGAATAAATTGTTTAGGGCATATCCCCAACAATCTCCCACTAGCACTAAGACCAATTTAATATAAACTGTAATTTCATTGATCTAAGTATGACTATCATGCTTAGATAATCGGAGAGGCTTTGTCAGTGAATTTGCAAAATTGTCATCAGTTGATACCTTGCATACTTTTACTTGTCCTCTATAAAAAATTTCTCGAATGAGGTGAAAACATCTAAGTATGTGTTTGGATTATTGATGTGATCTTGGTTTCTTAGCTTGTGCAATGGCTTTATTATTGTCATAATAAAGATTCACTGGGTTCATAATGCTAGGAACTACATCTAGTTCTGTAATGAACTTTTTTTCATCCAAATTGCTTCTTTTGCCATAGCTGAGGCAGCTACATACTCAGTTTCTATAGTAGAATCGGCAATGGTGTCTTGCTTTGAACTTTTCCAGCTAACAGCACCTCCATTCAAACAAAATAAAAAACCTAATTGCGATATATAATAATCTATGTCAAACTGAAAACTAGCATCAATGTAACCATTTACAACTTACTCTTCTTCTTTTCCTCTATAAATTAAGAACATATCTTTAGTTCTTCTTAAGTACTTCTGTATGTTCTTGACAGCAGTCTAGTGTAACTCTCTTGGATTTGACTGGAACATGCTCATTATGCTCAATGCATATAAGACATTGGGTTGTGTGCATAACATATCATACATAATTGATCCTATAGCGGAAGCGTACAATATCTTATTCATGCGCACTTCTTCATCCTTTATGGAAGGACTCTAAGTTTTGCTGAGCTTAATGCTATGTGACATTGGAAACAATCCTCTTTTAGAGTTTTGCATACTAAACTTTTTTAGTACTTTATCAACGTATGCATTTTGACTTAGGCCAATTAGCTTTCTAGATCTATCTCTATAGATCATTACACCTAAAATATAGGTAGCTTCACCTAATTCTTTTATTGAAAAATAATTTTCCAACCATGTCTTTACACTTTGTTAAGCTAGGATATCATATCTAATGAACAAGATGTCATCAACATTCAACACCAAAAAGACTATTGCATTCCTATTAGTTTTCTTATAGACAAAAGGCTCATCTTCATTTTTGATAAAGTTAAATTCTTTAATTGCTTCATAAAAATGAAGATTTCAGCTTTGAGATGCTTGCTTCAATCTATAAATGGATATTTGAAGCTTGCACACTTTATTAGAATTTAAAGGATCAATAAAACCCTCAGGTTGTGTCAAGTACATATCCTCAAGTAATTTTCCATTAAGGAGCACAGTTTTTACATCCATTTGACAAATCTCATAATCATAATCTACTGCTATGGCAAGAAGAATTCTAATCGATTCAAGCATTACAACTGGTGAAAAGGTTTCATCATAATCTATACCATGAGTTTATCTATAACCTTTGCAACCAGTCGTGCTTTGTAAATATGCACATTTCCCTCCATGTCAATTTTCTTTTTAAGAACCCATTTACACCCAATAGTTTTTAAACTTTTAGGTGAATTAACCAAAGTCCAAACTTAGTTATCATACATGGATTACATCTCAGACTTCATAGTCTCTATCCATTTTTCAGAGTCAAAACTCTTAATGGCTTCCTGAAAGGAAATAGGCTCATCATTAATAATGAGCTCCACATTGTGATCATTAGTTATGAGAAATCCATATATCTCAAGTGATTAACGAACCCTATCAGATCTTCGAGGTCCCTATTCTATAGAAGTAGGCTCACTTTAGACTTGTGAGCCATCTAATTGAGGTTTGTTATTCGGTTCAGATACTAATTGTGGCTCTTGAATCTCATCAAGATGTATTTTACTCCCACTAATTTTTTTGTAAATAAATTCCTTTTCAAGAAAGAATCTATTTTGAGCAACAATTACTCTATTAACTTTTGGGAGATAAAATTGGTATTATTTAGTATCCTTAGGAAACCCCACAAATATACATTTATCTTATTTGGGTACAAGTTTATCAGATAATAAATGCTTTACGTAAGCTTTGCATCCCCAAATCTTGAGAAATGATGTCGTCTCTTAGTCCATAACTTATACGGCATCTTTTGAACCGCTTTAGATGGAACTCGATTCAGAATGAATGCAGCAATTTCTAAGGTATAACCCTAAAAAGAGATTGGAACATTTGTTTAACATATCATGGATTGAACCACATCTAATAAAGTTTGATTTCTCCGTTCAGATACACCATTCCATTGAGGTGTTCCTAGTACGGTTAATTGGGAGATAATACTACAATTCCTAAGATGCTCATCAAACTCTTGGCTTAAGTATTTATCACATCGATCTAATCGAAGTATTTTGATACTTTTGCCAAGCAGATTTTGTACTTCATTTTGAAATTCTTTGAATTTCTGGAATGATTCAGATCTTTGTTTTATCAGATATGGGTACCCTACAAAAAAAGTGACTTTTGACAACTCCAAAGAAAGTGTGGCAAAATTGGCCCAAAATGTGGTAAATACATTTTTGCCACAAAAATGCTATGATTTTCAACGTGTGGGCATTACGGCCGTTGCAAAAGGTTTGCCACAATTGTGTAACCATGGGGAATACCTTTTGCCACGAATTTACCATAGTTTTGGAGCCATTATAAATAAATTGCGGTATTTGTTCTTGAACTTTTGCTGTAGTTTTTCCCAACGGCTATTAACTGTGGGCAAATATTTCAATTTTTTATCACGATTTTTTCAACATTTTACAACTGTGGTGAATATTATTTGTTACAATTAAATTTCCATTAGAAATAATCTTTTTGTCATGGTTCTTTTCTAAATTAACATAACCGTGGGTAATGCCCATTTGCTACAATTTCCTTACTGTTGTAATTAATACTTTTGGCCATGATTTAAAGCTTCCGTAGTGATTACTTTTTGCCATAATTTTTGGACAAATTTTCAAAGGTTTTATATCTGTAGTGAATGAACATTGAATTCAATATGATGATATTGACAATTTTTTTTTTTTTTTACATTCGCATTTTGATAATTTTTTCCCCTCTACTTTAACAAGATCATCATCTACTATACATATAGAACTATGAAAAACCTCTAATATTTACAATCAATTATCATCCATTTAATGAACATTCAAAATGTCATCTTCTATTAATAATAACTTAATATACACCAAAAAAACTAAATGGTGGATGATAAGTATTATGAATCTAATCCTTGATATTAGTTTAAAATAGTTCAAAACAAAACCACAATTCTAACCATGACATACATCAGGAGTCATAAAAATTTATTGAGGACAAAAAACAATGCCATAGTTAAATGAACCTTCAACTATGTTGATCTTCATTCCTTTTGTCATTAAGAAAAAAAGGACAAGATTACTTCTTAATAAATCTACAAATCTGAACTTCTAAAGTCACTACAAATCTGGTCTCAGATATATTTAATCATCCACTTTAACATAAAATTCGAAATCATAAAGCATATAAGAAACGTTGAAGAAAGCTAATCTGTATTGACATTCACAAGTTAATGTAAGAAGATTGATTTAGCACTAGTTAAAGTATCCAACCATTAACTCCAAGACCTAAATTCTTTCGCAAATTAGAAAAGTACTTCACTGTTTAACTAGAGAAAACAAGGAAAACATTGGCTTCTTCAACCCAAAAAAAAAAAAAAAAGTGAACTTGATTGCAGTTCAGTCCTAATATTTATCAAAGAGAAAAAAAGGTGCATCCTTTATCTTCTAGAAACAAAATATGAGAAATAAGCCGCACCCACGGTAAGGTGCATATTATGGTGGCTAGGATGATTACTAGGCATATGTAAGATAGTAACACATGATATAGAGGATTGGAACATCTAGAACTAAATAATGATAAAAGAACAGGTGGTAATTTCCCAAATATAAACATCTAATAAATGAAGCCCCAATTTCCTAATCACCATAACAACACCATAGATAAGCTATAATAAGTGATCCACTCATCATCATTATTTGAAAATAAAAGACTAATTAGACAAAAGCAAAAGAGTAGAATTAATTTTTGATTTCTTGCTAAAGTGGCACTCTTATGTCAACTAAGTACAACAAAGTACAACCAAGCAAAATTTAGCAAAACAAATATGATGTCTTTACTCATGTTAGTGAAATAGCATTTCCTAGGACCTCTGTAGAATACTAATTACTCAAAGCTAGTCCATGTAAACCATGTTGCGGAAGTAGTTAACTCAAGTCATTAGACATGAGAGCTCTATTAGTAGACTGCCACAATTGTGGAATGATAGATGCCATAGACTGATACAAGAAAGAGTAAGAATGGCACAATAAAGGAATCAAAGAAAACATCAAATTGGAGGGAAAATGAAAATTTGTGTAAAATTAATAAAAACTAGGTGATCAAAATCCACGCCTTTCTAGATGGATTTTGTTCATTATGCTACTATTTCTAAAGCTTATGAATGGCATTAGATACTAGATCAAGCAAAGCAAGACCAGAATTTGTGCAAAGTAGAAGCACAACCTACATTTCAACAAAATCCATCCCTAATTTAATAGTTAGGGGTGTGGAAAATGGGAAGTGGCTAGGTTCATAACATTCCCTCCATTTGAAATTGAATTTGCTAGTTGATTGAATACAATACTTAGGAAAGCTGAGAACTATACTACGCGAAAAATAATAATAGGTCACAAAGAAGTTGGAGCAACCATAACATTTGTTAATCTGAAAAGAAATTGGAATTCATTCAGAGACAATACATCTTTTAGTGTACAAATTCAATAATAAGAAGTGATGTCTTTGAAGATGAAATTGCAAGCCAAAAAAAAAAAAAAACCAGCCGAAGAACAAGAAAAAAAACGCAGCTCTTCTTCTTCCGTGAAGAAGGGAAAAAAATAATTTTTAATTACCTCTTCTTGTTTTCTAAATTAGTTGGACTGGAATATGTGAAACTGAGGTAGGTGCGCTGGTGGAAACCTCTGGTAAGATTCCTGCAAGCCTCCTACTGCGTTTGTGCATATATGTTAATGCAAAATTTCCCCTCGATCTTCCAATATATGGTCTGCCTAATCCATATTTGATGAAAACTCACAGGACTAAGGAACTTTTCAGAGAGAAAAGAGGGCTGTCTGTTTATCTCTTTCTCAGAGAAGAAGCCAAAAACAACGTACGTCTTTATTCTCCTATTTAACCTAAATAAAACCATAGGTTAAACTGGAATTTTAATTTGGCCCATTGGACTCTTAGTTTAATCTCTTGAACCAAATTAATTATTCTAATCAGAACCAAATAAATGGCCCAGTAAATAATTAATTTTTCAGCCCAAATAAACTAGTCCAATTAACAAGACTATATTAGTTTAGTCCAAGGTCAATATTTAATTATTCAAACTAGGCCAAAGCCCTGAATAATTAATTAACCCACCAAATTAATTTAATTAATTCTCTCTCTTTGTGGACCTTTATTTTATTTTAGCCCAATAATTAAATCAGGTTACTTAAATAAAATAAATTCTATTTAATTTAATTTAAGACCAATTCCTTAGCCTGTATATAATTAGGACTTATGGTCTATACTGGGACCAAAAGACACACCGCCTTGGCTACTAAAATGACCAAAATACCCTTGCCATATAAATAGTTGTATTTAACATTTTAAATATTTTCTCATATTACCATAAGAAAATATTGACCCCAAGGACAATGCTACATTAACAAAGTCTCCGACCTACAGGTGAAATAACTAAAATATCCCTCTATACATCGCCGTTCATTAGAGAGGAAGAAATGTACTAACACCTCTCTAAATGACATCTACCATCCTTAGGCTTTTAGTCCAATGATCCACGACTTCCTGGATTGTTTCCACTTTCTAAGGGAGCTACCCCTAAGCAAACATCCAAGTCATGTTTCCCAGGGCCTTGGATATTTAGATCATTCAGACAACCACAAGATGCGATATAATACATAAACTATCTTTTACAAGTCTGTCTTAACTACCTAGTCACATATACCTAACATGCAAGTGTATTGATCCTACGATAGAACCTTAACTAAAACATATCAAAGTACATGCTTCCAGCTTCGTTAGACAACAAACTCATACTCAAGTCGTAGAGTACTAGTCCACGATGTAGCAGTAGCAGTCTAGGTTTCTACCATATAGTACTTTAAGAAACCACTACTACGGGTCCTATTCTACGTATTCGAAATACGCTTATGTCATGAAGTGAGTGGACTACTCACTGGTTAAAGGTAAGCCATTCTCCATTTGAAATTCATAACATAATAATCTAGACATGATGAGATTCTCATTATCATCAATCGGTTAAGAACAAACGTTTATGTGTTAAGTAACCCGTGATCCATATCTTACTGTGAAAGACCACCATTCACATGGACTAGTTATTTAAACACAATGGGTCTTTTCCAAACGTAATTATGCACAAATAAAATGTAAATTCATAAATAATTTCTGAGAATAAATTCTTTTATTAAAATATTCGATGGTTACATCAGAAATCTAGTCTAAGAGGGCATATTTCCCAACAGTCTTTAGTTGAAAGCTCCCATTTAAGGATAGTAAGATTCTTTTGGAGCAACCCAAAAATAAACTACGCATTAACTTCAAAGTAGAAGGAATATAAAGTAATAAATACAAGTAGGGGAAAATAAATAGCAAGACTTAGTAATAGGTTTCACAATCCCAATATACCATACCAATAGGCATTAGGAAAATGATTCCAGTTTTAGCAGCCAAGATATAGTTAAACCACATAAAGCACTTGTTCATATTAAGTTTGCTACAGGGAAATGGAATTTAATCCATAGAGAAATCAAATTCCTACATCGGCATTTAGTACATACCTTGCTAACAGTGACAAGGTCGGGCAATTTTAGTGTCTTGAGCTGAGTTGTGTTATATATATTAGGGAACTTCCAGCATTTAATCTTGTCAACATTATCTAAAATCCTCGACTTTACATCAGTTACCCTGCTGCTCTCTATAGTAGCCTAAAATGTGATATTTACAGTGAGCCAAACATAGCATCCCAAAATTCAAACTTCAAATGTGAGACAAGAACTTATCAAGAAAAAAAAAAAAAAAAAACCACAAAGAGGGGCTTAATTAAAAGTTTTCCAATGGGCAATGATTGCTAAATCCTGTCAATTCATTCAAGGATAGGAGCAACAGGGGGGAAGCATTAGCAATAGGACCTAATAAACCAGTAGTTTGAGGCTACAAATAGAGTTGAAAAGCAATAAATCGAACTAGATTTCCTTCTTAATAAACATAGTAGATACCAATTAAAGAAGCTTAGATTCTTTAACATTAATTGCTTCAGATAGACTTCGAGACCCCTCAAAAGATTTGCCCTCAAGCATCCTCAGCAAGTGTCGTCCATCATTCCAAGATCTTTATTCCCTTATCGCTTGTTATAACAGCAAGTAATGATCCTTCCTTACAAGTAAGAAGATGGAAAATAAATCAACAAATAAGAACTACTTCTGCAGCATGATATACTCAAAGAACAAAACTTTTGCTGCATTAGATTTAGAAAATAAAATATAAGAAGGAAAATGTAGAACCAAAAATATTAAATGCCTAAAGAAAATGGAACCAAACCAAAAATAAATCACAGAAGATGGAAATCTTCAAAAGGATCAAACCAACAAATCCTTTCGTAGCTAAGAAAGGGAAAAAAATGGAAATCACACATCAACTAAGAAAGGGAAAAATCTCGCCATTGTTGGGCTCCATCATTACAAAACCGGCTCCTTCCACATCTCCTAGATCGACAGTGATGAGAAGCTATTCAGAAGGGACAGAGAGAAGGGATATGATTTTGACCAAAAAAAAAAAAAAAATGGGAAAGTGAAAGGGAAATTAGGTCAAAGTCATTTTAGTCTTACTGAGGCATGGATGGGGTTACTTAGTGGGATTTTTTTTGTCTAGCATCTGGTGCCTTAATTTTTTGTAGCGCAAATTTCTTTTTTTTTTTATCTTAAATTAGAATAGCTATTATGATAGCTTAATCATGTCAAAATAGACAATACAATATCAAAGAACAAAAAGTATCCCAACATATTATAGAAAATGTCATAATATGATTTTAAAAGGATATTAAATTTCACGTTGCTAGTAAATTAAATAAAACAACATAAGTTTACTAGAGTTTATAATGACACTTTTAGATAAATGTCACAAAATTGTACTTCTATTGACATCTTCAAAAAACTGTCGAAATAAATATTTCACAATAAGTATTATTTCTAGTAGTGATAAATTAATATAGCATGTGAATATATATTAATATATATACACTAAATACATATTGGCGCATCAAATTAACGATCCAACTATTAGATTT
This sequence comes from Voacanga thouarsii, assembly GCA_026120185.1. Classification (NCBI taxonomy): domain Eukaryota; kingdom Viridiplantae; phylum Streptophyta; class Magnoliopsida; order Gentianales; family Apocynaceae; genus Voacanga; species Voacanga thouarsii. Next base: position 3,940,025 of record JANUWF010001641.1, on the reverse strand, counting down.
GTTAAAATTGCTATAAAAAAAGTGTTATGACAAAATTTGAAGGTAATCGAATATATTTTAGTACATAATCTAGCATAATATCTAGAAAAATATCCAAAACCTAATGCATTTATAAAGATAGGAATATCAAATTAACGATCTAACAGTTAGATTTGTTAAAATTACTAAAAAACTTTTTATGACAAAATCTGAAGGTAATTGGATATATTTGGGTACATAATCCGATAGAATATCTAAAAAAAAATCCAAAACCTAACACATTTATAAATATAGGAGTATCAAATTAATGATCCAACCGTTAGATTTGTGACATCCCTACTAAAAGTAACAGTGGAAACAAACCAAACTGGGTGTCGCCCCGTCTAGTTATCCAAACAAGAGGTCTTTATAACAAAGAAAAAAAAAAAGTATACAAGGTCCAGATTCTTACTAACATTATCAAATGTGTGTGTGTGTGTGTGTGTGTGTGTGTGTGTGTGTGTGTGTGTGTGTAATAGAGAATCTCATACATGCAATCTCTATACTACATCAATGATAAAGTACATGATCCAAAGAGAGATCATCTAGACCTAGGCTGTTGACACTGTGGTATCATCCTTCTATCCGTAGGTCTACTCAACTTTGGATCCTACAAAAGAGTAAGATAAAAAACACGTGTGAGTGAAAATTACCCAGTGTGTCCCGTGTGTGCTAATGCTTTATTCAAGAAACATAGTATATAAAACCTTCATGAAAAAGAATTTCATTTTCGTATTGGAAACAACTCTAAAATTCTCTATAGAAGAGTTAATTCAGAACTCAATCATTTTTGAAAAATTGTGTTTCAGTTTCAAATCATTGCCTTGATTTTCAAATCGCAGGCACTTCTCCAATAGAAGGCCGGCTTGTATGCAAAGCTCACAAGGCTTTGCCTTTGGCGCCATGTATCATTGTACTTAAACCGCAGCTTATAGTACTCAACCGTGCATCACCGAAAGGGTAAGTACACCATAGTGTACTACCAAGAATAAATAATAGGTATACCACAGCATACCAAGTACACTGCAGCGTGTTGAGAATAAATAATAGGTATACCACAACATGCCAAGTACATTGCAGCGTACTGAGAATAAATATTAGGTATACTGTAGTATACCAAGTGTACCACAACACATTCTTGCCACCGTAAGCCAAGGGTTCCAATCCTAACATCAATCACCATCGAGGAGGCAATGAGTCAAACGCACTGAGTGTCCCCGCCCGACATTCAGAGAATGACTCAAAAATAAAGTGTGCCCGTGGACGTGGCAATTGCTAGGTGCTAAACGGCTAGCCAGGACGACTCATCTTAATGTCATGTCGCCCTGTTTGGAGTAAGATAAACCCCAGAACTGATCGGGTTACTTGAAATTGTCTATCTCTAACATGAGCTAGTACAAAGATCAAAGTCCTTGCTGAGTACTCAACGTTACCAATACCAATCCCTACTGACTGATTAGGCCAGAGGGTCATTTGTTCGTGCAGGATTTTCAAAACAAACATTTTTGGGGCAAAATATCATTTTCCAGAAATTGATCCCACAGACTCGCAAGTCAGTTAATAAATTCCATAGGTTCCACAAGGCCAATCAATTCATTCCATAGGCATATCAGGCCAATAAAGTAATTTTTGGGATCAAAATGTCGTTTTTCAAAAGTCAATCTCATACTGAGAGATTATTTTTCAAAACCGTGTCGAAACAGGGTAAAGAGTTCTTTTTGCACAATAAAATTAGTTTTCAAGAGTGCTCGGGTCATTTTGCCGGTACTGGATCACAAAAGTCATTTCCAAGGGTATTCGGGTCATTTTATCCATACCCGATTCCAAAAAGACTTTTCGTGGGTATTCGGGTCATTTTACCCTTACCCGATTTGAAAAGTGTTCATAAAAGTTTCAATAAGGATATTTCGGTCATTTACCGAATACCCGATTCCAAAGGTTTCCATAAAACATTCTAAAAAAAAACATTTGGATCATTTTCCAAATACCCGATTTTCAAAGGAACTTATTTCAAGAAATCCAAAATTTCAATCCTAAAAGAGGATTAAATTCGAAGTTTCCATTTATGTTTGTATAAAATGTTCCAATAAGAGCATTCCAGTTAATTTGTGAATACCCAATTCCAAGAATTTCCATTTTTCAAAAATCCCAAATGTTCAATCCAAAAAGGACTTAATTCATAAAATTTATACTTTAATCATCCATTAAGGTTTCCAAGCCAAATATGAAGTTCATTTGAGCCTAAAGTGGCATAAAAATAAATCTTGCTAAGATAACCTTAAATATATTCAGGGGTTTCTAAAACTGTATAAAACACAGCATTTCATGGAAAAGTGAAGCATAGTAGCTTTCAAAAAGCTTTAGAAATCAAAGGGACTCACCTCATGTCTGAAATAAGCTTTTACCGTTCACTCGTTGTTCGACTACCGTTCTCACCATTTCCAACGTACCATTGGCATTTTACTGATAAATCTACACCAAACATCGTTTTTTTGTTAAATCGTGTTTGGTCAAAAAGTAGCCGATGTCCAGCCAACGTGCCCGACGGGTAGTCGCCGTGCCTAACGGTTCGCCGACGTCCAACCGATGTTTAGTCGACGGTGTCGACGGTTAAGAAAAACGTTCAACTTTCGTTCATGTCATTTTTTCTTCGTTTGTTCAATTCTTTCATTTTCCTTTTTTCATGCCCTTCCTCCCTTCATGCACAAGGGATTCACTCCATATTTCTCATTCATTTCATCCAAAATCACACCATTATTCTTCCTTAAGTTCATTCACTTCCCAAGCAAAGTCCTGAAATTGGCTACTTTGACACACGATTTTGTTTTGTAGATAACTTTCAATCCACAACTCCGATTTGACTCTATGATAAACGAAAATGACCGTAAGACTCTTAAATTTAATCCTGTTAGGAATTTTCCTGAGTTCAGGTTTCCATGACATTATAAATAGCAAAAACAGCCCCACTAGTTTTCTCCAATTCAACTATTCATGCTATCATTTAATTTCCTTTACCCCTTTAACACCTTGAGAGCATTAATTCATTCAATTTTCCTTCAAATCACCTTTGATCCTATAATTTTCAGATTCCAACAACTCACAAAAGTCATGTTTATTCAACATAACTTTACTTCTTTCAATCAAAAGCTAGCATAATTCATTTTTTTCTAACTAATTAACTTCCATTTCAATTCTTCTTTGGTCATCATCTCATCAACAAAGATCAATCCTTCGAACTACCATGAACATTCAATTCTTCATCACACAAAATAATATCCATAAAGCTTCTAGGCAGCCGACACACATAGACACATAGAAAGTTCATGAAGAAAGTTAATAAACCCTAGCTTTTGATCCAAAATCAAGACATGAAAATCATGTCTTCATGTTAAAATTAATATCAAAATGTTCACCATTTACCCAACAACAACTTTAATTCTAGCAAGGTGAGGTTTTACCATGTATGTAGAGCTTTGGTGTGAATTTGCTTCAAGATTCTCTTAAGAACACACCTCACCAAGAACACACACTAGCACTTTTTTTTTCTCTTTCTTGTTAATTTCTTTTTCTCTTGTTTTTCTTTCTTCAATGCTGCCGAAAAATATGTCTGTAAATCAGCCTCTTCACCGCCATTCTTGACTAGAAATTTGGCCAAGAAAATATTTAATTAATTAATTGTATGGTGGATAATATTTAGGTGTGTTCCAATTGAAAATTTACACACCATTATCCTTAATTTTCCTCCTCAAAATGTCTTCTTCTTTTCTCTATTGAGGCTGCTAAATTCTTGGTTAATTTTCAGCCATTCAACCACCTTTTCATGGTCCAAATATTAGCCAATTAAAATAGCACAAGACCTTAATTAAATGGCCCACTAATGATGTGTTCCAATCATAAAAATACACATAATTCTTTATTTATTTTGTAATTTTTTTAATTTCATGTATCTTGTATGAATTCCTCATGAAACCTCTCATAAATTAACACATGTCCAAGGCTACCAATCACAAAATGCCACATGCCCAAAATTTTGACCGCATTTTCGATTTTTCTCAGAAATGGCCAAAATCAAGTCCGAAATTGAAAAATATTTTACTTTACCATTCAACTCCAAAAATTCCACTAAATCCATTGGCAGTACTTAATTTCTTCAATTCTTTCTTAGTTTGGTCAAAGTCGCGGGCACGATTAAAATGACGAAAATGCCCCCAATAACCCGAATAACATAATTCAAATCAAAATGTGTGTTCCATCGCACTGATCAATTTCTCTTCTCAGCATACCCTCAAATTCTTATTTTATTAACAATAGTATCCTTCTGAAGATTTAGGGTACGAGTAGAACAAGTCCAATAATTACATGCAGGTCCCGACAAAATATTATTATACCAAAATATTTGCTTCATTGTATTGATCATCTTTTGCTTTGGCCGTTGAGATAAATTCTCATCTTATTACAAGTAGTAACCAATTGAATGGTAAAAATGCAGGGTATTACAAGATTTGCTACCATTGCTAAGAAAAATGTTATGACAAAATTTGAAGGTAATCGGATATATTTTGCTACATAATCTAGCATAATATCTAAAAAAAATATCCAAAACCTAACGCATTTACAAATATAGACATGTCAACTTAATGATCCAATCGTTAGATTTGTTAAAATTGTTAAGTAAAGTGTTATGACAAAATTTTAAGGTAATCGGATATATTTTGGCATATAATTTAGCATAATATCTAGAAAAATATCTAAAATCTAACGCATTTACAAATATAGGCGTATTAAATTATTGATCCAATCATTAGATTTGTTAAAATTAATAAGAAAAGTGTCATGACAAAATTTGAAGGTAATCAGATATATTTTGGTACATAATATAGTATAATATCTAAAAAAATATCCAAAATCTAACGCATTTACAAAGATAAGCGTATCAAATTAAAGATCTAACCATTAGATTTGTTAAAATTGTTAAGAAAAATGTTATGACAAGATTTAAAGGTAATCGGATATATTTTGACACATAATTTAGAATAATATCTAGAAAAATATCCAAAACCTAATGCTTTTACAAAGATATGTGTATCAAATTAACGATCCAACTACTAGATTGTTAGAATTATTAAGAAAAGTGTTATGACAAAATTCAAAAGTAATAGAACATATTTTGACATATAATTTAGAATAATATCTAGAAAAATATCCAAAGGCTAATGCTTTTACGAAGATAGGTTCATCAAATTAACGATCTAACCATTGTATTTGTTAAAATTATTAAGAAAAAGTATTAAGACAAAATTTAAAGGTAATCAGATATATTTTGGCACATAATCTAGCTTAATATTTAGAAAAATATCCAAAACTTAACGCATTTACAAAGTTAGCCATATCAAATTATCGATCCAACTGTTATATTTGTTAAATTTTTTTGGAAAAGTGTTATAACAAAATTTGAAGGTAATCATTATGTAACACCCCGCTACCTAAGCATGCCCGGGGCCGAGGATGTCGCCCCGTCCAAAGGACAAGGGGTCTTTATAACTAGGTCACACGAATAAAATAGCAGAATAAAATAATACTTTAACTTAAAATTTATTACATCCCAAGAATAAATCCATAAACAAAATTATCCATTCTCAACTCCCAAAAGCAATACATAAAAAAAATAAATAAATAACAACATTCTCTTCCAAGGTAGATAACACTAGCTACTCATCCCCACAGCAGGATCGACTTGAAATCATGGTAAAAAGGTGATGAGATAGAAATCTCAGTAAGTCCGTGTGCCCTTTGGGTGTTCAGTGAAAACAGTTCGTGGATGCAAAGTGTGAAATCTTTATAAGAGAAATATTGGCAAGCAATAAACATTAGTCAAAAGCAAGAGTGGTGTTTTCCTCTTTTTGAAACCATACAAGTGCACAATAAAATCAACCACTCAAAAAGGGTGGTCATGGGTTGGGCCCCATGTCCACATGGTCAGTATGCCACACTTTATGCATACTGCCGGTCAGAATGCCACACTTTGTGCAGACTAACAAAAGGTAGGTGATCGGCCTACCGGGAAAGATACTCCTTCTTCTCTATACCCAAACAACAACCAAGTGTCTATTCCGGCATAACATAGTCACTTGACTGAAATAAAAACTGCTAGACCGGCATGACTAAGTAGTACTGACGTTTCTCTAAGTTGAGCTTATCTTCTGGAGGTGGCCTCCTGCCAGAAGACTCACTCTTGCTCTTCAAAACTAGTACTACTAACCTACCCTTATTGAGTATTCAACATAACGTATCCCACTTGAGAAAAATGAACAAAACATAGTTCCACTTGAAAATGGCAATTAAAGTTTTCCAAAGTTTGGGCCAAAACTGGTTTTAGAAAGACTTTTAGGTTATGAGTAAAACCGCCTCTTGATCTGCAAATAATTTTTTTTTTTTTTGTCTGAAATGAGAATGGAAATCATCCTCAATTGCCTTTACAGGAATTAGTGACCATGCACTCTACATTTGGCTTGCCATTAAAAAAAAATCATTTTTCATCAAACAGGTTTTATGCAGGAGCTTACCTGATCCTTGCTCACAACAAAGGTCTCCAACAGCTGACCTAACCCTGCATGGGGTAAATACAAACCACAATCAAACTCAAGCCAAAATCCACTTTCACAAATAAACTAACTCAACTCACTACTACAACCATGATCCTAGTGTCCCAAGCTTTAAGGCCAAATAATAAATAAAAAGGTTTATAAGCCAAGGCTAATTTTGATATTTAAAATAATTAGAGTTTTGGGAAATATGTACTAATAAGTTGAAGGTTTAAATCTTACTAAAATAATTTAGAGTTTATCTGATGAAGAATCGTAGGTGGTATTAGGTAAAATAATGATTTATTAATAATTTAGTTGTTAGAAATTAATTGATAACTAAAATCAGTTGAAAATAAATTTAATGAATCTTGCTTGAAAAATAATAAATAATTCTTTAATGGGTTTTGATTAAAAGTTAATAATTAAATTTTTAGCAATAAATATTTTACTAACTATAATTATTCCCAAAAAAAGACTTTAATTGATTTCATTATTTTAAATAATATATATATATATATATTATTTTCCTAGCAAAAGCTATTATTTATTTGACTAAAATATCCTTATTATATATATAATATTCCAAATCTACCCCTCCTAGGGTTTTCGAAATTACTAGCCAAAAATCATAATATTAAATATTTTATTGAAGAAATAAAACTAGCTTAGGGACAATTAGATCATGACCATAGTTCTATTGCTAACCATAATCATGAACATTTACAACCCTTCAATTCATCAAATCATCCAAATCATGCATATAAGCATAGATCTAACGATATCAAGACATGATCTAACCTTTTCTAGCATAAATATAACCATGGCTTTAATAATCAACCAAGAATATAAATCCTATTCATCATAGATGACATAATCTCTAGCATGTTTGATCACAAACATCACTCAGAACATGGAGACATGCATTAAACCCTAAAACATCATAATATCATCCAAGATAGATCATCACATGCATCAATCCCATCTCCATCATATACACACATTCATTCATGCTTCAATCTCAACTCATCACAACAACACATGCTCAAATCCTATTCGTATTCCATCTCCTACCAATAACGTCCTAGAGACATGAATCTAGAATTTACAAGGAGGGTTGAAAAGGCTTACTTGATTGATGAATACCTTGAAGGAGTTTCGAATGGATCTCAACTCCTAGAGGTCTAAATTTGTCCAAGGAAGATGAAGAAAGCATGGCCACTGGTGAAGAAGTCATTCAGCCAAGAGGGAGAGAGAGAGAGAGAGAGAGAGAGAGAGAGAGAGAGAGAGAGAGAGAGAGAGAGAGAGAAGGTCTATTAGCATGTTTATTCATATATATATTCATTAGAGATCAAGATTGGAGAAGATAAAGTTGTTAGAACAAACCTACCTTGAAGGTGTTCTTGAGTCTTCACAAAATTTCTGGTTTTTTATCCAAACTAGCAAGTTGGATTTTGGAGTTTGATGTTAAGAATGGTGTGGATGGATTCATGGTAGTGAGTAGATGAATTCTGGATTTTTTAGCAATCGTTTGAAGTGATTTGGAGAGGTATTAGGTGAAAGGAAGCAGTAGGTGTTCTTGGTGTGCTATGTGTTCTTGAAGGTTGAAGGGACTTGAGAGGTTTTGATTTGCAGCTGCCGAAATTCTAGAGGATTAGGGCTGGCCGAATTGGTTGTAGGGTTTAGGAAGATGATTCTCTGGTTTGAAAGGGAAAAGGAAAGGCTAGTTGTTGAAATCCTTGAAGAATATTTTTAGGAAGCAAATTTGGAAACTAAATATTCAAGAGTATCTTTGATTATTGGAGAGCTTTTGGAAGTCTGTCATGGCCAAATTGTTGGGCAGTGTTTCGGCTAGAGGAATGCTGGTTGAGGGAGGCTAAGGGTGGCCAAAAATAAGGAGTGTAATGGTGAAGGGAAGGTCTGGTTGTTTGAGGTATATTTTATGGAAAGTTGTTAAATCATAATGGCTGGAATTTTGGTATCCAAATCAAGGCATGATTGCAGAATTTTTTTGGAAATCTTTTAGGCAGCCATGATGGGATTTTTGTGCAAAAGCTTGGGGTGGACAATGGAGTTCAGTTAATGGAGGTTTAAGGATGGTTTGTGCTGAAGAAGGCTGAGGTTTAGGCTAGGGATGAATTAGGAAACAAAGCTGGAAAGTTTTCCTGCACAGAATTTTTGCAAAGCTAGAATTTCTGGGCAGTTTTCGGCTGCCATTTTCCAGCCAACTTGCTGAGAGTTTGAATGAGGTTTCAGGGGTCTTTCAAGGCTAGTTTCCAGCCTTCTTTAGGGAGGAAAAACATGGCTAAGGTGCTGAGCAAAAACTGAAAGAAAACAGCTTGGTTTTGGACCTCCAAAGCTGCGAATTTGCCTAGGAATTTTCCTGGTTTTGCACCACCTTTGTGCAGTCCGAAAATGGCCAGAAAAATTCCGGTTGCAAGCTTATCCACAAGGACATTTTCTGGCAACATTTGGGAAGGAATAATGGCTAAGAATTTTGACACCTTGAAGGCACAAGAAGCTGGAAAATTTCAGTTCATTCCAAGAAGGAAGATGAACCTAGCTAGAGGGAATTTTTAGAAAGTTCACTAGAGGAATTTAATTCACTTGAAATCCTTCACCCTCTTCCATTGCTTTGGTCCATAAGATGTCTTTTACTAAGATATTTTGAACATTCAAATCCACAGCACCTTGCTGGAATTTTTGGAAAGAAAATGGCTAGAACAATTTGATCAAACTAATGAGTTGAGAAATAGGAAAAATTAAGGATTAAGAGGAAATGAATTCCCCTTAGGAATTTTGTGTAGAACAAAGGAGTAGGATTTGGATATTCCTATCATGTCTCTCTTAGGACAACATCTCTACCCTACTCCCAACACATAAGGCCGAAAATGATACTTCCCAAGTAAAAATAAAATTTAACCAAGCTAAAGCTCCTATGATGGAATTTGAACCCAAGACTTCAAGAATTAATTCCAAAGCTCCAACCACTAATCCACAACAACTCTTATTCTTATTTTCCCCCTAAAAATATTTTCTTATTCAATCCTCAAGCTATCTCTCTTTTTCCACCTCAAGCAAAAATTACCATTTTGCCCTTCTTACTCAATAATCATAATCAAGCCCCCTAGACTATAAAACACAAATTCAATGCACATAAAATCATATACAAATATATTTAAATATGTAATAAAATATGATATGCATCCCAACTCCCCTTACTCTAAGGTTAGTTTTGACTGGGGTTTCACACATTATATATTTTTTGCACATAATCTAGCATAATATCTAAAAAAAATATCAAAAATCTAATGTATTAACAAAGATAGGCATATCAAATTATTGATCTAACCGTTAGATTTGTTAAAATTTCTAAGAAAAGTGTTATGACAAAATTCAAAGGTAATTGGATATATTTTGGCAAATAATCTGTCATAATATTTTTAAAAAAAAAATCTAAAACCTAATGCATTTATAAAGATGGGCATATCAAATTAATGATCCAACCGTTAGATTTATTAAAATTACTAAGAAAAGTGTTATGACAAAATTTGAAGGTAATTGGATATATTTTGGCACATAATCGAGCATAATATGTAGAAAAATATGCAAACCTAGCGTATTTACAAAGATACACACTTCAAATTAATGATCCAACCGTTAGATTTGTTAAAACTACTAATTAAAATTTTAATTCAAATTTTGAAGGCAATCAAATATATTTTGGTATATAATCTAGCATAATATCTAATAAAATATGTAAAACCTAACGCATTTACAAAGATAGGCATATCAAATTAACGATCCAACTGTTAGATTTGTTAAAAATGCTAAGAAAAGTGTTATGACAAAATTTTAAGGTAATTAGATATATTTTGGTACATAATTTAACGTAATATCTAAAAAATATATCCAAAACCTAATGCATTGACAAAGATAAGCGTATCAAATTAACGATCCAACTGTTAGATTTGTTAAACTTGCTAAGAAAAGTGTTGTCACATGATTTGAAGGTAATTGAATATATTTTCACATACTATCTATCATAATATCTAGAAAATTATCCAAAACCTAACGCATTTACAAAGATAGACGTATCAAATTAATAATCCAATAGTTAGATTTGTAAAAATTGCTAAGAAAAATGTTATGGCAAAATTTTGAAGGTCGTTGGATATATTTTGGCATATTATTATCTAGCATAATATTTAGAAAAAATATCCAAAACCTAACGCATTTACAAAGATAGGCCTGTCAAATTAACGATCCAACCATTAGATTTATTAAAATTACTAAGAAAAGTGTTATGGCAAAATTTGAAGGGAATCAGAATATAATCTAGCATAATATCTAGAAATATATCCAAAAAAACTAGGTAGTTGGTCCAAAAAATTATATAAAAATTAATAAAATAGTAATATCAAGATTTGAGCACATAATTACTTGATTATAAACAATTACCTCAACCATGGTATCTAATTAAAGCTTCTATTTTATGTTAAAATTTTTAATATTTGATAAAATAAGAAAAAATATGCTTTTTCCATAGTTTTACTAAACTATGGGTAATAAAATTTCTTTACCCACAATTTCAAATCTCTGTGGCAAAAAAAATTATTTTTACCCACACAATTTTTAAATCTATGTTAAAAAAGAACTTTTACTTACAGAAATGTAGCCGTGATAAAATAAAGTGTTACAAAAAATGTTTATATGACATGGAATTCAAAACAGTGATAAAAACCAAGGTTTCACCATAGATTTTGCTATGTTACAAATAAAAGCATTGCTAAAAGCCACTTTTTTTTTTTAGTGGTAGCCATTTTTGCTGAAATTATCCATAAATGTAATGAAGTGCTGAAATCCTCCTCTAGTATGTGTATTTATTGGTCCACATACATCATTAAGTATTAGGCGCAGTAAATCAGCAGCCCTTTCATTTTGCCCCTTAAAAGGTGCCTTAGTCATTTTGCCTAGTAAACAAGAATCACTTGTTTCGTAAGATTCTAAATTAAACAAATTTAGAAGCCCATCATTATGAAACCTTGTAATGCATTTTCTCATTTATATGGCCCAAACGATAATGCCAGAAGTAAGTCTATCATAAATTATTTGATTTCAATCTCTTAGTATTAATGTTATAGATAAACTTGTTCAAAGAACCATGAAGATTAAGAATATAGAGCCTATTTGATAAAAGGGAATTTCTATGAAAATGCCATTTTTATTAATGGAGTAAATGTTATTCTTAATAACAAATTCAAAACCCTCTAAATCTAAATAAGAAACTGAAATAATATTCATACTCATAGCAGGAACATAAAAACAATCATTCAGCTCTAAAATAAGCTTACTGGACAAAATTAATTCAAAAGTTCCTACAGCTACTACAACGACTTTTACTCAATTCGCAACTTGTAGGTCCACCTCACCTTTTGCCAAGGCTCTACTCCTTTTAGACCCTACACATTTATACAAATATGAGATCTACAACCGGTGTCCAATACCTATAATTAAGAAGTAGATAAGTAAATTTCTTAACATAAATACATAAAGTGGAAGTCTCACTGTCCTTTTTCTTCTTTGCTTCCAAATAGAGCATGCAATTTCTTAATTAATGTCCTAGTTCACCACAATGGTGCAAGCTCCCTCATTTGGTGTCTTGGCCTTAAGTTTGGACTTGAACTTGGACTTAGCCTTATCCTTACCTTTACAAGCCTTGACTTTACCCTTTCGGTTGTTCTTTTTCCCTTTCCCTTTTTGAACCATCAGAATACTAGGAGTATTCTTCTTAATGTTTAGTTCAACTTGTTTTAGCATCCCATGCAATTCAATAATGAATTTCTTCATATCATGACAAACTGGTCATACTTAGGAGGTAATGAACCTAAGCTCAAATGTGTGGCCATGTCATAATTTATTGGAGCACCATGCTTCTCAAGATGGTTAAGGTAGCCTTGCATCTTAAGGACATAGGTATTTGACTGAGGTGCAAGAAGCCATCTTACATGAATTTAACTCCTTATGAGTGTCAAACCTTTCTTGACGTGCTTGCTCTTAGAACATTTCCTTGAGAAGTACATTCATATCATATACCTCTACTTCTTCAAATTGTTTTTGAAGTTCAGAGTTCATTGTGGCTAGCATGAGGTAGATGCCATCATTAAAATCATCTTTATGCTTACTATAAGCATCTTTTTTAGATCTTGGGGCATTATTTACTGGTATAGATGGAATAGGATTTTCAAGAACGTAAAGCTTTTTTTTCTTACTTAAGAACAATTCTTAAGTTACGTGCCCAATCATGGAAGTTAGTCGCACTAAGCTTATCCTTCTCGAGCATAGATCGCAATAAGTTATTCTAACTATCATTACCATTGTCTACATGCAATAATATGCAAAGTAAATAATTTTTAAGGCCTTACTGAAAACTACCACTAAAAGCATTTTAACCTTTTGAAACTTCAACAGTTTTATGCTTCCTAGTGGGGTAAAAAAAAAATTTATTTTATAATAAAATATTTTATTTTAATCATAAGCAAGCTTTGGATTTAATCTTACAATTAAATAAAACTCAAATTTAATGAGATAGACATAAAATGTCTTGGCTAAATATTTGATATAATGCCCTAGGCCCAAAACTATTTTGATAGCCAAGTTAAGACAAACCATATCAAACATATGGAAATCCATTTTCCATCTTGTCTGACTTAGATAATCAAAAGCATTCTACTTTGGCAGGAATGACTATATGATGATCTAAGTAATGATAAGTGTTTAATTTTGGAAGGCATTTAAAACTTAATTGTTAAATTATTACATAAAATTTTAATTGTAGTAATCATGAAATAAACATATGAAATATGCATATAAGACATGAATAAAAGTAACATAGCATGGCCCATAACCTATAATGATTTTCATAGCAAAGTGAAGATCAAGGTGGTCAATCTAGGTATATAAACTCCTTGAGCATTCTCTAATACCTTGAGCATACTCCTCATTTAGTTGTAATTGTAGGCTTCTGTCTTCTTTTACATTAGATAGTAAAATAAAATAATTCAAATTCTAGAAAGCAACAACAATTTTACAACAATGAAAAACGACAGTAGGTCGTATTTAAAATATTACAACTAAAAAACAACAAAAATAAAATATGTCAATCACATTAGGATAAAATGGGCCATGCTATGCACTATTCAGAACAATCCACAAATACAATCAAAATATGCTAACGATTAACATACAATGAATAGTTAGATGGGGATCCAAGAGGCAGCGTGATAGGCATCTGTCTATGCAATAAGGCACATCTAAAGAAGGGAGATGGAAAGTCAAGACTTACTTCAAATCTTCTTGGGAACATTCAACATTCAAGAAGTTTCAAGAGGATTTTCAAGCCATCCGAGCATACAAGCCAAGAGCCAAAAAGTTTGTCAAGAGATGGGTAGTAGAAGGAGCTCTAAATGGGACACAAAAAGAACAACAATCCTTGTGGGGGAATCAAGCCAACATTAAAACAAGGATTGATATCCAAAGGAGTAACGAGAAGCGTTGAAAACGACAAACATTTTATTTGAAAGATCAAGGGAACACATAGCAAATGAATGGAGGTTAAATGAGCAGGGATTGCAGTGCAACAAAACAAGAAAGACTGCCCAGAGCTGACCCGGCACCGGTCCAGAATGACAGACCCGATGCCAGCCCGAATTTGGCTCGGTCGGCACCGGCTCCATGTGCTAGAGCTAGTGCCGGCCTTATTTGGGCCAGTTTTGAACTTTTGTAAATTTTCTTGTTTTCAAACTTTTTCCTTTATAATTTAATTTTTCACAACTTTTATTATATTTTAAACTATTTTTAGGCATGTAAAAGGGCCTCAAAATTTGCATTAAGGCCATTCAATAGTTTGGATTAGTTTTCTAAATAGTTTAGGTTAAGGCAACTATAAATATACTTTTATAGCTTTGTAAAAATAACTTTTGGAAACATATGAAATTTTTTAGTGTTCAAGAACTCTTTGAGAGCTTTAGAGAGAGTGATCCTCTTGGGTGATTCCAATAAACACCAAGACTAAATCAAAGGGTTTAGTTCCACCTTTGATCCTGTCTCTAAATCTTAAGGGATAATCTCAATTTCATTTCTTTTCTTATGTGCTAGGTTGCCTAATATGTTTGATAGGATTGAGTTTGGTGCCTTCAAATTCCTATCCTTGGTGTTCTAATCTCCAGTTAGATTAGGGTGTTAAGGTGTCTTTGAGGTAGGATAGATTTATATTATCACAAGAGTATTATTTTTTTTGCATTTTGGTGTTCTTGTGTATGAGTTTGTTAGGGTTCTTGTTCTTGAGCTTAATCCACATTTTTGTTAGGGTTCTTGTTCTTGAGCCTCCCAAGATCATATCAAGTGGTATCAGAGCTTGCAATGTGTTGATTCTAATCAACTACCTTTCTTTGGGCTAAGGTACAATCTTCTTTAAGATCTATTGATTTTTAAACTTTTGTCACTTTTTCTCTTGCTATTTTTGGATGTCAAAAACTTGAAATTGTGCTATAGAAATATTGTGAATTTGACCCTATATGATATATTGATGTTTAGGGAGTTATTTAGTGTGAAAATTAGTTGATTTAGGGGCTCAAACAAGCTGAAATTTGCTATACAACATTGAGCTACGAGATTGCACTTAAGTTGTTTGACATATTGCTCCAATGGTTTGTGATTACCTATACTTGACTACCAAAGCTTCCATTCAAGAAGTACAATGATTAATTTGATTAGTAGAATGCATTTGTGAAATTAATTAGTGTTGTAGTTGGGTCAATCTTCTTGTTGAAGCTAGAAGATCTTTTTTTTTTTTTTCATATTGAATTTGTATCAAGCTTGGAAACATTTACACATCTTGAACTCCTACTTCTATTTCCTCCTACTTCTATTTCTTGAATTTGCTTATGTCATCATTTCCTTAAGTACTTGTTAATTGCTAAATTGTATTCTAGAGGTTATGATAGGCATCACCTAGTTTAAAACTCTTTGAAATCCTTACACACCAAAAGTTTGATAAATTACTTTTAAGATACATTTCTTTCTTATCCCTTGGAATTTAGTTAACTTGATTAGTAGAACTAAATCCTTTGAAGTGGGAAAGATTTGGGAAGAACTTGAGTGTGGAATTGAGAGTTTGAGAAAGGCAAGAGAGTGAGCTCATTTTATAAAAGCCTAGAACGAGTGAAGAATGACTACTAAAATTGAGTGTATACATGTGAAGGAGTGAAGTGAGAATTCTCTTGTGTTTTCTACTTAAATTTTGGGGTATTTCTCTTGAAAGAACTTCACAATGGCTAGTTGGAGTGAAAGTGAAGGGTATGACTATGATGAGGAGTTTAGCTATAGTGAGAGTAGGTATGAGGAATATAATGAATATGAGCAAGAATATAAGGAGGATGACTATGAGAGCATGAGATATTTGGATAAACATGATGAAGGGCCAAGTACAAGTGGAAAGAAGTATGATAGCCATAAAGGAGACCTAGGGGAAAACGATCAAGAATGTGAGAACTTTAGTCCTATGGAATATTAGAGTAGAGGGAGTGAAAACAATGGAGAACCTTATTCAGGTAGGAAAGGATATAGTAGTTTTGAGGAACAAAATTGGGAATATAAAGGAGAAGGACATAGGAGTGAGGAATATTGGAATGAAAAAGTTTATGTGGGAGGAGTATAAAAAATAACAAAGCATAGGGTGCAAAAGAACTTGAGGGAGTGTACGAGAGTGAAAAATGTGTGGGAGTTTTTAGCACACTTCCTATAATTGTCCAAAAAGAGTTAAACAAAGAAAGGGAAATGTAGTGCATAAGACATTGGAAGAAGAGGTGCATGAGAGGAAAAGCTATAATTGTTACAATAGTAGGAGTGATGGCCATTGTTACTACAGGTGTCCAAGTTTGCCACAACAACTAAAGAAGAAGGAAGAGTCACAAGGAAAGATGGGAGAATCTCAAGCCTCTATAAGTGTGGTGCAACAAATGAGTAGTAGAGGATTGACTTGTGAGATTTGCTACAGTACAAGGCACATAAAGTTGATTGTTTAAATAAATTGGAATATGAAAGATTTTATGAGGTGCACAATTGTGAAGGTGAGAGATAAATTGGGAAGCAAAATGCTAGACTTGAGACTAAAGTGGCCAAACAAAATGTTAATGAGAATGATAAGGAGCTTAGTGATAATAAAGAAGAAGAAGTGGATCCATTGAGTTCAACAAATGGGGTGATTAAGGAATTTTACAACATTCTATTGTTTCTAGAGGATGAGTCAAACCCATTGGGAGTGTTAGAGGAGAATGAGAAAGAAGGAGTTGAGCAAAATAGAGTAGAATTTGTTGAAGAGAAAATGTATCCAAGGAATGAGGTAGAAAGGAAGCAAATGCGTGCTATGGATGAAGGTTCCCAAAGTGATTAAAGTACTCATGAAGTGAGAGAAAGCTCACATCCACAAGAGGAGAAAAAATAGAGTTGGATAAAGGTGGTGTAAAAGCAAATGAAAATGAGTAAAACTAATGAGACTAAAGCATGTACTTCAACTTCACAAAATGACACCAAATCTAGTGGAGGAGATAGATTGGATAGAAGAGATGGGAATACACTTGAGAAACCATGTGCATTAATTAGTGTTATGAAGAAAATTGTTGAAGCTTGTGTGGTTGAAAGAAAAGAGGATCTACAAAGAAAAACCATGTAGTTTGATTGTTGATAGAATGAGTTGTAAAATGTGATTAGTGCTACATTAGTGGAAGAATTGGGAATGAAGACCTTAAAACATCCTAAACCTTATAAGCTTCAATGGTTGAACAATTATGGTGAAGTAAAGGTGAACAAACAAGTCAATGTTACAATTGTCATTGGGGGATATAAAAATGACGTGATGTGTGATGTGTTTCCTATACATGTTGGGCATATATTGTTGGGAAGGCCTTAGCTATATGATAGATAGGTAGTTCACCATGGAAAGAAAAACACTTACTCTTTGTGCAAGGATGGAAGAAAATTCATACTTTGCCCTGTGTCCCTAAGTGAGATTGTAAAAGATCAAAACATTTTAAGGGAGGAAGATAAAAAGGAAGAGAAAAGCAAGAGAGGGAAAAACAAGAGCAAGAGAGGAGAAAATGAGAGAAGAACAAAAGAAGAAAAATAGAGGTTAGATCTCCAAACACAAGCAAAAACAAGGGAGGTGAGAGAACACACAAGGGAGCAAGGAGGTAAAACAAGAGTGCCAACTTAGGTTTGGAGAGGTGAAAACAACAAGAGGGATGAAAAAGAGTGAAGTAAGGTGAGAGTGAAAAATTAGGTTGAGAAGAGAGGAAATAAGGCAAGAGTTGTAGAGCAAAAGCCTGAAATTTTTCTTTCACACACAAACTCTTGTTTGAATTCTTACGTAGGGAAATCTGTACAAGTAACAAAGCACATCGATTTGAGGATGAATCACCCCAACGAAGGGAGAAATGATAGGAATCTGTCCATGCAACAAGGTATATCTAAAGAAGAGGATGGAAAGTCAAGACTTACTTCAAATTTCCTTGGGAACATTCAACATTGAAGATGTTTCAGGAGTATTTTCAAGCCATCCAAGCATATAAGGTAAGAGCTAAAAAGTTTGTTAAGAGATGGGTAGTGAAGGGAGCTGTAAATAGGGCATAAAAAGAACAACATTCCTTGTAAGGAATCAAGCCAACATTGAAATAAGAATTGATGTCCAAAGGAGTAACAAGAAGAGCTCAAAGGGAATAGGAATAGAGGTCAATTGAGCAGGGATTTGAGTGCAACAAAATAAGAGAGGCTGCCTAGAGCTAACCCGGCACCGGCCCAGAACGATGGACTCGTCGTCGGCCCAGATCTGGCTCAATTCTGTCGCTTGGATAGAACTGAGCTGGTGTCGGCTTCATGTGCAAGAGCCGATGCCGACCCTATTCGGGCCAATTTTGAAATTTTACAAATTTTCTTATTTTTAGCATTTTTCCTTTGTAATTTAATTTTTACAACTTTTATTATGTTTTAACTTATTTTAAGGCATGTAAAAGGGCCTCAAAACTTGTATTAAGGCCATTTTATAGTTAGGATTAGTTTGCTAAGTAGTTTAGATCTAGGCAACTGTAAATATGCTCTTATAGTCTTGTAAAAATAACTTTTGGAGACATGAAATTTTTGAGAGTTCAAGAACTCTTTGAGAGCTTTGGAGAGGATGATCCTCTTGGGTGATTTCCATAAACATCAAGACTAAATTAAAAAATTTTGTCCCACTTTTGATTTTGCCTCTAAATCTTAGAGGATAATCTCAACTTCATCTTTGTTCTTTTGTTCTAGGTTACCTAGTGTGTTTGATAGGATTAGGTAAGATTCCTTCAAATTTCTACCCTTGCTATTCTAATCTCTAGTTTGATTAGGATGTTAAGGTGCCTTTGAGATAGGATAGATTCACATTATCACAAGAGTGTTAATTTCATTGCATTTTAGTGTTCTTTTGTGTGAGTTTGTTAGGGTTCTTGTTCTTGAGCTTAATCCACATTTTTGGAGCTCACAAGGCCTCTGGTAGAAGTCTCGCTAGCCAATCAGTAGGTAGGGGCCTTGCGGGGGTCTATGAGGGCAGTATCCCTAGAAGGAAAAATGATTTTCCTTCTCTCATTAGATAAGATTTTGCCTTTTGATTTCTGAATATTAATTAGATTAACATTCAGACCCCATAATGACAGTCACCGTGAGTGTCCATGTTACATATAGTCTTTGTTCCCTTTTAATCGGATTAATATAGATAATAAATTATTATGGTAGATTAATACAAATAAGTTACAACTTAGAATGATAGATAGCATGTTAATGAAACCATATGATATTAAAAATATACCAGTTTACAGACAATATACAAATAATCTATTCTGATCGAACCATTAAGATGCACAGAATAAACATAATTTCAGGTAGTCCGCATACACTTCATATATTCTGAAATAACAGTTATACTGAATACATATAAATTATAATCATGTGAACATGCTAGTATATGTAGTTCAGATTAAACAAAATTCATTCAATCACATGCACATCATTTATACACACATGCGCGCGCGCGCGCTCGCAGACACACACAATAGTATGATTAACGCAGATTAATCAACCTAATTGTTTAGGCAAGTTGCTTTGATCCCACTGTAAGAATCTGAGAACTCCAAAGCAATGGAAAACATCCTCAGACTCCTTTATCATATCCAAGCTAAATAGAATAGGTTAACTAAAATAGGGTTTCGTACCTCTAATCCCATAGATCACTATTTATGTTGTGAAGCAGATGTTGTTCGTGATATAAATCAAATCACTGGCGTTGCCAATTTGTGAACACCTCTATTGGATGCACACAGTGAACTTAGTTTAATCACTCGGGAGTGCTAGCGCCTGGGGGTTTCTTGAGAGGCTAATATTTCTAGTTTTGGAAGCACTAAATTGCATTAGCAGAGAACCCCATAAAAACAACTAGGGTTTCATTTAAAACCACACGACTTTTTTGGAGTCCACCTCACATCATATCAAATCTTATTTTAAGTTCAAAATAAATTAAAAAGATATGATAATCTTCTGCCATTATCTTGGTAATTTAACTAATTCATTTACCAAGCTAGATTCTTATAATCTAGACATCCTTCAGATACCTTTGGTTAAAGAAATGATAAGCTTCTTATAATCTAATTTTATTATCTAGTTAACAAAAACTTTAGATAACGTCAAAATATAGAATTTATTAAGAAGGAAACTATGATGAGTTTAAGTTGAATGGCTTCTAATATCATTATGGCTAGAAAGTATTTATGGCATGTCCCATGAAGTACTTTCACAGTAGGTCATGTCTAATATAATATTTTCTAACATTTATTTATGTTTTGAATTGATATCTCATATATCCATGACTAGTAAAACATAGCTAACAAGTCACAAGTATACTAATATTAATTTATTATTATTCCATCAATAATAATCTATTAGTGAAAATTTAAGAATAACCACTTTATTTGTTATAGAGTTTTACTATCAAGTAACGTACTTGATGACCAAAAAACGAAATGTACTATTTGTAACACCCTACTACCTAGGCCCAACAGCGCCGGGGATGTCTCCCCGTCTATAGGACAATGGGTCTTTATAACTAGGTCACATAAAATAAAATAAAAGAAATATTTTAAAATTAAACTTATTACAATCCAATAATACATTAACAAATTCAAAATAAATTGTCTACTACAATCTCTCAAAACATCACATAAGGAAAATAACAAAGAGTCTTCAGAATCACAAGCATCAATCTAGCTAATGACCTTCACAGCAGGACCATCCTGAAAGTAAGGCATAAAAAGGGGGTGAGATAAAAATCTCAGTAAGCCCATGTGTGCTTTGAGTGTTCCAAGTAAAATAGTTTATGTATGCAAGTTGTAAAAGTTTCATAAGAAACAGTGCTGACAAGCATTAAATAAATGTTAAAAATAAAGAGTGGTGTTTTTCTTTCTAAACCATACATGTGCACAATAAATAAAACAGCCCAAAGAGGTAGCCATGGGATACCACATGTTGGGCCCTATGACAATACAATGGTCAGAATGCTACACGTTGAGCATATTGACAAAAGATAGGTGTACGGCCTACCGGGTGAGATACTCCTCAATCTCTACACCCAAACTTACTAGTTGTCCACTTCGGAAACACACAATACACTTGACTGAAATTTGCTAGCTTGGACCGATATGACTTACCGGACTGGCACCCTATCCGGGAAGGACTCACCCCTCAGAGGAGGCCATCTATTGAGAGACTTACCTTAACCCGTCAAAGACTAATCCTAGTAGTCTACCATTATTGAGTACTCAACGTTGTTTGTCCCACTTGGGAGAAAATTGATCATACAATGATTTACTTGGAAATAGCAATTACAGGTTTCTAAAATTCTTGTCAAAGTTGGGTTTAAGAAAGAGTTTAGCGTTTTGAGTAAAACTGGTTGTTTAATTTTCAAATGATTTGCTTGACTGAAATAAAAAAGAAAACAGTTCTTAATTACCTTTACAATCGAATGCTCATACACATTGAATCTGGCATGCCACAACAATTTTTGGTTTTCAAATGACTCCATGTAGGTGCTTACTTGATCATTTGCTTGCTTGAACTCAAAAGTCCTCCAAGGTTGACCTAATCCTGCCTGGGATAAACACAGGGCATAAGGTTATACTCGAGCTATACTTATCTTACATAAATAATTCCTAGTTCAACTAATTACAACCATGACCTTAATGTCCTAAGCTTTAAGGCTAGATGATAAAGGATTTTATAAAATAAATCTAGCTTGATAAGTTAATACAACTAGGGGTTCTAAAATAAGTACTAATAATTTATAGGTTCAAATAATAAATCTTTAGTATTATTATTAACAAATAAACTAGTGTTTAAATATTGAATAATACTAAGTCCTAAATAATATTAATGAATGGCAATTTTTAAATAGTATTATTATAAATAAATAATAAATTGCAATTAATTTTTAATTAACAATTAATGGATAATAAATAATTAGTAATAAATAAAATTAATAATAATTCAATTGTATTAAATTTTTTATTAATAGATAACAAATAAATTTTAATATAAATAATATTGATGAGTATATAGGTAAAAGTTTTAACTATGGTCTACAAGGTCATTAATATTTTATTTTTTATTATTATTTATATAAAAGATCTAATTTATTATTATACATATATATATATATATATTATTTGTAATAAAAGTTATTATTTATTTGACTAATAAAATATTAATATTTCATTTAATATTCCATTTCCAAAACTTCCTAGGAATTTTGAAACCTTTAGAAAAAAAAATATATTAACAATTTTAATTAAGGTAATAAAATTTGTCAATAAAAATAACCTAGGATTAATAAGAAAATAATAATGATTTTCCTATTGCTAAACAAGATTCATGAACACATTCTCCAACATCAAACAATAAACTAATCCATTCATGAACATATGCTTAAATCAACACATCCTATCACATGGCCAAATCCCTACTAGGCGTAATCATCAATCATGGCTTCAATGGAAATAAGAACATAAAAATTCTATTCACCATAGGTGTCATAACATCTAACATGTTTTAAACATCCATAACTCTCCTAAGACATGATGAACATACATTAATTCTCAAGAAAATCCATATAGCTTAATCATATACAACCATTCTCATGTCCTAACCCCAACCCCTTTATTCACATGCATACACTCAATCCCCCATTCATATTCTAGTTTTCCTATCGACATCTAAGAGGCATGAATTTAGAATTTTAAAGGATGATTAAGGGAAAAATACTTGATTGACGATTACTTCGATGAAGACTTAAAAAGGTCCACGCAATTGAGAGTCTTCAGTTGTCCAAGGAAAAAAAAAATAGCCATGGTTGTTGAACAACCATTTTGGCCGAGAGAGAGAGAGAGAGCGAGAGCATTAATATGGTACATTGAAGGTTGAATGGAAAAGGGTGAACAAAGAAGTTGTTCTTGATTTACCTTGATGATGTTCTTGTGACCTTCAAGAAAAAACTGGTTTTTGATCTGATTGCAATTTCTTGTTTGCGAGATTTTGTGTTATAAATACCAGAAATGAACACTAGGGATTATCTAGGAGTAATTTGGAGTATTTGAGAGTAATTGGAGGTGTTTATGGTGGGTTTTGGCTTGAAGGAATGTAGTGTGGGTTCTTGGTGTTCTTGGTGAAAATTGAGAGAGTTTGAGAGAGGTGCTGCACAAAATCTAAAAGGGTGTTGGCCGAATGGTTTAGGGATTTCAGGAATTTTGGTTTTCAGCTAGAAGTGAAGAGAATAATCTAATTTTGTTTGAAATTCAATTGGAGGAATTTGTGGAGTGGTTTGAGGTATAGTATTAGCTAATGGTGTTTGATTGATTGAGATTTCTTAGCACTTCTATGGTGCCGACTGGACTAGTTTATTTTGCTGAAATGAATGAAGGCTGGTCAGGCCTTCTTGCTTGCCAAAATGTAGGGTTTAATGGCAGAGCAATTTCTGGTTTGGTTGCTTGATACAAGACTGGTTTAAGGAGGCAAAATTTTGGAATTTTTTTGAACTTCAAATGTGTTTTGGATAGAGTGATCCTAGGAGATTTTTGAGGTGTGATTATGGAGTCCAAGTATTCAAGGTAAGTGGAGAGGTTAATGGTGTTTAGTTCATGGCTGAACAAGGTTCATTTTACAAAGGTTTGAAGGTGGTTTTTTGGCCTAGGCCTAAGGAGACAAGGCTGGGAATTTTCTGGTTTCAAGATGTTCAAGGTTTCGAAAGTTTGTTAATTTTTCTATGCAGAATTTCTGCACTTCTTTGGCTCGATTTGTAGAGAATTTTGAGGGGTGTTTGAGAGTATTTTAAGGCTAGTTTCCAGCCTTCTTTCTGGAGAAAATGCAGAGGAGTTTTGCTGGTTTGGTGACAAGAAAAATAGCTTCATTTTTAGATTGATGTGCAGCGAAACTGCACTGAAATATTTCTAGTTTTGCACAGTTTTATGCAGTCCGATTTTGCACAGAAATTTCAGTCTTCAAGCTACATGAATTGGTCATTTTTCTGGCAGCAAATGAACAAGAAATCTAGCTGAGTTTTTCAAAAGCTGGACTGCTCAAAATTATGGAAAATTTCTAGGTTTTCTTCATCAAGAACATGAACAACATGAATGTGAGTTTAAAGGTTCTACCATGGTGATTGATTTCCCTTGGGAACCCTTCCTATTCCTCTCCTATTTTCGGTCTACTCTCTAACTTCCAAGATTAATTTTTTCAAAATTTAAAGCTAAGAAATTCTCATAGAATTTTCTGGAATTAAAAGATGAGACTTGATGAATTTTGAATGATTTAAATTATGAAAATGTTAGGACAAAGTTAGAGGTAATAAAAATGACAAGAATTCCTCTAGAATTCTTTTTAGGACAAGATGATAAGATTAAGACATTCTCTTCTTGTCTACCCTAGGACAACATTCCTATCTTTAAGGAATGTAAGAAAACAAAAATTCAAACTTAACTAAGATGATCATGAATAAAACTTAAGTGATGGGATTTGAACTCATGACCTTAGAGATTAATTCCAAAGCTCTAAGCACTTAACCACACTAACTTTTGTTCTTATTTTTTCACCAAAATATTCTTCTTATTTAAACCTCAAGCCATCTTCCTATTTTGACCTCAAGTAAAATTACCAGTTTACCCTTCCTACTCAATAAGCATAACTAAGCCTTTTAACCTATAAATCATAACTCTAAGGCATATAAAATAATTTAAATATATATATATATATTTATGTTAAATAATATAATATGCATCTCAACCCCTTTACTCTAAGGTTGGCTTTAGGTGGAGTTTCACATCCTCCCCTCATTAGGAGAATTTCGTCCCGAAATTCAGGCATACCTTTATCTTGGATCGAGATACTTCCGTTTTACCCCCTTTTCTGTTTCCCATGTGGCATCTCATGTACCATGATGCTCCCACTACACCTTTGCCATCGGAATCTGCTTATTCCAGAGAGTCTTGTTACTTTGGTCCAATATTTTCACGGGTTTCTCCACATAGCTCCGGTCGGGTTGCAACAATCCTGCTGACTTCTTGTGCTCCGCTTTAGTTCTTGGAAACTCTTTTCACATTTTTCATTCCAAACAAAGGGTACGTCCTTTCTCAGCAGCTAGGTCATAGGCGATGCTAGCATTGAAAATCCCTTAATAAACCTCCTATAGTAGCCAGCCAATCCCAAGAAGCCTCGAATCTTTGTGATGTTCTCCAGTTGCTTCCAGTCCGAAACTGCTTCAACCTTTGCTAGGTCCACATTAATCCCATCCTTGGTCAGCACGTGGCCTAGAAATGCCACACTATCCAGCCAAAACTCACACTTGCTAAATTTGGCCAAAAGCTTGTGCTCCCTTAGCTTTTCCAGTACCAGTTTCAAATGTTCTGCATGATCCCCTGGGCTCTTGGAGTAAATGAGTATGTTGTTGATGAAGACCACCATGAACTTGTCCAAGTAGGGTTGGAACACCCGATGCATAAAATCCATAAATACTGCGGGTGCATTGGTTACCCCGAAAGGCATCACCACAAACTCATAGTGACCATATCTTGTGTTGAAGGCCGTCTTGGGAATATCCTCTTCTTTTATCCTCACTTGATAGTATCCTTGCCTCAAATCCAGTTTGGAGTAACAACTGGATCTTTGCAACTGGTCGAACAACTCGTCAATCAGCGGTAGAGAATATTTATTCTTGATAGTTATGTTGTTCAAGCCCTGGTAGTCGATACACAACCTTAGAGTCCCATCCTTCTTCTTCACAAATAGCACAGGTGCTCCCCAGAGTGACGTGCTAGGTCTGATGTAGTCTTGCCTCACCAACTCTTCTAGTTGTTCCTTCAATTCTTTCAGCTCTGCCGGTGCCATCCGATACAGAGTTCGGGACACGGGTTCCACTCCTGGAACTAGATCAACAGTGAATTCAACTTCTTGGTTAGGAGGTAGAGAAGTAAGTTCCGCAGGGAACACATCGGGAAAATCCTTTACCACCTCGGTATCTTCAAGAGTGCACTGGTCTTTTAGCTTATTTATCACATAAGCCAAACATCCTTGACATCCTTGCTTCAACAATTTTCAGACTTTTGCTCCCGCTATAAAAAACTACAATTCCTTTACTCTCTTGCTGTTGAACTCCAACACATCACATCCCAGTTTAATGGACTGAACCGATTTATTCTTACAGTCTACTCTAGCCCCATGCTTAGCTAGCTAATCCATTCCCAATATCAAATCATAATCATCAATAGCCAAGATTATCAAATCTCCCTCCAAGCTTTCTCTTCCCAGTTTAATTTTACAATTCCACACATACCGATCCGCTTGCACAATTTTCCCCAAAGGCGTACTCACCAACAAAGTAAAAGGTAATTCTACTCCATCCCAACCTAAATGATATGCATAATTCTTGTTTAAATAGGAATGGGTAGATCCAAGGTCTATCAACGCATTAACGAAACGACCTTGGATAGTAAATGTACCTTCCACCACTACTGCATCAGTTCTAACCTCCTCTCGATTGAGAGCGAAAACTTTTGCTTTCACTTGTAGCTTCTGTGTTCCACTCCCAGAAGCTCCAGTGCATTGGCCCGATTGGATCCCGGGATTTGAGCCGGGTTTCCTTCTCCGACACGGAGAAGTTTAGGGTAGTCATTTTGCAGATGGTTTGGGTTTAATGAATAGAAAGATCTTCCTGCCATTCTGTTGCGATCCTCATTCTCAGTCCGGGTTGCTGCATCCACAACCCCCGAATAGGTCATTAGTAGAGAAAATGCCAACGCCCTTCTTAACTCCTGCCTTAAACCCTTGGCAAATTGCCTCGTTCGATTCTGTTTAGTATCCACCAGCCTCTTGCAATACTTTGACAGCTGAGTAAAATGCACCGCATATTGTGCCACTGTCATACCTCCCTATTTTAGATTCTAGAACTCATCTTCTCATTTCTCTACTATCTACTGAGGGATATATTCAGCTCTGAATGCTTCCACAAAATTGGTCCATGTCTAATCTTGGTCAATTATGTCCCAGTCGTCCTGAACCCGTTGCCACCATGACCAAGCTAGGCCTCTCAATCGGAATGCGGCAAACTTCACCATTCGCTTCTTGGTGTAATTAAGAGTAATGAAGATATCTTCCATCTGTTCTATCCACTGCTTAGCTTTTTTATCCTGCTCAGCTTCTCCCAAGAAGATGGGCGGTTGAAATTTTAGAAACCGCTCCAAAGCTTCATCCTCCCCTTTTGGATTCCTCCACTGAATTAGAGTTTGAAGAATCTCAGTCATTTTGCCGAATGCTTGCCCCATCGTCACTCCGACAGGTTCTTCCGACCCCATTTCCAGATCCAGCTCGTTCTCATCCCCCTGGTTAGGTGACGACATTTGAGTTTTCTCAAACTCTGGTGTCACAAGCTCTGCTTCCAGAACCTTTTTGCTAGATGTGGTTGTACGACGCTTGGGCTAAACCATGCCGCAGATAATAAGTTTATGCATTTAAGTTTAAAACATTTCAATTAAGCATGCATTCACATTCAGGTTTCAGTAAAAGGAAATCATATGCAAATTTTTGTATAAAGGATTGCATATAAATTTTTCTCAAACTTTAGAGTACTCCTGGTACTTTTATTTACATAAATTCAAAAATAAAGCAGTAAACATGAATAAAATCCTTAGCATAGGAGTTTGTGGAAAGTAGTAAATAAAATACCCTAATCATAGCAGTACTTAGCCACTCTAATCCTGATCAGAGTCTTCAGAATTGGCATCATACAATCATTCCCCAGAATTCCTAGTGAAGTCTATCCCAGCCCCATTCGCAAACCCATCCATTGGCTCCTTCCTGGGTCTCCTAGAACTCTCCCCAGTTTCAACCTGGTTGGGTGGGGGTATAAAGGAAGGTCTGGGTAGAGATTCATACTCTATCCCCCTTGGGTCATCACTATCAGCTGTCAAGTCAATTATGGGACTAGGAGGGAGGGGAACATATTCCATGTCAATCTCCTTGTCTTCACTATCGGTAACCAAGTCTATCACAGGTATTGGGGGTGGCTCAGTAATCTAGACCTCATCGTCACTGCTATCATCTAGGGGTAAAATTGGTTAAGGTGCAGGCTGCGGTGCAGGTTGAGGCATTGGTAGTTCTTCCGAATGGATAGGGATGGGAGGATGTCATTACTGCCCTTTCCTTGCAGTTCTAATCATTCTAACCATCCTACAACATAAACAAGATAGGTTAGTTAAAAGATTTAACCTTAATAAAATAAAATATACACTATTAATAATTGCCTAATCCTAGGCTCTAATACCACTTGTAACACCCCACTACTTAGGCCCAACAGGGCCGGGGACGTTGCTCCGTCCATAGGACAAGGGGTATTTATAACTAGGTCACAAAAAATAAAATAAAATAAATGATTTAAAATTAAACTTATTACAACCCAATAATACATGAACAAATTCAAAATAAATTGTCTGCTACAATCTCTCAAAACATCACAGAAGGAAAATAACAAAGAGTCTTCAGAATCACAAGCATCAATCTAGCTAATGACCTTCACAGTAGGACCGTCCTGAAAGCATGGCATAAAAAGGTGGTGAGATAAAAATCTCAGTAAGCCCATGTATGCTTTGAGTGTTCCAGGTAAAACAGTTCATCTACGCAAGTTGTAAAAGTTTCATAAGAGAAAATGCTGGCAAGCATTAAATAAAAGTTAAAAATGAAGAGTGGTGTTTTGCTTTCCAAACCATACATGTGTACAATAAAAATACAACCACCCAAAGATGTAGCCATGGGTTAGCACACGTTGGGCCCCATGATAATACAATGGTCAGAATGCCACACGTTGAGCATACTGACAAAAGGTAGGTATACGGCCTACCGGGTGAGATACTCCTCTATCTCTACACCCAAACTAACTAGTTTTCCACTCTAAAAATACACAGTCCACTTGACTGAAACTTGCTAGCTCGGACCGGTTTGACCTACCGGATTGGCATCCTATTCGGAAAGGACTCACCCCTTAGAGGTGGCCACCTACTAAGAGACTTACCTTAACCATTCAAAGACTAGTCCTACTAGTCTCTCCTTATTGAGTACTTAACGTTGTTTGTCTCACTTGGGAGAAAATTGATCATACAATGATTTACTTGGAAATAGCAATTAAGGGTTTCCAAATTCTTGTCAAAGTTGGGTTTTAGAAAGAGTTTAGTGTTTTGAGTAAAACTGCTTGTTTAATTTTCAAATGATTTGCTTGACTGAAATAAAAAAGAAAACAATCCTTAACTGCAACCGAATGCTCATACACATTGAATCTGGCTTGCCATAACAATTTTTGGTCTTCAAATGACTTTATGCAGGAGCATACCTAATCCTTTGCTTGTTTGAACTTAAAAGTCCTCTAAGGTTGACCTAACCCCGCCTGGGATAAACATAAGGTATAAGGTTATATTCGAGCTATACTTGCCTTACATAAATAATTCTTAGTTCAACTAATTATAACCATGACCTTACTATTCTAAGCTTTAAGGCTAGATGATAAAGGATTTTATCAAATAAATCTAGTTTCATAAGTTAAAATAACTAGAGGTTCTAAAATAAGTACTAATAAGTTATAGGTTCAAATAATAAATCTTGAGTATTATTATTAATTAATAAACTAGTGTTTAACTATTGAATAATACTAAGTCCTAAATAATATTAATAAATGGTAATTTTTAAATAGTATTATTATAAATAAATAATAAATTACAATTAATTTTTAATTAATAATTAATAGATAATAAATAAAATTACTAATAACTAAATTGTATAAAATTTTTAATTAATAGATAACAAATAAATTTTAATATAAATAATACTGATGAATATAAGTAAAAGTTTTAACTATGGTCTACAAGGTCATTAATATTTTATTTTTTATTATTATTTATATAAAAGATCTTATTTATTATTATACATATATATATATATATAGATAATATTTTTTTAAAAAGTTATTATTTATTTGCCTAATAAAATATCAATATTTCATTTATTATTCTATTTCCAAAACTTCCTAGGAATTTCGAAACCTTTAGAAAAAAATATAGTAATAATTTTAATTAAGATAATAAAATTTGTTAAAAAAAAATAACCTAGGATTAACAAGAAAATAATCATGATTTTCCTATTGCTAAACAAGATTCATGAACACATTCTCCAACATCAAACAATAAACTAACTCATTCATGAACATAAACTTAAATCAACACATACTATCACATGGCCATATCTCTACCAGGCATAATCATCAATCATGGCTTCAATGGAAATAAGAACATAAAATTCCTATTCACCATAGGTGTCATAACATCTAACATGCTTTAAACATCCATAACTCTCCTAAGACATGATGAAATACACTGATTCTCAAGAAAATCCATATAGCTTAATCATATACAACAATTCTCATGTCCTAAACCCAACCCCTTCATTCACATGCATACACTCAATCCCCCATTCATATTCTATTCTTCCTATCAACATCTAAGAGGCATGAATTCAGAATTTTAAAGGAGGATTAATGGAAAAATACTTGATTGACAATTACTTCATTGAAGACTTAAGAAGGTCCATGCGATTGAGTGTCTTGAGTTGTCCAAAGAAAAAAAACAGCCATGGTTGTTGATCAACCATTTCGGAGAGAGAGAGAGAGAGAGAGAGAGAGAGAGAGAGAGAGAGAGAGAGAGAGAGAGAGAGTATTAATATGGTACATTGAAGGTTGAATGGAAAAGGGTGAACAAAGAAGTTTTCTTGATTTATCTTGACGATGTTCTTGTGACCTTCAAGAAAAAACTGGTTTTTTGATCTGATTGCAATTTCTTGTTTGCGAGATTTTGTGTTATAAATACCAGAAATGAACACTAGGGATTATGTAGGAGTAATCTGGAGTATTTAAGAGTGATTTGAGGTGTTTAGGGTGGGTTTTGGCTTGAAGGAATGTAGTGTGTGTTCTTAGTGTTGTTGGTGAAAATTGAGAGAGTTTGAGAGAGGTGCTACACAAAATCTGAATAGGTGTTGACCAAATGGTTTAGGGTGTTTAGGAGTTTCGATTCTCAGCTAGATGGGAAGAGAATAATCTGATTTTTCTTGAAATTCAAATGGAGGAATTTGTGGAGTGGTTTGAGGTATAGTATAAGCTAATGGTGTTTGCTTGATGGGGGTTTCTTAGCTCTTCTATGGTGCCTGCTGGACTAGTTTATTTTGCTGAAATGAATGAAGGCTAATCAAGCCTTCTTGCTTGCCAAAATGTAGGGTTTAATGGCAGAGCAATTTTCTGGTTTGGTTGCTTGATACAAGACTGGTTTAAGGAGGTAAAATTCTGGAATTTTTTTAAACTTCAAATGTGTTTTGGATAGAGTGATCCTAGGAGATTTTTTAGGTGTGATTATGGAGTCCAAGTATTCAAGGTAAGTGGAGAGGTTAATGTCGTTCAGTTCATGGCTAGATAAGGTTCATTTTATAGAGGTTTGAAGGTGGCTTTTTGGCC
Organism: Voacanga thouarsii; assembly: GCA_026120185.1. Taxonomy (NCBI): domain Eukaryota; kingdom Viridiplantae; phylum Streptophyta; class Magnoliopsida; order Gentianales; family Apocynaceae; genus Voacanga; species Voacanga thouarsii. The sequence goes on along the minus strand of JANUWF010001641.1, from coordinate 3,908,270 downwards.
TAGGCCGAAGGAGACAAAGCTGGAAATTTTCTGGTTTCAGGATGTTCATTCGAAAGTTTGATGATTTTTCTGTGCAGAATTTCATCACTTCCTTAGCTTGATTTGCAGAGAATTTTGAGGGGTGTTTGAGGGTCTTTTAAGGTTGGTTTCCAACCTTCTTTCTGGAGAAAAATCAAAGGAGTTTTGCTAGTTTGGTGACAAGAAAAACAGCTCCATTTTCAGATTGATGTGCAGCGAAACTGCACAGAAATTTTTCTTGTTTATGCAGTCCACTTTTGTACAGAAATTTCAATCTTCAAGCTATATGAATTGGTCATTTTTCTGGTAGCAAATGAACTAGAAAACTGGTTAAGTTTTTCAAAAGCTGGACTGCTCAAAATTCTAGAAAAATTCTTGGTTTTCTTCATCAAGAACATGAACAACATGAAGATGAGTTTAAAGGTTCTACCATGGTGATTGATTTCCTTTGGGAACCCTTCCTAACTCCTCAAAGCTAAGAAATCCTCACAGAATTTTCTGGAATTGAAAGATGAGACTTGATGAATTTTGAATAATTTAAATTATGAAAATGTTAGGACAAAACTAGAGGTAATAAAAAGGACAAGAATTCCTCTAGAATTCTTTTTAGGACATGATGATAGGATTAAGACATTCTCTTATTGTCTCCCCTAGGACAACATTCCTATCTTTAAGGAATGTAAGAAAACAAAAATTCAAACTTTACTAAGATAATCATAAATAAAACTTATGTGATGGGATTTGAATTCATGACCTTAGAGATTAATTCCAAAGTTCTAACCAATTAACCACACTAACTTTTGTTCTTATTTTCTCACCTGAATATTTTTCTTATTTAAACCTCAAGCCATCTACCTATTTTAACCTCAAGTAAAATTACGGATTTACCCTTCCTACTCAATAAGCATAACTAAGCCTTTTAACCTATAAATCATAACTTTAAAGCACATAAAATCATTCAAATATATATATATTTCTGCAAAATAATATGATATGCATCCCGATCCCTTTACTCTAAGGCTGGCTTTAGGTGGGGTTTCACACTATTCATGGAAAGAAATGCCTCATATTATTACAAAATACATATTGACAATAGTATAATTACAAATTATTTAAGGCATACCCAACAATTATCTGTTTTGATATGAGGAAAAAGTGCACTTTTTTTTTTTTTTTTACACAAACTAAGAATTTTCTTTTATTTTTCAAATTTTAGAAATGGTTGGTGGTGGTTCTTTTAGTCCTTTAGTCGTTATTCCCTGCGAGAATAAGCTAATAGGTCCAAACTATGTGGATTGGTAAAGGAACCTTGATATAATACTCAATACGGAAGAGTTTAAGTATATCATGTATGAACCCTATCCTATTATTAGGGAGAGTTCCATCGAGGAAGAGTGTGAGGCAGAGAAAGTATAGAAGATAGTTCACGTAATAGCTCGTTGCTATATGTTTGCCTCTATGTTGGATATGCTCCAATTCAAACATGAGTATATGGCTACTGCATATGACAATAGCACGTCATTGGCCGCCATGTTCATTGACAAGAGCCAACCCAAAAGGCAAGAAGCTCTTAGAGCGATCATGAACACCACGATGGCTAAGGGAGCATTATTCAAAGAGTATATGATCAAAATAACTATAGCTTTAGAAGAAGCAGAAGTCCTAGGGGCCACTACTGACCTCAAGAGTTAGGTGGAGATGGTTCTTGAGACTTTTTTGGGCTTCTTTGCTCAGTTCAAGTTGAATTACAATACTAATAAGTTAGAGATGTCTCTAATAGAGCTAGTGGAGGAGCTCTAGGTGGCAGAGAAAGTCAAGAGGCCTCAGTCTAAGGCCTTGGTAGCAAAGTCTTCTTCTTCAAGAATTGGGCCCAAGCCTAGAAAGTTCAAAAAGAAGAAAGGAAACTCAGTGGCCAAGCCCAAGTCAGAACCCAACAAGTCCAAAGAGAAGTGCTTCAGAGGTAGTAAGAAGGGATACTAGAAAAAGGAGTGTCCAGACCTTTTGGCCAAGGAAAACCCTATAGGTTTTGCATACTACCTTAAGTCTATAACAATGGTTGGATTATCATCCACTTAGATTATTGACCGGAGCCACTAATTCTATCTATAATTCCTTGTAGGGGTTTAGGAAGATAATGAGACTCGAAAAAAGCGAGCAAGGAGTCACTATGGGAAGTGAAATACGAGTATGTGCTAGAGTAGTGGAAGATCTGGAACTATATTTTGATTGTCATAGAATAATTTTGTTAAAGGATATTTTATATGTACTTGGTTCTAAATAGAATTTAATTTTAGTTACAAGACTTATTAATCATGGTTATTGTGTTTCTTTCCATTATGGTATTTCTATCAGTAGAAATGGAAAAATTTTATGTACTTGGCACAGGTAGGAAAATTTATTCTTCATAAATCCTATAAATAATTAAGCAAACAATACCATAAGTGAACTTTTAAATAAGAAGGGAAAGGACAATATCAATGATTAATATTTATAGCATCTAAGGTTGAGTCACATTAACTCAATTAGGATTCAAAGGTTAATTCATGATGGGTCTTTAGGTTTATTGAGATTGGACAGTTAGCTTTAATGTGAATCATGCCTTATGGGAAAGATAACCACAAGGTCATTTACTCAGAAGGTAGAAAGAGCCGTGAAAGTACTAAGTTTGGTTTATATTAATGTGTGCAGTACCCTATCCTCACCAAGAAGAGGTGATTTTGAGTACTTCATCACATTCACGAATGATTGTAAACTGTATGGTTCCATTTACTTGATGGGGCCCATGTATAACTCTTTTAACAAGTTTAGAGTGTACAAGGTTGTGGTGGAGCGTTGAATAGGTAAATTAATCAAAACCTTTTGATTAGATCGTAATGAAGAGTACCTCTTAGGTAAGTTTAAGGACTACATAGTACATCATAATATAATATCTCAGCTCAATGCTCCTAGGACACCATAGCAGAGTGAAGTAACTGAGAGAAACAACAGAACATTTATAGAAATGGTCCAAAGCATGATGTCTTACGCAACTCTTCCAATCTCCTTTTGGGGATATACCCTAAAAACAACGACATACATTCTGAACTTGGTACCTTCTAAGTTAGTACCTAAGACACCTTATGAGATGTAGACTGGGTGAAAGCTAAGTCTGAACCATCTTAGGATATGGGGCTGTCCTGCTTATGTACTAATTAATAGAGATAAATTGGAATCAAGATCAAAATTATGTAATTTTATTGGGTATCCAAAAGGAACAAAAGGGGGTTACTTTTATCATCCCAAGGAGCAGAAAGTACTAGTAAGTGCTAATGCTAGATATTTGAAGGAAGAACAAAGTATATCCACTAAAGGTTCAACTAGGATAGAACTCATAGAGAAGTTGTTCACGGAGTCAACTTCTAATGACTCAATTATAGAATAAGAAAAAACGCAATAGAAGGATTCTATACAAAACGAGGCTTATCATAGTGCGATAGCATCCAAAGTTCTAGAAATATGGACTGTAGAGGTTTTTGACCTAGTCTCAGAGCATTACGAATAAGATCCCACGAGATACAAAGAAGCTATAGCTGATGCCGATGCAAGCATGTGGCATGAAGCAATAAAAGCTGAGATTGAGTTTATGTACTTCAATCAAGTTTGGGATCTTATAACTTTACTTGAAGAAATAAAATTCATTAGGTGTAAGTGGGTATACATGAGGAAGAGAAGAGTGGATGGGAATGAGAAAACCTTCAAAGTTAGACTTGTAGCAAAAATGTATACTTACAGAGAGATGATCGGTTATGAGGAAACATTTACTCTTTACCATCGCATATCATTATAACTCGAGATATAGCAAATGGATGTTAAAATGGCCTTTTTGAATGGCCATCTTAGTGAAGACATGTATATATCCTAACCGAAAGGTTTTATTGCAAAAGTCCAAGAACACATAGTTTGCAAGCTTAAGAAATCCTTTTATAGACTTAAGCCAGTATTTAGAGTATGAAACATTTGTTTTGATGAAACTATAAAGTCTTATATATTTACTCAAAATGAGGATGAACTGTGCGTACACAGGAAACAAAAAGGTTTAAATGTGGGTTTTTTATTTTTTTGGTATGTCGATGACATTCTACTTACTGGTAATGATGTAAGGACATTGTTATCAACAAAGGTTTGGTTTTTTAGTCAATTTAGTATAAAGGACTAGGGAGAAGCTAGCTATATTCTTGGTATCAAGCTTGTTAGAAATAAGAAGTAGAGAATGTTAGGTTTATCCCAAGCTATATACATTGACAAGATTTTAGCAAAGTTCAGCATGAACTTATGTAAGGGAGTACAAATCCCTTGCAGATATGGGCCATCTCTTTCTTTGAAAGACTGTCCTAGGACTCAAGAAGAAGAAGACAAGATAAGTAGGATTCTTTATGCTTCGGCTTGGGAAGTCTCAAGTATGCCATATTGTGTATTAGCCAGATATCTGCTTTGCCATAGGTTTAGTTAGTAAATATCTGTCAAACCCTAGGGAGGTTCATTAGCAAGCTATAAAGTATATACTCAAGTACCTCAGGAGAACAAGAGATTATATGCTAGATTACAGGGCTGATGATTTGATTCCTAATAGATACATATACTCAGGTTTCTAAGTGGATAAGGATGAAAGAAAATCCGTTAGTAGATACATTTTTACCTTGTATAGAAGAGTTGTTTTATGGAGAAGTATCAAGATATCTTATATTACTGATTCAACCATGAAAGTTGAGTATGTGATAGCTTCAGTGGCATACAAGAAAGCTTATTGGCTCGGGAAGTTTCTTTCGAAACTAGGAGCTGTACTACAGATGGACAGGCCAATTGCGTTATATTGCGACAACTCAGGAGCTATTTTGCAATCGAAAGAATCGAAGAACCACAAGCAAGGTAAACACATCGAGAGAAAGTATCACCTGATCTGGGAATTCATTCTGGGATGAGAGGTTATAGTGGAACATATAGCTTCAAAAAACAATCTAGGAGATCTTTTCACCAAGCATTTAGCAAAGAGAGTCTTTAGAATATAGTCAGATTCTATAGAGGTAGGCACGTATGGGCTTACATAGTCCTAGAGTGTAAATGGGAGATTGTTGGAATGCATGTCCCCAAACTATATATCTAATGTAAATTTGATTAATAAATAAAAGCTTTTATTCTCAAATTTCTTTATGTAATTTTGCTTAAATTTGTTTCGCGCGATCTTGTTGGAAATGACCTATTGTGTCTAAGTAAGTATTCCATGTGAATAGAGGTCTTTCACTGTAACGTATAGATCATGGCTTACTTAACATATGAAATGTAGTTCTTAACCAAATAAGAATAATGGGAATCTCATTAGGTTTATGGTTATTATACTTTGAATTCTAAATGGGGAATGACTTACCTTTAGTCAATGAGTAGTTTACTCACTTTATAGTATAAGCGTAATTGGTATACGTAGAACAGGACCCATAGTAGTGATTTCTCAAAGTACTAAAATAATAGAAACCAGGACTACTACAACTATAACGTGGACTAATACCCTACGACTTGAGTATTGGTTGGTGGTCTATCGATGTTAAGAGCATATACATTAATATACTATAGGTGAGGTTCTACTGTAGGATGAATATAGTTATATATTAGACATGCATGACTAGTTAGTTAAGATAGAATCAAACAAGACTACTTCTATGCTCTTGCTGGAGATTTCGCCCCTTATGATTGTTCGAATGGTCTAGAGATCTATGGCTCTTAGAAACATGACTTAGATATTTGCTTTAGGATAGATCCTTAGTAAAGTGGAAACATTCTAGAAAGTAGTGGACCGTTAGACTAGAGGTTTAAAGATGGTAGATGTCAGTTAGAGAAGTGTTACTACACTGCTTCCTCTCTAAATGAAAGGCATTATGTAGTGGTTTATTTTAGCTAAAACAACTATAAGTCAAGAAAATTCTATACACAACATTGTTCTTAGTGTCAATATTTTCTTATGGTGATAATGGAAAATATTAAAAAAGTAAAATACAACTATTTCTATAGCAGCGGTATTTAGGTCATTTTAGTAGCTAAGGACGATATGTCTTTTAGATCCCGAAATAACTTGTAAGTCCTAATTAATTTTGGGAAAAGAAAATGGTCTTAATAAAATATGGGTTTTATTTTATTTTAGGTTGTCAGATTTATTATTGGGTTAGAATAAAATAAAAGGCCCAGAAGAGAAAATAAAATAATTACCTAGTTTAATTGGTTAATTAATTATTCAAAACTTGAGCCCAGAATGAATAATTAGAAATTAGCCTCGACTTAAACTCGGTAAAATTCTTGAGATATTTTCTTAGTATATTTGGGTCTAATAGTTGTTTATTTATTATCTCTTACCATGCCAAAATTAATTAAATAATTCTAAAGCATGGCTTAATGGTTTGGACCAAGTATATACGTATCAAACCTAGCCCTGGTTGAGTTAAAATATATCTGTTATATTTTAGCTAGACATCTTCGGTAGTGGAGATGAAGATAGAATCCTATTTTGAATAAAATTCGGAGGTTCTATTTTCCACCCTTTATCAGGATTTGTTTAGGCTAGGGTTGTAGGTGTGGTTTTGCGTGAAAATTAAAAAGCCAGAATACTCTCTCTCTCTCTCTCTCTCTTCTATGTGTTTCTATTTTTTCCAGAAACAAGATCAGAGATATTGTTCTTCTAGATTACTATTTGTTAGCAGATAATTTGAAGGTGATAGACCATTATTCTCCTTACCCTATAGCTTTCATCGGCTAATCGTAGGCGGATGTTATACTCCAAAAGATTAAAGGATTTGTGTTAATGCATGAAAGCGTAGACTTACGGGATTTTCTCCTGAGTTTACATGATGATCACCAGTGGGTGAAGTGGGCACATATTCACGACATACATACAGAGGAGAAGTCATGAGTGTTCATTGTATAGATATTTTACACATCATTTATGCTTAGATTGTGAAAAAAAAAAATGCATTTTAGATTGCTACTTTATCCCTGATTTTCTCCTTCTTTTATGTAGGATGAGAAAGTTGAAGATTAGGTAAGATTCAAGGAAAAAGGACTGAAAAAGAGCCAAATTGAAGTGCCATAGTACTGTGTTCATAATATTACACGCTGTTGTGCAATTGCTGAATTTTAGAAATAAAAAATAACGTAGATCTTGAAGCTCAACGGTGTTGTGCACATCACAATCCATGGCCCCATGCATGTTTTTAGCACAAATATATCTCAAGACCCATGATGTCATTTCAATTCAGGTATAGGTCATCAAAGCATGCGCGGTGACATGTAAGCCATATTACACATCGCCGTGCCATATTGCCGAAGACCCTCTGTTCAATGATTTTTAGGGTGTTTCAATTAGCATCTATAAATACTTGGCTTGTAACCCTAAGAATTAGTCTTTGGCAACGAAAAACACCATAGAACTCCTAGAGAGATCAAGAAGCATTAAAAGAAGAGGGATCAAGAAGAATCAAATAAGAAAAAGAGGGGAGTCTCTGAAGAGGAATTCAAGGAAGAAGAGGAAGTTTGCTTGTCTATGAGTGCTTTTTTCTCTTTCTTGTAATCTGTTTTGACAAATTTGAATCTCTATACTTTTAATTTTATCTGAGGGATAAACTCTAAGTTTGTGTTCTTGGATTGATTTTCTTTTAGATCTATTGAATTTTCACTCCATGTATTTGATTACTTGGGCATTGTTGTATTGTATTGATTGTTGGAGATTGGTTGATTTTCTCAATTAATTGGTTTGCTTATAATGAATTCAAAAGACGGGGTTAGGAGCTAAATACCTAATTTATTGATACAATGTTTATTTTCCTTCAATTAACTCGAGAGAGAGGTTGGAGAACTGAACGTGGTAATAAAAGGGTATATGTATTGCCTAGAATAGTGATATTGTGGCCAACTGGATTTTTTTTGGATTTATTGCTCTTAATGCATCCTAGATGAAATTGGTAAGTTAGAGATACTCATTGGTTTGGTAGGAATAGGAATTTTATTACTCAAGAGAGAGTGAGATTCGCATTTGCATCCCTCTGGTGCTTGAATTGAGAATTGATAGGTTAAAGGGTATTTCCCTTTCTTGGCATAGATTTGGGGGATGTTCTTCTTTACATTGTCTTTCTCCCTATTCTTATCCCTTAAGAACCCTTGTGGCTTTTCTTGTATGAACTTGGTATACTCTCTATTATAATTTTTATTAAAGTAGTTTATTTATTTTATTTCTTTATTTTGTGGGCTAAACAATGAGATTAGAGTAAAGTAGCAGAAATTGCTAAGTTCTTATGGATAAGATACTCGTTATTTCCTAATGCGATGGGTATACTTGCCTAATTGTGTAGTTTAAGTATGTAGCATTTTAAATTTAAAACTTAATTTTGTGTAGATTAGTGGCATTATTTCTAGCACTCAAAAACATGCAATAAGTTTTTAGCACCGTTGCCTCGGATTGGCAATATTGTGAAAAATTGGAGTTTTGTTGATTTAGCCATTTGTTTGTTTCTTTATTTTATTCTAGTTTGAATCTTTTCTTATTTTTGTTTTTGTATGTTTTGTGCTTCTTTTGTAGATTTTGTAGTTTTGTTGTTAATTTCCTTGTTATTAACTTTTGTTTTTGTTTTTTGGATTGTGTTGTTTGAAACCATCATCATGGCTCGTAATGCATGGGGTAGTATAGGCCCATGGGTACAAAATTAAGAGGGTATTAACGGTGTGATGTTAGAAAAATTGCAAGCGTGCACTTATACTCTTAGTGAGCGAGTGATAATTAGAGTGTAATTCCCCCAAAAGACCAAGGCATGAGTTGTGAGTTATATAGAGAAGAACACTTCGATTATTACCCTCATTCTAATGGAGTTTATGTTTTTGAAAACCAAGGGCAAGATAGAGCATATAGTTTGGAGAGATGTAGTTATTCTAGTGCTTATTAGAGTAACCAAGACTAGCATCCATATAACCCTCCACTGCCACCTTCACAATGTAGGCCTTCACTTGAAGAAACAGGTTTGCTGCGAATACCAATGCATCCTTTCAAAGATGGAGCAATCAAAGTGAAAAAAATTGAAGACAATTGAGAAGATGCAAGAGAATAATTTTTTCAACACATTGGTAGACCCTGCATAAGGAAAGACAATAGAAGAAATTGCAAAAAAGCAGGGCAAGGCACACAAGGAGCACACGGCATCGTCGGAGGTGAAGGACACGACGCTGTGTAAGCGTATCATTTTTAAAACAATGAAGAAGAAGCTGCCAAAGTATAAACCATGTATACTAATAGGGGCTAAAATCACTATTCTTTTCCTAGCTATTTGAGGGTGTTTTAAAACACATTTGTTGCAATAACTAGACATACTCCATCCTATTTGATATTTTGCTTGTAAAAGGTATTTTTGGCAAATATATGCAGATTTAAGGTAAAATCGAGTAGAAAGTACATGCAACCAGTATCGACCTGGAGCCAAGCCCAGCCAGTGGACCAGGCACCGAATCTATTTTGCTCCAGTAGAAGAAAGTGAATGAGCTTCAGGGGAAATTCCAAAACAGACCTAGTGCTAGATCTGGTAAGTGTACCTGGTGCTAGGTCCATTCTGTCTGCTAAGGAGAGACGGCCAAAAACAGAGCAAAAACAGGAGAAGAATAGAGTGCACCTGGTGCCAGGAGGGTCAAAGGTACCTGGCGCCAGGTATGCTCTGGAGGTAGAAATTCTGTATGCTGAATTAGGGCTTATCTAATGATTTTGGTATTTTCCTACTCCTACTCGGCCGAGACTTTCTCAACCACAAAATTGGCATCTAAGAGGCCTATAAAAGCACAAGAGAACACAAGGGTTGGATATACAAGAGAGAGAGGTGAATTAAAAAGTAGAAATTCTCAATCTCTCATTAAAGGAGAGTCCACCCAAATCATGGAGGGTTGTTCAAGAGAGTCTTCAAGGAGGAAGAAAGAGGCTTCTCTATGAGTACTTTCTTTTACCTTTGTTTTCTTTTCCTTAAACAATTAGGTATTCAATATGTCCATTATAATTTGACATTGTTCATATGATTCATGATTTATTGATTAATTTATTCTTTTGATCAATTGATTATTGTTCTTGGTATTTGATTATTTATTTTCCTTACAGAGTTGGTTGATTGAGTTTTGTTATTAACTTTCTTGAAAAAGAGGTTGGTAATGACTTCAATTAATTAGTTTCATATTTGTTATCTCTTAGCTTGTTTGAAAAATGGGTTAATTGTTTAGAATATTGGTAATCAGAGGTTAATTGATGATTGCTAGAATATGGATTCGTTGACTAATTTCATGCTTTAAATCACATAGAATATAGGGGTTTATATGAGGATTGATTTTAATGCATCTTTTGGATAAGTTAGTCTAGGCGGAATATGTTCATTAATTTAACTAGAAGGTAGTGATTCCATAGATTGCAAATAAAGAGGGTCTATACTAAATCCTTCATGAGACCAAGATAATAATTGATTGTGATAATTGCTAAGTGGTTCATAGTCATGTTTTCAATAATATTTGTCTAATTACATATTTTCACATCCATGAGTTTTATATATTTCTTTATTTTATTTTTATTATTTTTTCACTTTATTTGGGTTGGTTAAATAATGAATGAAAAGTGATTAGTGTGTACTTGTTCCTTTGAGGATCGATACTCGTTAATTCCCTACACTATGCTTACGATGCTCACATGTGTATTTTGGGATTAACGTATTAATTAAAACTTGATTAAGGGATGGATTTAAAATTCATGATTTTATATAACCAAAATTTACGCATCAAGTTTTTGCTAGGGAACAATTGTTAGGGATATGCCCTAGAGTCAATTTATACTTATACTATTGTTGTTATGTTTTATATAATAATATGAGGTTTTCCTTTCCATGAATAGTGAATTTTAATTTGTGGTCATCAAGTACGTGACTTGATAGTAAAACCTAACAATAAATACAATGACTATTCTAAAACAATCCCTGATCGATTATTATTATTAGAACAATAATAAATTAAGATTAGTATGTTTGTGACTAGATGGCTATGTTTTACTGGTCATGGATATTTGTGATATCAAGTCAAAACATAAATAAATGTTAGAGAATATTGTATTGGACATGACCCACTGTGAGAGTACTTCATGGAACACGTCATAAGTATTTTCTAGCCATAATGATATTAAAAGTCCTTCGACCTAAATTCATTATAGTTTCCTACTTGATAAATTCTATATTTTGATGTTGTCTAAAGTTGTCTTTAACCAGATAATAAATTAGACTACTATTAGATATAGAATAAATTAAGGAGAGGAATGTGATTGATAGTGAAGGAAATTGTCCCTCTCAATTATAGGAGAGATATCCATGGGCCCCTTGATAAGTTAGACTGTTAAAATGTATGGTCGTGCTCAAATATATCAATCTAAGATATTGATATCATTTGTTTGAACAGTCTACTATGAAATCAAGAAATAATTGATTAAGCTTAATAAGGATGATATGTTCCGTACCTTATGTTTAATCTGGATATCGTGTGACAAAATGACTAAATATAAAATTGTGGTTTGGTTCAAAGAGATCACTGATCTTCATTTAACCTGGATAGTTATAATGTTTTGCTAGAAACCGCTTATAACTTGTAGGCCATTTAAATATGATTTAAGCACACTGCCAGTATTAAATGAACCTATAGGGTCACACAATAAGCGAACTTGTTAGGTTATTTTTCTGGTAACCAGATTCAATGAATCTGGAAATATGTCTAAGTTAATTGAACTTAGAAAATTTACCAAATACAATGAATCTAGAAATATGTCCACATTTGATGTATCTGGATAATATCCAGATTGTAAGAATCTGACTCAGTAAATTAATTAGTTAAATTACCGAGATAATAGTAGAATCTTATCATATTAGTTTTTAATTTAATTTGAATTTAAATTAAAATATGATAAGATATTATTAGATTTGGAGTTTAAGAGATTCGGGGGTTTTTAAGAAAACCCTGGCCGTCTTCTCAACAGTCCTGTTCTATTGAAAAAAATTTTGTGCCTCTATTCACCAGAAAAAACTCTCAAACCCTAGGCTCTAGCACTCACGAGGTAACGAGTCAGTTCACCGTGTGTACCTATAGAGGACGTTCGGATACTGCAACGTTTGATGATCGTTCAAGTTGCACGTACAATAGTAAAATCAGAATCGAAGGATCTCGATAACATCGAAGAGAGGTAATTCTGTAAACCTTAGATCTTCTTAATCATTTACTTGGATCCTCAAAAGGGATTCGTGGATGTTTTCCGCATTTTGGAGTCCACGAATCCTAACAACAATATTATGAAAACTTGGATTTTGTTAATTTAACCATGTTTATATGTTTATATGTCCATATGTCTATATGTAAATATTTATATATGTTCTTTGTGTAAATTGGTGTTCTATCTTGTTGTTTGTAACATTGTGTGACTTAATTGACTAGCTTACTTCATGTTGTACTGTAAATACCACTAACTTTTGTATTTAGACAGTTTGTCAATGTGTGTGTTTTTCTTTTTCTTTAATTTTCTATTATTTCTTTTTCCCTTTTGTTTTTTTCTTTTTCTTTATTTTTTATTATTTTTGTTTGTTTTTTTATTTGATTTTTATTTTTCTTTAAGCGCGAGATTGACATCGTCATAGACAACTACGTTTGGGCACAAGATCAAATGAGCTATAATGACAAGAATTTGGCAAATTTGCAAGCTTAGATTGATGTTTTTTGTGAAACATAACTTGAAGCCTCAAAGCATTCTTTTGTCACCAATACAAATTCCTCCATTAAGTGGCATGAAGAAGCATCCTAACGTATGAGGCATCAAAGAACACAACTAGCCCAGTTGGTTGAGAATACCATAAAAGCCCATACGCTTGAACAAGATAATCCCTAAGGAAAAGAGAGAAGATATGAGGAACAATTATCTAATGTAGAAATGGAGGTATTCAATTATCCTCTATGTGCTAATAATTATAATCTCTCTTTACCACATGATTTTTTAGGTTCTTCTCAATTCTTGGATAATAAGGGTCCAAATGATGATGTGTTGAATTTTTCATGCCTCAACGAGTTAGATATTTCAACGCTGCATCGTAAGAAGTCCTTGGAGGATGGTAGTAATTTCTACCCTTCACCCTATTCAAAGAGAGATAACTTAGTTTTTGTTGATGTGTCGAAAAGTACTGATTTCTTGATCCAATTTTTAAGAACTCAATTGCTAAGTTTTAAGGAGAATTTTAATTGCAACAAATCTTCTGAAGGGATAAGTGGTGATTCTAATATTCATACACTTTTTAGACATAATTTACATATTTGTGTTGGAAACTTGATTTGTATGTCTAAAAAGGTGCTATAGACAAGGGGTCATGTATTTACATTCATTGCAACTAATATTTTCCATAAACTCTCCATTTTTCAAAGTCTTCTCTTATTTCTACTTTCATCATGCCTACCTTTTTCATTGAGTATTAATTTCTTTTACAAAAGTTTGATGAGGAAGCATGATGAGTGGAAATAGTGTTTTTTTTTATATATGTTTTGGGTTTGTTTTGAATTTGGGTTTCTTTAGGTCTTTTGGTCATTTTCTTAGTTGTTAGGTGTTATTTTCCCTAAATAAGGAAAATATTTTCTATCTTAAGTGTGGGGGAGTAAGTCGTGTCTTTATTTACTTTCTTAGGATTTTTTTTATAGTATTTTTCTTTAGTTTGTTTTCTTTTATTTAGGTATGTTTTTATTTTTCTATTATTTTCCTTGTGCTTTTATTTGTGTTTTGTTTTATAGGTAGGAATAAAGTCTTCTTGAACAAGCCATTCTCTTTATTTCCAATTTTGTTATCTATTGGCACTTTATTGCACTTGGGAAGTATTACTTAAACTTTCTACCCCTTCATTATTTTTGGTCCCTTTGGAGATGCTTTCTTATGCTAATTTTTTTGCCAATGAGGACATTATCCAGTTTAACTGTGGGGTGTGGTTTAGTAATATTCTTTGTCCAAGTTTTTATCAATTATCTTGGTATTGAGCTACTTTAGAAAAATTTGGTTTAAAAGATTTTGATTGAAAACAACTTTGTTGCAAGTTCTTTGAAAGTTTTGAAAATTTAAAGATTTAAAAATTTGGAACTTTTGGAGCTAATTCACAATGGAAGTACTTTCTTCTCTTTCTTTTTCCTCTTTATTTATTTTGGTCTTCTTCGTTGTACTTTTAGTGTTCAATCCTTGGCCATTCAAGACAATGTCCAGTTTAAGTATGGGGGAAAGAATGAGGTTGAAGAAGTATTTTCCATATCGTTTTTGTGAAAATTTTTCAAAAATTTTAGTGGTCTTTTTTGTTAAGCAATGTTGTAATTCTTTTTCTTACTTAGATATAAGTTTTGTCATTCATGTGGTGGATTTTGATAAAATTGATTTTATTGGATAAGATATTTGTCAAGACTTGAGTTGATTAATCTTGTTTATGTATTGGTGTTTGAATGTTATTTAACTTATCTAGTTGAAATATAGAAGATATGATGAATATGGGAGAAGTTTATTAGCTAACTCTTATATTATGAGTTTAAATTTTGCTAGCTTTGAGTTATGACGAAAAAAATGTGAGTTGAAAAAAAATATTTGCGAGGAAAGATTGTGGAGAATGTTGAAAAAATTTTAGTTTAAGTTGAAAGAAAAATAATGAGTGGAAACAACACTATTATTGGTGTGAATTGAGAAAAAATGCTCTTATTGATGATCATTGAAGACCTTTAGCTGAAACGGGGATTAATATGGGGAGAAGTAGCAAGTGTATGGTGCACTTTCTTTAGGCTATTCCAAAGGCAAAAAGTCAAGAAAGAGCAAAGAAAGAAGGAATTGGAAAAAAAAAAATGATGAGTGATGACTGAAAATGGGGCCAATACAGTGTGTGAAGAGAAATCCATACACTTGAGGCTATCAATTCCCTAAGTCATCGAAAAACTTTGTGAGAAAAAAATTGGAGCGCTTTCCTCACATCATAACTTGAGTGTGCAATTTTTAGATTTATAATGCTTGAGTTGGTAGATGACTTGACTTATGTGATTCATGTTATCTATATTTTTACTTTAAGAGTGAAATAATTTTATTAGACTAAGGTATGCACTTGATTAATTTGACTTTAAGAGTTTTGTGATGTCTTGTCCAATGTTTCAAAGTTTGTATTGGTTTCAAAGGGTATGAATGATGAGAAGTTGTATTTAAAGTTTGAAAGGAAGACATGATCTTTGCTATGGTAAAGACATTTTTAAGTGAGAAAGAACTTGTGTTTTCTTGATAATTTTTCTTGGACTAAAGTGTTTAGCTTGAGGACAAGCAAATGTACAAGTGTTAGGGAATTGATAGGGGCTAAAATCACCATTCTTTTCCTAGCTATTTGAGGATGTTTTAACATACATTTGTTGTAATAATTAGGCATATTTCTTCCTATATGACATTTTTCTTGTAAAAGGTATTTTCGCAAATATGTGCAGATTTAAGTTAAAATCGAGCAAAAAGTGCCTGCAACCAAAATAGACCTAGCGGCAAGCCCAACCAATGGACCAGGTGTCGGGTCCATTCTGCTCTAGTAGAAGAAAGTGAGTGAGCTTCAGGGGAAATTGCAGAATAGACCTGACGCCAAGTCTGGCAAGTGTACCTGGTGCCCAGTCTATTCTATCTGCTAAGGAGAGATGGCCAAAAATAGAGCAAAAATAGGAGAAGAACAAAGTGTACCTGGCACCAAGTGGGTTGAAGGTACCCAGCACTAGGTATACTCTGGAAGTAAAAATTCTATACGTGGAATTAGGGCTTATCTAATGATTTTGGTATTTTACTACTCTTACTTGGCCAAGACTTCCTCGACTACAAAATTGGTATCCAAGAGGCCTATAAAAGCACAAGAGAACATAAGAGATGGATATACATGATAGAGAGGTGAATTAAAGAGCAGAAATTCTCAATCTCTCATTAAAGGAGAATTCACCCAAATTAAGGAAGGTTGTTCAAGAGAGTCTTCAAGGAGGAAGAAAAAGGCTTCTCTATGAGTGCTTTCTTTCACCTTTGTTTTCTTTTCCTTAAACAATCATGTATTCAATATGTCCATTGTAATTTGACATTGTTCGTGTGATTCATGATTTATTGATTAATTTAGTCTTTTGATCAATTGATTATTGTTCTTGGTATTTGATTACTTATCCTCCTGACGGAGTTGGTTGATTGAGTTTTGTTATTAACTTGCTTGAAAAAGAGGTTGGTAATTACTTCAATTAATTAGTTTCATATTTATTATCTCTTAACTTGCTTGAAAAGGGGGTTAATTGTTTAGAACATTGGTAATCAGAGGTTAATTGATGATTGCTAGAATATAGATTTGTTGACTAATTTCATGCTTTAAATCACATAGAATATAGGGGTTTATATGGGGATTGATTTTAATGCATCTTTTGGATAAGTTAGTCTAGGCGGAATATGTTCACTAATTTAACTAGAAGGTAGTGATTCCATAGATTGCAAATGAAGAGGATCTATACTAAATCCTTCATGAGACCAAGATAATAATTGATTGTGATAATTGCTAAGTGGTTCATAGTCATGTTTTCAAGAATATTTGTCTAATTACATACTTTCACATCCATGAGTTTTATATATTTCTTTATTTTATTTTTATTATTTTTTCACTTTATTTGGGTTGGTTAAATAATGAATGAAAAGTGATTAGTGTGTACTTGTTCCTTTGAAGATCGATACTCGTTAATTCCCTATACTATGTTTGCGATGAGTATACTTGCTCACATGTGTATTTTAGGATTAATATTTTAATTAAAACTTGATTAATGGATGGATTTAAAATTCATGATTTTATATTCCCAAAATTTAAGTATCATATACCATATCCGAGTAGGCTACAAAAAAATAAAATTGATGGAGGACAAAATATTCTACCATATGAGGATAGGGGGAATAGAAAAATGGAATAAGTGTGTGAAAGTCTACAAAAAGGGAACCTGGAAAAAGAAAGAGAGTACATTAGGACCCATTGAATAGTGTGATAAGAGATGGACCACACTCTTATATATGTTTTTCTAATATCTCTTTCTCACTTGATTTTGTAGGAACTTCTCTTTTGATGGAGAAAAATGAAGCCAATGATGATGTGAAGAACCAACCATACTTCGAAGAATAAAAGTTTTCATGCAAAAGTCACAAGGAGTCCTTGTAGTATAATGGCCAATTATGCCATTTAATCAACTTAGAGATGGGTAACTTAACTACTATAGATAATACAATGCAAAGTAAGTATTGCCCAACTACTTCTTCAAGAGCTATTATGATATCCCACCATTTTTGTATTTTAAATTGTGACAACTTTGTACCGAGTGAGAATTGGCATGTAAATTCAAGACAAGAAATGATCAATGTAATGAAATCAAGGCTTTAGTGAAATAAAATTTTTTTTAGGGTTATTGCGGGAATTTGATAGTCAATTATGGAAAACTGAGCGAGAATTTGAAATTTCTAAGATACACCATTGCGTTCAGTTTAAGAGCTAGACTGCATTGGTCAAATAAAAAGTTTTGCAATTGGGATGAATAGTAACTTGATTATATGTATTCTTCAAGAAACATAAAGTATTCCTAAAGAAATATAAAGGTTTCCTAAAGAATTAAGGTGGTTTTGCTTAAAAGAAAACAAGTGGTGTATTTTGATTGTAACACACCTACTCAAAGTAACAGCGGAAGCATATCAAAACCGAGTGTCGTCCCGTCTAATTAGCCAGACAAAGGATCTTTATAAAGAAAACCAATAGAGTATACAAGGTCTAGATCTAAACCATCAATATATATATATATATAAGAGCATTTCATACATGCAATCTTTATACTACAATAAAAGTATAGTTCGTAATAAAAAAAGAAAGCATCCAGACCTATGTTACTATCACTGTGGTATCATCCCTCTATCTATAGGTTTATTCAACTTTGGATCCTTCAAAAGAGTAAGATAAAAGACACGTGTGCGTGAAAAAATCACCCAGTGAGTCCCGTGTGTGCTAATGCTTTATAAAAGAAACAATGTACATAAAACCTTTATAGAAGAGCATAACTTTTTCCTACTTGAAAACAATTCTAAAACTCTCTAAAAAAGAGTTTATTCATAACTCAATCATTTTTGGAAAATGTGTTTCAATTTCAAATCATTGCCCTGAATTTCAAATCACAGGCACTTCTCCAACAGAAGGTCGGCCTGTATGCAAAGCTCCCCAGACTTTGCCTTCAGCACCACATATCATTGTGCCTAGACCACAGCCTACAGTACTCAACCGTGCGTCGCCGAAAAATAATTACACCGCAGCGTACTACTAAGAATAAATAATAGGAATACCACAGTATACTAAGTGTACCGCTGCACACTAAATCTTTTACTTGCCACCGTAAGCCAGGGGTCTCAATCCTGATATCAATCACCATTGAGGTAGTAAGGAGTCAAATGCTGCCGAGTGTCCCCGCCCTGTATTCAGCAAATGACTCAAAATAATATGTGTCCACAGATGCGGCAATTGCTAGGTGCTCAACTGCTAGTTAGGACAACTCTTCTCAATGTCCTATCATCCCGTTCGAAGTAAGACAATCCATAGAACTAGGCCAGGTTACTAGGGTCATCTAACTCTAACGTAGACTAGTACAAAGATCAAAGTCCATCCTGAGTACCCAACATTACCAATACTAACCCCTACTGATTGATCAGGCCAGAGGGTTATTTGTTCCTGCAGGATTTTTAAAACAACATTTTTGGGGGAAAATATCATTTTCCAAAAAGTGATCCCACTAAGTCACAAGTCAAATAATAAATTCCATAGGCTTCGCAGGGCTAATCACTTCATTCTATGGGCACATCAGGCCAATAAAGCAATTTCTAGGATCAAAATGTCGTTTTCCAAAAGTCAATCTCATACCGAGATATTATTTTCCAAAACCATGTTGAAATAGGGTAGAGAGTTCTTTTTTCCATTAAAATAAATTTCCAAGAGTATTCGGGTCATTTAGCCCATACCTGATCACAAAAGTCATTTCCAAGGGTATTCGGGTCATTTCACCCTTACCCGATTTGAAAAGTGTTCACAAAAGTTCCAATGAGGATATTTCGGTCATTTATCGAATACCCGATTCCAAAGGTTTTCATAAAACATTCTAATAAGGACATTTGGATCATTTTCTAAATATCCAAACTTCAAAGGAACTTATTTTAAGAAATCCAGAATTCCAATCCTAAAAGAGGAGTAAACTCAAAGTTTCCAATCATGTGTTCTATAAAATGTTCTAATAAGGGTATTCTAGTCAATTTGTGAATACCTGAATAAAAAAATAACCATTTTCTAAAAATCCTAAATATTTAATCCAAAAAGGGCAAAATTTACAAAATTCGTGCTTTAATCATCCGTTAAGGTTTCCAAGCTAATTATGATGTTCATTTGAGCCCAAAATGGCAAAAAATAAATCTTGCTCAGATAAACTTTAAATATATTCAGAGTTTCCAAAATGGTATAAAACATAGCATTTCATGAAAAAGTAAAGCATACTAGCTTTCAAACGGTTCTAAAAGTCAAAGGGACTTACCTTATGTCCTAATTAACTTTTCTCGTTCACGGCTATTCGACCACCGTTTTTATTGTTTTAAACATGTCGTTGGCCGGTTACCAACAAATCTACATCAAATATCATTTTTAGGTTTAGTCATGCCTGGTCGAAAAATAGCCAACGTACCTAACGGGTTACCGAAGTGCCTGACGATTAGCTGACGTCCACCCGACGTTTAGATGACGATTAGCTAACAATTAAGGAAAACATTCAACTTTCGTTCGCGTTGTTTTTTCGTCGTTAGTTCAATTCTTTCATTTTCATTTTTTTTGTATCCTTTCTCCCTTCATGCACAAGGAATTAACTCCATGTTTCTCATTCATTTCATCCCAAAAACACATCATTATTCTTCCTTAAATTCATTCACTTTCCGACCAAAATCCGGAAATTTTGCTGCTTTGACACATAATTTTGTTTCGCACATAACTTGCAATCCAAAACTCTGATTTGGCTCTATGATATACCAAAATGACCGTAAGACTCTTAAATTTAATTTTGTATAATCCCTTTCCTGAGTTCATGTGTTCGTGACATACTACAGAGGTAAAAACAGCCCCAATAGTGTGTCCTTTTTCAACCATTCATGTTATGTTTTACTATCCTTTAACCTTTAACACCTTGAGAACATTAAACTCATTCAATTTTTTCTTCAAATTATTTTTGATCCTTCAATCTTCAGATTCCAACAACTCATTAAAGTCATGCTTATTCAACACAACTTCACTTCTTTCATTCAAAAGGTAACATAATTAATCCTGCTAACCAATTAACAATCATTTTCATTGCACTTTGATCCTTATTTCATCAACCAAGTTCAACCTTCAAACTACCATGAGTATTCAATCCTTCATCACACAAAACATTAGCCATAAGTCTTCTAGGCAGCTGACGTACATAAGCATGCACAAAGTTTTATAAACCCTTGCTTTTGATCCAAAATTAAAACATGAAAAATCATGTTTTCATGTTAAAATTGATATTGTAATGATCACCATTCACCCAACAACAACTTTAATTCTTGCAAGGTGAGGTTTTACATTGTATATAAGGCTATTTGGTGTGATTTGCTCCAAGAACTCACACACTACACCAAGAACACACACTAGTAACTTTTCTTTCTCTCTTTTTGCTAATTTCTTTGATTTCCTTTTCTCTTGTTTTTCGTTTCTTGTGGCTGCTGAAATGAATGATGTGAAATAGCTTTCTCACCACCATTTCTTATCAGATTTTGGCCAAGAGAATTTTAATTCAATTAATTGTATGTGGCTAATATATAGGTGTGTTCCAATTGGTAAATTACACACTGTATCATTTATTTTTCTTCCTCAAAATTTCCTCTTCTTTGCTCTCTTATGGCTGCCAATTTTCTAGCTGTTTTTCAGCCACTCAACCACTTCTTTATGGTCAAAATATTGACCAATTATATTGCACAAGACCTTAAGTAATTGGCCCCACAAATGATGTGTTACAATCACAAAAATACACATCATTCTTTATTAATTTTGTAATTCTTTAATTCCATGTATCTTAGATGAATTCTTTATGCAACCTCTCATAGGTTGACACATGTTCATGGCTACCAATCACAAAATTCCACATGTCCAAATTTTCAGTCGCATTTTCAATATTTCCTCAGAAATGATCAAAATCGGGTCCGAAATGGAAAAATACTTGACTTTACCATTCAACTTCAAAAATTCCACTAAATCCATTGGTAATACTCAAATTCTTCAATTCTTTCTTAATTTGATCAAATTTGTGGTCAATGTCGTGGGTGCTATCAAAATGACAAAAATGCCCCCAATAACCTGAATAACAAGATTCACACCAAAACGTGCATTTTATCACACTGTTGAATTTCCTTTCTCAGCATACCCTCAATTTTTTATTTTATTAACAATAGTAGCCTTTTGAAGATTTAGGGTACGAGTAGAACAAATTCAATAATTCCATCTAGGTCCCGACAAAAATTATTATGCCAAAATATTCGCTTCGTTGTACTGATCATCTTCTGTTCTGGCCGTTGATACAAATTCTCATTTTATTACAAGTAGTAACTATATGAATGGTAAAAAAAGTGGGGTATTATATTACCCCCTCCTTACAAAAAAATTCGTTCTCAAAATTGGCTTACACCTGGAATAATTCTCAATACTGTTTCAACATCTTCGCTTCCGTTTCCCAAGTCACGTCTTGTACTGGATGATGATTCCATAATACTTTCACAAGTGGAATTTTCTTATTCCACAATTCCTTTTCAGTGTAGTCCAAGATCTTAATAGGCTTTTCCTCATACTTCAATCTTGGAGTCATCTCAATAGGCTCTTCTTTCAAAATGTGTGCAGGATCAGCTATATACTTCCGAGATTGGCAAATTTGGAACATTGTGAATACCTTGAAGTTCTACTGGTAACTCCAATTGATAGGCCGCATTCCTAATCCTGTTGACAATAGGGAATGGTCCAACGTACCTAGGTGCCAACTTCTTCTCTTGTCATTTAATTCCCAATTGTTGTTGTGGAGTCAACTTTTGGAATATACGATCTCCATCTACAAATTCCAAATCTTTCCTATGTCGATCTGCATAACTTTTCTATCTATTTTGAGCTGCCTTCAACTTGATTTTGATTATTTCCATAGCCTGTCAGATTTTTTCAAGATTGAAGGCATCTTGTTCACTCATTCTCCATCCTAGACTTTCCCAATACAACGGGAACTAACATTTCCTTCCATATAGAGCTTCAAATGGGGCCATTCCAATTGTTGATTGATAACTATTATTGTATGCGAATTCTGCATATGCTAAATTATCAATCCAATTAGTTCCAAAATCCAAAGCACAAGCCTGCAACTTGTCTTCCAAAATTCTATTCACTTATTCAGTCTATCCATCCGTCTGTGGATGTGCTGCTATACTGAACTTCAATGTTTTCCCATATCTTTGGTGCAGTTTAGTCCAAAACTTCGAAGTAAATATAGGATCTCGTTCTAACATAATACTAGAGGGTACTCTATATAGTCTGATTATTTCCCCTAAATAGATCTTACTTAACTTCTCTAAAGAATCCTATTGGTTGATGTGAATGAAATGAGCAGACTTACTCGGTCGATTCACTATCACCCATATAGTATCTTACTATCCTATTGACATAGGTAATCCTGTAATGGAATCTATAGTAATTTCTTCCCATTTCCACGATGGAGTAGGTAATGCCTATAGTAACTCTCCAGGTCGTTGCTGATCGGCTTTCACTTGTTGGTAAATTAAACATCGAGCCACAAAGTCTTAAATGTCCTTCTTCATACCAATCCACCAATAATGCCGTTTTAATTCCTGATACATTTTCATGGCTCTTGGATGGTATATTTACGTTGATGTACTTCCATTAAGGTATCTTGTCTCATTGCAGATTGTTCGAAATATAATATCGATCTTTGTGACAAATAATCCCATCATGGTCTTTTCAGAATTCATCTCCTTCCTTATCCACCTCATTTTACACCAACTTTTGCAACTCTTCATCTTTATTTTGCTCTTCCTTCAATTATTGTAGGAAAGCAAGTTGAATGGAGATATTAATCATTCTTATTTCTCCATCTAGAACAAATACTTCCAATTCTAGAATTCGTAACATCCGAAGAGCTGATAAATTCACCTTCCTACTAAGAGCATCAACTACTGTGTTTGCTTTTCCAGGATGATATTTAATTGGACATTGAAATTTTTCCAAAAATTCCATCCACTGACGTTGCCTCATAATCAAATCCTTCTAAGTAAAAACATATTTCAAACTTTTATGGTCGGTGGAGACTTCAAACTTAGCCCCATACAAATAATGTCTCCATATTTTAAGAGCAAACACAATCACTACTAACTTCAAGTCATATGTAAGGTAATTCTCCTCATGGGGTTTCAATTTCCTAGAGATATAAGCTATCACCTTTCTCTTCTACATTAACACTCCTCTTAATCCTTCTTTCAATATGTCTATGTACACTTCATAAGGTTTGTTCATCACCGGCAATGCCAAAATAGGAGCAGAACTTAACCTTTTCTTCAGTTCCTGGAAACTTTTCTCACACTTCTCGATCCAAACATAAGGAACTTTCTTTTGGGTGAGTCATGTCAAAAGTGAAGCTATCTTTAAAAATCCCTCAATAAACCTCAGTAATATCCTACTAATCCTAGAAAATTTTGTATTTCAGTTGGAGTCTTAGGACGTTTCCAATTTGTTACCGCCTCGACTTTTGCAGGATCTACTGTAATTCCATCTTTAGATATCACATGTCCCAAGAACACTACTTCTTGTAGCCAAAACTTACACTTACTGAATTTTGCATATAATTTGGCCTCCTTTAACTTTTCCAATACTTTCTGAAGGTGTTGGTCATGTTCTTGAGGATCCTTAGAATACACCAAGATATCATCTATGAATATAACAACAAAACTGTCTAGGAAAGGCCGAAATGTTCGGTGTATCAAGTCCATGAAAATAGCAGGGCATTAGTAACACCAAAGGGTAACACTACATACTCAAAATGTCCATATCGTGTATTAAATGTAGTTTTCGGTATATCCTCTCTCCTAATCTGAACTTGGTAATATCCTTGCCTCAAGTCTAACTTCGAAAAATATCCTGCTCCTTGTAACTGGTCAAACAATTCATCAACCATGGGCAATGAGTATTTATTCTTTACTTTCACTGCATTCAACCCTCGATAATCTATATACATCCGTAGTGACCCATTTTTCTTCTTAACAAACAATACAGGTACTCCCCAAGATGGAGTACTTGTCCAAACAAACCCTTGCTCCATTAATTCCTGTAGTTATTTCTTGAGCTCTTGTAATTCCATAGGTGCTATTCTGTAAGGAGTTCTTGAAATTAGTTTTGCCGATGGCACTAAATCAATGAAAAACTCTACTTCTCTCTCTGGCGGTAACTCTTTCAATTCTGCTGGGAAAATATCTAAGTACCCATTCACCACCAGAACATCTTCGGAAATTTTAACCTCTCTTGGCTTATTAATTACATAAGCCAGGTATCTAGTACACCCTTTTCTAATTATATTCCGGGCTTTGAGTCCCAATATAAAAGTATTACTTTTCTGTTCGGCCTCGCCTACAAATTCCAATATAGGTTTCCCAGGCTGACGGAATTGTACTACCTTATGTCTACAGTCAACTAGAGTATGATGCTAAGAGAGCTAGTCTATGCCTAAGATTGCATCATAATCCTCTATAGGCAAACATATCAAATCTCCCCCCAAAATTTCATTTTCTACTAAGATCTTATAGCTTTTATTATTTTCTCACTATTCATTTTGCTTCCCTAATGGGGTACCGACAATAATTTCATATGAAGTTTCTTCCCCTTTAATTCCCATAGAGTCAAGAAATGAATTGGTAATAAAGAAATGCATATAGCCAGGATCTACCAATATTTTAACATCATGATAATAAATAAAGAATGTACCTTCCACTACTATGGCATAATTATCCGTCTTTTCTAATGCAACCACTCGAGCATTCACTTATGGCTTGACAGGTCCGACTTTAGAGGTAGAATCTTATTTTAAGTTCCCTCTTTCTAGTCCTAACCTTTGCCCTAAATTATTTCCCCCAAGTCGACTCTATCCTCCTCCTTCTAGGGTGAGGGTAGTTGAAACTTTTGTGTCCTATTTCTCCATAATTGAAACATCTAAAAGGAGATTGTCCTCCAATCGGACCTCCTCTCTTCTGCATTTTTCCTTTCTTCTACTATCGAGGCCCTCCAGATCGTTTCTGACTCATACCCCAAAGTCCACTTCGATTTCTTTCACCCTAATTATAGCATAGCTCAAAAGTAGACATAAAAGTGGATATAGTGCACATAGCAAGAACATAACATATATTCATTCTTATCAAAACACAGAGTCAGTAAAAAATTTGTGTGCTGAGCACACTGTCATATTTAATATACACTAGCCGAACTTTACATATCCTACTACATATATCTACATCTCATCCTCTTGCTCATCATTATAGCTATTTGAATTGGGAGGTCCTGAATCAGTAGAAACTATGTAGGACTCGGGTGCGTCAAATCTTTCATCTCCATCCACATCAGGGCGCAACCAAGCCAATGTCTTCAGGTCTATCTCCAACTCTTTCTCGATCTTCTTGACCACAGGTATCTCAACGTCAAGTACCTCTTGATTCCTTCCTGCCTCAGCAACCTCCAATCCTAGTATCCCTTCCTCTAATACTCCCAGAATATCCTTACCAAATACCTTCTCATCGTTATCCTCAGACAATGCTGTATCGTCAGGGATACTATCATTCTCGTCATCACCCTGATAATGTGCCTCAATATCGCCATCAGTCTCGTCAAAATCGCCACCTACCTCTCCCGCCTAGCTAATTGACAATAATGTCTTCTCAGGAGTAGGTGTCCTCTCCAGATTAAGGTCTTGCATTAATGGAGTAACGACAAGCACTATCGGGTCAAACCTGTTCCCAGTGAGACAGGGTGTATGATGATAACCAGGATTGGGTCCTGTCGAGGTGAAACCGTCCTAATCTTATCAGATCTCTACACACCTAAACTTTCACCCATCTTTTTTTTCCCATCATCGCTACACACATCCATAGGGTGCTTACCCTTATTAGTCCTATTCGCCATACCTACACAATAAAAGAGTTCTATCAATTCCTATGACGATACCACAGTTCTATAATAACCATGCTCTAATACCAATTGTAATACCCCCTATTCAAAGTAATAGCGGAAGCATATCAAAACTGAGCGTTGCCCGTCCAGTTACCCAAACAAGGGGTCTTTATAATGAAGAACCAATAGCGTATATAAGGTCTAGATCCATACCATCAATAACATATATATATATATATATATATATATATTCGAGCATTTCATACATGCAGTCTCCATACTACATCAGAAATATAGTATGTAATCAAAAGAGAAAGTGTCCAGACTTATGTTTCTATCAATGTGGTTTTGTCCCTCTATCCTAGGTCTGTTCAACTCTAGATCATTCAAAAGAGTGAGAGAAAAGACACGTGTGAGTGAAAAATCACCTAGTGAGTCCGTGTGTACTAGTGCTTTATAAAAGAAACAAAGTACATAAAACCTTTGTGGAAAAGCATAATATTTTCCTACTAGAAAATAATTCCAAAACTCTCTAAAGAAGAGTTTATTCAAAACTCAATCATTTTTTCAAAATTATGTTTTAATTTAAAATCATTGCCCGATTTTTAAGTTATAGGCACTTCTCCAACAGAAGGCTTGTATGCAAAACTCACAAGACTTTGCTTTCAGCCCCACATATTATTGTACTTAGACCGCAACCTACAACACTCAACCGTGCATCGTCGAAAAATAAGTACACCTCAGTGTACTACTGAGAATTAATAAAAGGTGTACCGCAGCATACCAAGTGTATCGCAACACACTAAATCTTTTACTTGCCACCATAAGCCAGGGGTCCTAATCCTGACGTCAATCACCATCGAGGCAGCATGGAGTCAAACGCTACCAAGTGTCCCCGCCCGACATTCAACGAACGACTTAAAATAATATGCGCCCGTAGACGCGGCAGTTGCTAGGTGCTAAATGGCTAGCCAGGACGACTTTTATCAATGTCTTATCACCCCATTCAAAATAAGACAATCCCTAGAACTAGGCCAGGTTATTAAGGTCGTTTAACTCTAATGTAGGCTAGTACAAAAATTAAAGTCCTTGCTAAGTACTCAACGTTACCAATACCAACCCTTACTACTGATTAGGCCATAGGGTTATTAGTTCCCACGAGATTTTCAAAATAACATTTTTAGGGCAAAATATCATTTTCCAGAAATTAATTCCACAGACTCGTAAGTTAGATAATAAATTCCATAGGTTCTGCAAGGCTAATCAATTCATTCCATGAGCACATCAGGCCAATAAAGTAATTTTCAGGATCAAAATATTATTTTCTAAAAGTCAATCTCATACCTAGAGATTATTTTCCAAAACCACATCGAAACGGGATAGAGAGTTCTTTTTGCACATTAAAATAAATTTCCAAGAGTATTCGGGTTATTTTGTCCATACTCGATCATAAAAGTTATTTCCAAAGGTATTCGAGTCATTTCACCCTTACCCGATTTGAAAAGTGTTCACAAAAGTTCCAATAAGGATATTTGGGTCATTTACCAAATACACGATTCCAAAGGTTTCCATAAAACATTATAATAAGGATATTTGGATCATTTTCCAAATACCAGATTCTCAAAGGAACTTATTTCAGGAAATCCAGAATTCCAATCCTAAAAGAGGATTAAATTCAAAGTTTCCAATCATGTTTCCATAAAAATGTTCCAATAAGGACATTCTAGTCAATTTGTGAATACCCGATTCCAAAAAATAATCATTTTCTAAAAATATCGAGTATTTAATCCAAAAAGGACTAAATTCACAAAATTCATATTTTAATCATCCGTTAAGGTTTTCAAGCCAATTATGTTGTTCATTCGAGCCTAAAATGGCATAAAAATAAATGTTTCTCAAATAAACCTTAAATATATTCAGGGATTTATAAAACGGTATAAAACATAGCATTTCATGGAAAAGTAAGGTATACTAGCTTTCAAACGGTTTTAGAATTCAAAGGGACTCACCTCGTGTCTTAATTAACTTTTCTCGTTCACAATCGTTCGATCAGCGTTTTCACCATTTTGAACGTATCGTTGGCCATTTACCAACAAACCTACATCAAACATTGTTTTTAGGTTTAGTCGTGTTTGGTCGAAAAATAACCGACATCCAGCCGACGTGCCCAATAGGTAGTCGACGTCCAACCGACATTTAACTGACGGGGCCGACAGTTAAAGAAAACGTTTCATTTTTGTTCACGTCATTTGTTCAATTCTTTCATTTTTCTTTTTCCTTATCCTTTCACCCTTTATGCACAAGGAATTAGCTCCATGTTTCTCATTCATTTCATCCTAAAATCACATAATTCTTCTTCCTTTAATTCATTCACTTTCCAACAAAAATCCTAAAATTTCGCTGCTTTAACACACAATTTTGTTTCACACATAACATCAAATCTACAACTCCGATTTGGCTCTATGATATACCAAAATGACTATAAGACTCTTAAATTTAATTTGGTGTAAGCTCTATCCTGAGTTCATGTTTTCGTGATACAGTACAAAGGTAAAAACAGCCTCAGTAGTTTGTCCTTCTTCAACCATTCATGTTATGTTTTACCATCCTTTAACCTTTAACACCTTGAGAACATTAAACTCATTCAATTTTCTCTTCAAATAAGCTTTGATACTTCAATTTTTAGATTTCAACAACTCTTTAAAGTCATGTTTATTCAACACAACTTCACTTCTTTCAATCAAATGCTAACATAATTAATCCTTCTAACCAATTAACAATCAATTTCATTCCACTTTGATCCTTGTTTCATCAACCAAGGTCAACCCTTCAAACTTCCATGAATATTCAATCCTTCATCACATAAAACATTATCCATAAGTCTTCTAGGCAGCAGCAAATTTCTTGCACAAAGTTCATAAACCCTAACTTTTGATCTAAAAGCAAAACATGAAAAATCATGCTTTCATGTTAAAATTGATGTCATAATAATCACCAATCATCCAACAACAACTTTAATTCTAGTAAGGTGAGGTTTTACTTTGTATATAGGGCTATTTGGTGTGATTTGCTCCAAGAACTCACACACTAGTAACTTTTCTCTCTGTTTTTGCTAATTTCTTTGATTTCATTTTCTTTTGTTTTTCCTTCCTTGTGGCTGCCAAAATTAAGGCAGTGAAACAGCCTTCTCACCGCCATTTCTTATCGAATTTTGACCAAGAGAATTTTAATTCAATTAATTATATGGTGGCTAATATATAGATGTGCTCGAATTGGAAAATTACACACCACTTCACTTATTTTTCTTCCTCAAAATTTCATCTTCTTTGCTCTCTTATGGCTGCCAATTTTTTGGCTGTTTTTCAGCCACTCAACCACTTCTTCATGGTCAAAATATTGGCCAATTACAGTGCACTAGACCTTAAGTAATTGGTCCCACAAATGATGTGTTCTAATCACAAAAATACACATCATTCTTTATTTATTTTGTAATTCTTTAATTTCATGTATCTTGCATGAATTCTTCATGCAACCTCTTGTAGGTTGACACATGTTCGTGGCTATCTATCACAAAATTTCACACGTCCAAATTTTCGAACGCATTTTCAATTTTTCCCAAGAAATGACCAAAATCGGGTTCGAAATGAAAAAATATTTTACTTTACCATTCAACTTCAAAAATTCCACCGAATCCATTGGTAATACTCAAATTCTTCAATTCATTCTTAGTTTGATCAAATTCATGGTCAAAGTCGTGGGTGCGGTTAAAATGATAAAAATGTCCTCTGATAACCCGAATAACAATATTCACACCGAAACATGCATCTCATCGCACTATTTAATTTCCCTTCCCAACATACCCTCAAATTCTTATTTTATTAATAATAATAGGCTTTTGAAGATTTAGGGTACCAGTAGAACAAATCTAATAATTACATCCAAGTTTCGACAAAAATATTATTATACCAAAATATTCATTTCATTGTGCTGATCATCTTTTGTTTTGGCCGTTGATATAAATTCTCACAAGTAGTAACCAATCGAATGGTAAAAATGAGGGGTATTACATAGATTGCTTGAGGAAGCTAGGTGTCACCTGCTTAATGGATAAGACATGTGTCTTGTTGTTGTTGGTTGCATGGAAGCTTAGTCATCAATCCATGCCACCTACATAGACACCTAAGCGCTATATGGACCAATGAAATTTCTCCAAGTCATGAGCAATTAATGAAGTTGGTGACTAAGTAACCTAAGTAATGACTAAGCAAGCTATTTTGGTGACTAAGCATGTATTATATAATGAAAAAGCATCAAGTCACCCTAAGCTATTTAATGAAGTATTTAATGCCATTTGATGTGAGATAAAAATTCTCTATAAATAAGGAAGAAAGGGTGGTGGTTGAGGCTATTTTGCTAGCCGAAAAATAGCAAGAAAAAAAGGAGGTGGAGAAGAGAAAAGTAAGAGAAAGAAAAATAAAAGAAAATAGAGAAATGAGAGAGAAAGATTTCCAAGAGGTAGGAGAAGAAAAGGGAAAAAAAAAAAGGCTTGGTCATTTCTTAGCTTGAAGACCATTATCTACAAGGAGAAAAGCTATTCTTCATGAATTAAAGTTGTTAAGTGAGCTATGAGGAGTATTTTGGTATAAAGACATCATGATATTATGCATGAACTATGAAAAATGTTTAGCGAGATTTTGTGTAAACCCGAGTTTTGGACATATGCTATGTGGTGGATAGATTTGCAAGTTGTTAGCTGTGTTTGTGTGATGATTGAAGCGTGTTTTGAAGGAGTTATAATGGCTTAATTGTAGCTGCATATTATTCCTGAGATAGAAGAAAGAAGTAAAGTTGGAAATAACATCTTTGTTGAGAAAATTATAAGAATATATGCTATGTTCAAGGTTGGCGGTTTTATTGTGATATAAATATGAAATTTTTTATTAGATTATGGATGAAATCAATTGATTAGCTGATGTTAAAAGAGGTATTGGATTAAATTAAATGATACTCATATGATAAGATGTTTTTGAGAGCTAGGACTCAGCAGCCTCAAAGACAGTATGATGTTTTTGAGTTGTAAACTCTACAGTTGTATACATATATTATAGTCGTAGTGAATGGATCCATATACTCTTAGTTGTTCATACTTTTGGGATATATATATATATATATATATATATATTGCAGTAAGCTTTTACATATAGCTTAATGTGTTTATCTATTGGTCTGATTATCATAAAGATCCCTTGTTTGGGCAACTGGACAAGGTGAACCCCAATTCTATTATATGCTTCCATTATGCATTCTGGTAGGGGCGTTATAGCTACAATACTAGGTTTGGAGTTGAGAAGTTTTGATTGTAATGATGCCTTGGAAGGGATAATTGATTCTTTGATTGATGACACGCTCTTTAAATAGTATTTTGCATCTATATGTGCAAGATTTGGTTTGTATGTTTAAAGAGTTGCAAGGAAATGAGGTATATGTGCTTAATTTTGTTGGGACTAATGATTTTCGTATGCCTTACTTCTAAAAACCTCCTTTATGCTTATTTAATTCATCATACTTACTTTTCACATTGAGAGTTATTTTTTTTACAAATGGAAGATGAGGAAGCATGATGAATGAAAAGTGTGTGTTTATATTTTGAGCTTTGATTTATGTTTGCCTAATTTAAGTTTTCATTTTGTTTGCGTTTAGTCTTTGTCATTTTCTCACTCCCTAACAATGAAAATGTTGTGATTTTTAAGTGTAGGAGAATGAGTGTTTCTTTACATGCCTTCTTAGGAATTGTTTCGATAGTTTTTTATTTTATTTTATTTTTCTTTCTTATGTTTTGGTGTGCTATATTTCTTATTTTTTAGAGTCTTTATGTTTTATTTTTCAATTTTCTAGGATAATAAATCGAGAATAACTTATTTTCTTCCTACTTTAATAGCTGTTGAAGCTTAACTCACTTAGGAAGTATTTTCTAAATCTTTCCTTTGTATCATTTTTGGCCCCTTTGAATATTTATGCTTTCTTGCATATTTTTTTTCCATTGAGGATAATGTCCAATTTAAGTGTGGGGGAGTGGTTTTGTGGTGTTCATTATCTAAATTTTTATTAATCTCTTGTTGTTTTCTTGTTAAATTGAAAATTTTCTCATTAAAAGTATTTGTTAAAATTAAAAATTAGGCTAAATTTTTTAGATTTTTGAATATTTTGATTTTTATGGGATTGCTATTCTTTTTCTCTTGGCATGAAGATTTGGTATGAGGTTGTTTTGACTAGCATACTCTTAGGTAAGCTTGTATGTTTGTTCATTGACAAGAGCCAGCCTACGAGGCAGGAAGCTCTTAGAATGATCATGAACACCAGGATAGCTAAGCGACCATCAGTCTAAAAGCATATGCTCAAAATAATTACTGTTTTTGAAAAAGTAGAAGTCTTGGAGGCCACTACCCTAAGAGCTAGGTGGACATGGTCCTTGAGACTTTGCAGAACTCCTTTGCTCAATTCAAGTTGAATTATAACATAAACAAGTTAGAGATGACTCTAACAGAGCTGATGAAGGAGTTCTAGGTAGTAGAGAAAGTCATAAGGCCTCAGTCTGAGGCTTTGGTTGCTAAGTCTTCTTCTTCAAGAATTGGGCCCAAGCCCAAAAAGTTTAAGAAGAAGAAAGGAAACGCAGTGGCCCAACCCAACTCCTAGCCCAATAAGCCTAAAAACAAGTGCTTTAAATGTGATAAGAAGGGAAACTAGAAAAAAGATTATCTAAACCTTTTGGCCAAGAAAAATCCCACAAGTTTTGCATACTACCTTGAGTGTACTAAAATGGTTGGATTATTATCCACTTGGATTATCGATTCCGAAGCCACTGACGAAATCTATAACTCCTTACAGGGGTTCAGAAAGTTAAGAAGACCCGAAAAAAGCAAGCATGGACTCTGTGTAGGAAATGGAGCACGGGTATTGACTCGAGCAGTGGAAGATCTGGAACTATATTTTCATTGTAATAGAACAATTTTGTTGAAGGATATTTTATATGTATATGGTTTCAAACGAAATTTGATTTCGGTTGCAAGACTTAATTAATCATGGTTATTCTATTTTTTTCTATTTCGGTATTTCCATCAATAGAGAAGGAAATATTTTATGTAATGGCCATATGAATGGAAATTTATTCTTCATTAATCCGATTAATAATCAAGCAAACAATGCTCTAAGTGAACCTTTTAATAAGATGAGAAAGGATAATATCAATGACTCGTATTTATGGCATTTAAGGTTGGATTATATTAACTCAATTAGGATTTAGAGGTTAATCTATAATGGGTCTTTAGGGTCATTGAGATTGGAGAGTTGACCTCAATATGAATTATACTTTATGGGGAAGATAACCAAAAGCTCATTTACCCAAAAGGCAAAAACAGCTAAGGAAACATTGAGTTTAGTTTATACTAATGTGTGTTGCCCCTATCCTCACCATCAAGAGGAGGTTTTTAGTACTTCATCACATTCATGAATGAATGTACAAGGTATGGTTATGTTTACTTGATGAAGCAGAAGTCTGACTCTTTTGACAAGTTTAAAGAGTACAAGGTTGAGGTGGAGCGTCAAACTTATAAACTAATCAAAACTCTTTGATTAAATCGTGGGGAGAGTACCTCCTCAGTGAGTTTAGGGACTACATAGTACATCATGGTATAATATCTCGATTCAGTGCTCCTGGGACATTGCAGTAGAATAAAGTAACTGAGAGAAGGAACAAAACATTGATAGAAATAGGCCAAAGCATGATGTTTTATGCGACTCTTCTAATCTCTTTTTGGGGATGTCCTAGAAACTCCGGCGTACATTCTGAACTTGATACCTTCTAAGTCAGTACATAAGACACCCTATGAGATGTGGACTAAGCGAAAGCTAAGTCTGAACCATCTCAGGATATGGGCAGTTGTCCTGCTTATGTATTGATTATATGAGCTAAATTTGAACAAATATCAAAATTATACTATTTTGCTACGTATTCAAAAGGAACAAAAGGGGGTTACTTTTATCATTCTAAAGAGTAAAAGGTACTAGTAAGTGCTAATGCTATATACTTGGTAGATGAACAAAGTATATCTATTGAAGGTTCAACTAGGATGGAACTCTTGGAGAAGTTGTTCACTGAGTCAACTTCTAACGACCCAATTATAGAACAAGAAGAAATACCATATAAGGACTCAGTGCAAAACGAGCCTCATCGTAGTGAGAAGGCATCTAAGGTTCCAGAAAAGTGGACTGGAGAGCTCTTTGACCTAGTCCCCAACCATAAGGTGTAAGGTCCCACTAGATACGAAAAGGCAATAGCTAATGCCGATGTAGACATGTTATATGAAGTATTGAAAGTCAAGATTGAGTTTATGTAATTCAATCAGGTTTGGAATCTTGGAGCATCACCTAAAGGGATAAAACCTATTGGATGTAAGTAGGTATACAAGAGGAAGAGAGGAGCGGATGGAAAACTGAAAACCTTTAAAGCTAGGCTTGTGGCGAAAAGGTATACTTAGAAAGAGGGGATCGATTAAGAGAAAACTTTTTCCTCGTTAGCCATGCTAAAATCCATCTGTATACTCTTTGTCATCGCATAACATTTTAACTACAATATATGACAAATGGATGTCAATGAGGTCTTTTTGAAAAGCCATCTTAGTGAAAACGTCTATATGTCTCAATCGGAAAGTTTTATTGCAAATGGCAAAGAACATATGGTTTGTAAGCTTAAGAAGTCTATTTATGGACTTAAGTAGGCATCTAGAACATAGAATATTCATTTTTATAAAACCATAAAGT
This sequence comes from Voacanga thouarsii, assembly GCA_026120185.1. NCBI lineage: Eukaryota > Viridiplantae > Streptophyta > Magnoliopsida > Gentianales > Apocynaceae > Voacanga > Voacanga thouarsii. The sequence continues at coordinate 3,873,105 of JANUWF010001641.1, read as the reverse complement.
CTTATGGATTTACTCAAAATTAGGATGAACTACATGTGTATAGGAAACAAGAAGGTTTAAATGTGATTTTTCTTGTTTTATATGTCGATGACATTCTACTCCTTAGTAATGATATAGGGACATTTTTGTTAATAAAGGTTTAACTTTCTAGTTAATTTAATATAAAGGACTTAGGAGAAGTTAGTTACATTCTCAGCATCAAGTTCTTAGAAATAGGAAGTAGAGAATATTAGGTTTATCCTATACTATATATATTGACAAGATGTTGGAAAAGTTTAACATAGACTCATGCAAGGGAGCACAAATCCTTTGTAGACATGGGTTGTCACTTTTTTTGAAAGACTATCTTAAAACTCAAGAAGAAAAAGACAAAATGGGTAGGATTCCCAATACTTCGGCTGTAGGAAGTCTTATGTATGTCATGCTGTATACTGGGCCAGATATCTATTTTGTCATAGGCATAGTTAGTAGATATCCATCAAATTCTAGGGAGGTTCATTGGTAAGCTGTAAAGTATATACTCAAGTACCTCAAGGGAACGAGAGATTATATGCTAATTTACAGGACTAATGATTTGGTTTCTAACGGATACGCAGACTCAAACTTCTAGGAATGTAAGGATGAAAGAAAATCTATTAGGGGATATGCCTTTACCTTATCTGGAAGAGCTATTTTATGAAAGAGCATCAAATTGTCCTGTTTCACTGACTCAACCATAGAAATTGAGTATATGGCAGCTTCAGAGGCATAAATAGAAGTTTTTTAGCTCTAGAAATTTCTTTTGGAACTAGGAGTTACACCACAGATTGACAGGCCGATTTTGCTATATTGCGACAACTCAAGTGTTATTTTGCAATTGAAAGAACAGAGGAACCACAAGATGGGTAAACAAATCGAGAAGAAGTACCACCTGATCCAAGAATTCATTCAGAAATAGGAAATCAAGGTGGAGTAGATAGCCTCAGAAAATATTCTAGAAGATCCATTCACCAAGCCTTTGGTAGAGAGACTCTTTCGAAGATACTTAGATGCCATAGGGGTGGGCATCTATGGACTTACATAGTCTTAGAGTACAAATGGAAAATTGTTGGAATATTTGCCCTCCAATTATGTATCTAATGTAAATTCAAATAATAAATAATATTTTTATTCTCAATTTTGTTTGTGTAATTTTACTTTAATTTGCTTTGTACAATCTTGTAGGAAAAGACCCATTATGTCTAAGTAAGTGATCCATATGAATGGAGGCCTTTCACTGTAAGGTATGGACCATAGGTTACTTAACACATAAAAGGTAGTTCTTAACGAAATAATGAGAATGGGAATATTATTAGGTGTATGGTTATTATACTTTAAATTCTAAATGGGGAATGACTTACCTTTAACTAGTTAGTAGTCCACTCACTTCATAGTATAATCATATTTGGTATACGTAGAATAAGACCCGTAGTAATTGTTTCTCAAAATACTAAAATAATAGAAACCCAGACTATTACAGCTACAACACGGACGAATACCATACGACTTGAGTATGGGTTAGTGGTCAAGCGAAGCTGGAAGCATATACATTGATATACAGTAGGTAAGGTTCTACTGTAGGACGAATATACTTATATGTTAGGTATGTGTGACTAGTTAGTTAAAAGAGACACATACAAGATAGCTTATATGCTCTTGTTAAAGATATCACCCCCTGCGACAGTACGAATAGTTTAGAGATCTAGGGCATTGGGAAACATGACTTAGATGTTTGTATTAGGGTAACTCCTTAGTAAAGAGAAAATATTTTAGAAAGTCATTGACTATTGAACTAGAGGTCTAAGAATGACATATGTCATTTAGAGAGGTGTTAGTACACTATTTCCTCTCTAAATGATGGGTGTTATATAGATGGATATTTTAGTTATAACACTTGTAGGTCAAAGACAATACACGCAATATTGTCCTTAGGGTTAATATTTCCTAATGGTGATAATATAATATATTTAAAATAAAAAATACAACTATTTCTATATCATGGGTATTTTGGTCATTTTAAAATCCAAAGACGATATGTTTTTTGTTTATCGGAATAGCCCATAAGTCCTTATTAATTTTGGGATAAGGAAATGGTCTTATTTTATTTTATTCAAGTAGTCTGATTTATTATTGGGTTAGAATAAAATAAAAGGCCCAGAAGAGATAATAATTTTAATTGCCTAGTTTAATTGATTGATTAGTTATTATGGGCTTGAGCCCAGATTAAATAATTTGAAATTAACCTGGGTCTAAACTAGGTAAAAGGTTTAAGATATTTTCTTGATCTATTTGGGTCAGATAGTTGTTAATTTATTGGTCTCTTACTAAGCTAGGATTAAATAAATAATTCTGCAGCATGGCCCAATAGTTTGGACCAAGTACACACGTATCAAACCTGGCCCTAGTTAACCTAAAATATAACTGTTTATTTTAGCTAAACGTCTTTAGTAGAGGAGATGAAGATAGAATCTAATTTTGAATAAAATTCAAATGTTTTGTTTTCCACTACTAGCAGGATTCGTTTGGGCTCGAGTTTAGGTGTAGCTTTACGTGAATATTGAAAAGCCAGAATACTCTCTCTCTCTCTCTCATCTTTTTCTTCTTTGTGTTGCTATTTTTTTCTAAAAATAAGATAAGAGCTATTGTGCTTCTAGATTACTATTTGTTAGCAGATAAATTGAAGAAAGATTAGACCATTATTCACCATAGACTGTACCTTTCACTGGCTAATCATAGGCAGAGGTTATATTCCAGAAGATCGAAGGATTTGTGTTAATGCAAAAAAGCCGCAGACTTATGGGATTATTTCTGGAGTCTTCACAACGATCACCAGTGGGTGAAGTGGGCATGTCCTCATGGCATACATATAGAGGAGAAGCCTAAAGCTTGCTGGATATTTTTCCTGAAGCCATAATCCAAACACCAGTGATTGAACAACCAAGTGCACCTTCTCTGCCTAAGCAAACTACTGCGTCGAGAAAACATAAAGGTGTAAAAATTTTTGAAAATTTCCACTATGCTTTTTTCATACTTCTGTGTGCATTGTTTGCTTGATCCACTTTCAATTAGATCAACTATAAATAGGAGAAAGGAAGATAGTGGAGGACTAAAATAAGAAAAGAAGAGAAAACAAGGAGAAAAGAGAAAAGGATCAAAAGGAAGAAGAAAAAAGAGATGGGAAAGGAAAAAGAAAGAAACCGAGAGGGAGAGAGAGAAGAAGTTGGAACTTTGATAATTGATTTTGCTCAATCACTTAGGCGAACTTGACTCGAGGAACTTTTAACCTATAATAGTAGATAGAAGCATTATCTAGATGAGCTAAGTCTATTTATTTTACAAATGAAGTTTTGGCTAGTAATTTTCTAAAATATATGAATACGAGCATTTCTATTTAATGGTTTTATGAAACATGGGTTTTGTGAGTCCCACTGGGTTTATTCTCTATGTGACAAAAGCAAGCTCTATGTGAGCAAAGTAATTACTATGTGAGACTATCACTCTCTATGTGAGAAAAGTAATTCTCTATGACTAGCAATCTTTTTGTCGGACCATTAATCTCCATGTGAGAAAAATGTCTATTTTGTTTCAATTATGAAATCTCATTTACTATTTACAAGTTATTTTACTTGTTTTAATGGAATATCATGGGCACACACAGGACTCACTGAATATACCACTCGCACATGTGCTATTAGTTTCATGCTTTTAGGGATTGAACGAGATGCTCTAGCTATCAGGAGACCATTCTAGCTTTTGTTTTGAGATATTGAAGTTAGGTTATAAAATATGAGATAATATTTAAATGAGCTTATGCATCTTATGTGGGGATTCATATACACTAGATAGACAGCTATTGAGCAAATGATGTATTGTAAAGGCTATGTATATTAAGCTTGATTTGAATTAAATTACATGTACATTTGAAGTTGAAGTGTAATTTCACTGTGAATTAAACTGTAAATTGTTATAAAGACCCCTTGTTTGGGAGTTCAAACAAGGTGACATCCCATTAAGACAAGATCCACCATAACTAGAAAAAGTAGGGGTGTTACAAGAATAGTTAGGAATAGGAAATACTAGAGTTTTTAGGATTTTATTTATAAATACCCCATTAGCCGTGGTCTTGAATCATATGCCATAAGTATTAGTGTCACCTTCTATTACTAAAAAATCACTTTCAAAGAGTTTCTTGTGAGCTGAGAAAAAAAAAATAAATCCATCTTTCCAATCAATGTGTTTATAGAGATCTACACGAGCAATCTAGAGGCCAAACACTCATAATGTTTTTATAAGTTTCACATCAAATTTCTACACTGCTATGATCTTAATTGAAGTATGATTCATTATCTTAAACATTGCAGAATGAATTAATCATAAATTTGATAAATATAATCTTTATTTTTTGAATTTTAAAATTCCTTTGCATTAAATTTACTAGAAAATAAATGATGAGTCTTTAAAATATGCATCTTTTCATATCATTTATATTATTATTATGAAGAATTCTTGGATAGATGACTATTTATTCTCCTACTTTCACCATGTTTTGTGTACGATGCTTAGTGTGAAACCCCTCCTAGAGCCAACCTTAGAGTAAGGGGGATGGGATTCATATCATGTCATCATGCATAAAAAAAATACTTTTTGAATGATTTTATGTTCCTTAGAATTGTGGTTCATATGTTAAATGGCTTATTAATACTTGTTGGGTAGAAAGGGTAAAAAGGTAATTTTGCTTGAAGTCAAAATAGGAAGATGGCTTGAGGTTTAGCTAAGAAGAATATTTGGGTGAGAAAATAAGAACAAGAGTTAGTATGGTTAAGTGGTTAGAGCTTTGTGGTTTAATCTCTAAGGTCTTGAGTTCAAATTCCATCACTTAAGTTTTATTCATGACTATCTTAACTATGTTTGAATTTTCAATTTTCTTACATTCCTTAAAGATAGAAATGTTATCTTAAGGGAGACATGAAGGTAATGTCTTGATCATTTGAACTTGTCCTAAAAAGAATTCTAGAGGAATTCTTGTTCCCTTTAATCTAGCTAGCTTTGTCCTAACATCTTTATAATTTAAACTATCCTTAATTAATTAATTCATGTTTAATTCCAAAAAAAAATTGTGATAAATCCCTAGCATTGGAATTAAAAAATCAAGCTCTTGTGGGATAGATGAGGCCAAAAATAGGGAGGAGAATTAGGTAGGAATTCCAAGGAAAAGAAAACACCATAGCTATTCCTTCAAACTCTGTCTTCATCTTGTTCATGTTTTGGTAAAGGAAAATTTAAAATTCTTTCAAGGTTGTTCTCAAAAGTTTCAGCCAACTTTCTTACCCAGTTATTGCCAGAAAAATGGTCATTTCATGTAAGGTTGAAGGCTGAAAATTCAGTGAATTTTCGGACTGCACAACCCTTCCAAAACTAGAGTTTTGTTTCAGCAATTTCGCTGCATTGAAGCTAGGATTTGAAGCCACCATTAGGACATAAGAACAGCTGGAAATTCCTCTATTTTTCTTCAAGAGGAAGGCTAGAAAACCAACATTAAAAGACCTTCAAACACCCTAAAGAACCAGCTACAAATCGGGCCAAAGAATGTAGAAAATTCTGTACTAAAAACATCTTCATTCAAAGTGTTCTTGAAGCATTAAAATCCAGAAATTTTCTTGTTTTCTCAAGGCAAGGGCCGAAATTCTTCACTCAAACCTTTGCAATTCAGACCTTGTTTTGCCATGGACTGAACACCTTGGCCTCCACACCAACCTTGAATGTTTGGACTCCATGATCACACCTCAAAAAGCTCCTAAGATTACTCTATCCAAAACTTATTCAAACTTCAAACTCAATTCCAGATTTTTGCTCCATTAAAACACTCATATAGCAAGTGATCAAACCAGAAAATTCTCTGCCATTTTCAGCCAGCCTTATGAACTGAATAACCCTTCATTCTTTGCATAAAGCCTAGCTAGTTCAGCCTTACACCATTAAAGAACAAAAGACCTTTTACGAACAAACTCCATTAACTAATCTTTTACCTCAAACAACTCCTCATTTTCCTCCATTTGAATTTCAAAAAAGTCTGAAAATCTTCTCCTTCATTCTTGATAACTGAAACTCCCATCTACACTAGGCCATTCGACCAACACAATTCGAGTAGTTCTCAAAGCCATTTTCTCTCAAACTCTCTCGAAAACACCAAGAACACACACTTCTCATCTTCAAGCCTAAACCCATCCTAAACACCTCCAATCACTCCCAAACACTCCAGATCATCCATATTCAACCTATAATCTTTGTTTCTGGTCTTTATAACACTAAATCATGCAAAGTAGAATTTCCAAATGAATCAAAACTAACTTTTTTGTTGAAGGTTCTAAGAACAGCAAAAGGTAAAATAAGAACAACCTCCTTGTTCTTTCTTTTCTACTCAACTTCTAATATCTCTTTCTAATGTCATTCATCTCTCTCTCTCTCTCTCTCTCTCTTGGCCGAAATGGTGCTGATCAACCATGGCTATTTTTCGGACCACTAAAGGCTCTCAAGCTCGTATGGATCTTCACTAACCAAGGAAGCTTTCAACAAAGCAATCATCCATCAAGTATTTTTTCTTGAATCTTCCTTTTTAATTTCTGGAATCATGACTCCTAGATGTTGATAGGATGAATAAATAAAGTAGGGGTTGAGTATATGTATGTGGATGAAGGGAATGGAGTTAGGACATGAGAGTTGGAATGTATGATTAGGCCTTACGGATTTTTCTTTTGAATCAATATATGCTCATCATGATTAAAGAGATTTATGGATGTTTTAATGCATGTTAGATATTATGACACCAATGGTGATTAGGCCTTTATGCTTTTATTTTTCAATAAAGCCATAGATGATGATTATGCCTAGAAGGCGATTATCCATGTGTTAGTATATGTTGATTCAAGTGTATGTTCATGGATGGATTAATATGTTATGTGAGAATATGTTCATAGATCTTCTCTAGCAATAGAAAATTATTGGAAAAGCTAATTTCTATTAATTCTAGAATTGTTTTACTAACATTATTGTTATTAATTTAATTAGAATTATTATTCAATTTAACCTATAAAATTCAAAAACAATAGGTAGGTTTGAAATATTATATTATTTAAAAAATATTATTATTCTATTGGTTAAATAAATAAGATATTTTTAAAAAAATAAATAATAAAATATTAAAAATAATTAATATCAAATGACCTTGTAGACCATATTAATAATATTAGTTGGCCTTACTAAAACTTTTATCTATATCCATAAATATTATTTATATTAAAATTTATTTATTATTTATTAATTAAAAATTAAGTATAATTCATTTATTATTAATTTTATTGTTTGTTTATTGTCTATTAATTATTAATTAAAAATTAAGTGTAATTTATTATATATAATAATACTATTTAAATATTACCATTTACCAATATTACTTAGGACTTAGGATTATCAAATATTTAACACTAGTTTATTTATTAGGAATAATACTCATAATTTATTATTTGGAACTGTAACTTATTATTATTTATTTTATAACCCATATTTATTTTAACTTATCAAGCTAGATTTATTTTATAAAATACTTTATCAACTAATATTAAAGCCTGAGACATTATGATCATGGTTAGTTGTAATTGTGACTAGTTGAACTAGGAATTATTTATGTAAGGTAGATATGGTCCGAATGTTATCTTATACCTTGTGTTTGCCCCAGGCGGGGTTAGGTTGACCTTGGAAGACTTTTGAATCCAAGAAGAGCAAAGGATCAAGTAAGTTCTTGCATGGAATCATTTGAAGACCAAAGTTAATATGGCAAGCCAAACTCAATGTATACGAGTATTTGTGAAACCCCACCTAAAGCCAACCTTAGAGTAAGGGGGTTGGGATGCATATCATATCATTCTACATAAAAAATATACTTTTTAAATGATTTGATGTGCTTTAGAATTGTGTGGTATAGGTTAAATGGCTTATTTATGCTTATTAGGTAGGAAGGGTAAAATAGTAATTTTGCTTGAGGTCAAAATAGGAAGATGGTTTGAGGTTTAGATAAGAAGAATATTTGAGTGTAAAAATAAGAATAAGAGTTAGTGTGGTTAACTGGTTAGAGTTTTGTAAATTAATCTCTAAGGTCATGAGTTCAAATCCCATCACTTAAGTTTTATTCATGATTATCTTACCTATGTTTGAATTTTTGTTTTTCTTACATTCCTTAAAGATAGGAATATTGTCTTAAGGGATACATGAAGAGAATATCTTAATTATGTGATCATGTCCTAAAAAGAATTCTAGAGAAATTCTTGTTCCTTTACTATCTCTAGCCTTGTCCTAACATCTTCATAATTTAAATTGTCCATAATCCATCAATCTCTTCTTTTAATTCCAAAAATTTTGTGATAATTCTTTAGCCTTGAAATTTGAAAATCAGTCCTAAGGGATAGGGGAATGGCCGAAAATAGGGGAGGCATTAATATGGGTTCCCAAGAGAAATAAATCACCATGGTTATACTTTCAATCCTACCTTCATTTTGTTCATGTTTTTAGTGAAGGAAAATCTGGAAATTTTCTAAAATTTTTGCAGAATGGCTTTCAAAAAATTCAGCCAACAATCCTACCTATTTGCTGCCAGAAAAATGGTCATTTCATGTGAAATTGAAGGCTGAAAATTCTGTGCATTTTTCGTACTGCTCAAAACTAGAAAAATTCCTACAGCAATTCGCTGCTTTTGAATCTGGAATTGAAGCTGTCTTTGGTCATCAAATTAGCTAGAACATCCTCTATTTTTCTCCAGAAAGAAGGCTGGAAAACCACCCTTAAAAGACCCTCAAATACCCTAGAAAAATAGCTGCAAATCGGGCCAATAACTGCAGGAAATTCTGCACAAAAAATCATCAACATTCGAAGCTCTTGAACAGTTGAAATAAAAAAAATTTCCAGCTTCTCAATGGCAAGGCCGAAAAACAGCCTTCAAACCTCTGAAAATTGGACCTTGTTCAGCCATGGACTGAACATCATTGACCTCCAAACATACCTTGAGTGCTTGGACTCCATGATCACACCTCAAAAAGCTCTAAGATCACTCTATCCAAAACTCGTTTGAACGTCAAATAATTCTAGATTTTTCTTGAACCATTGAAGCACTCTTGTAGCAAGTAATTAACCAGAAATTTCTCTACCATCATAAGCCATTTTTCCGTCCTCCTAATAACCTAAACAGCCTCCCTTCTTTGCACTAAGACTAGCATGTTCAGCCAACACCATTGAAGAACAAAGGGACCTCCCATGATCAATCACCATTAGCTAATCTTCTACCTCAAACAACTCCTCATTTTCCTCTATTTGAATTTCAAAAAAACTGATCACTCTCTCTCCTTCTAGCTGAAAACCAAAACTCCAATCTACTCTAGGCCATTCGGGCAATAGCATTTCTAGAATTTCACAAGCCTCCTTCTCTCAAACCCTCTCAAAACACCAAGAACACCAAGAACACACACTACACATCTTCAAGCCTAAACCTATCCTAAACATCTCAAATCACTCTCAAATACTCCAAATCACTCATACTTAATCCCTAGATTTCATTTCTGGTCTTTATAACACAAAATCACACAAACTAGAATTTTCAAACGGATCAAAATTAGCTCTTTTCTTGAAGGTCTCAAGAACATAAAAAAGGTAAAACAAGAACAACCTTCTTGTTCTTCCTCTTCTATTCAATTCTTAATATTCCATCCTAATGCTCTCTCTCTCTCTCTCTCTCTCTCTCTCTCTCTCTCAGCCGAAATGGTTGATCAACCATGACTGTTTTTCCTTTGGACCACTAAAGGCTCTCAAACGTGTGGAACTTCTCTAGTCTTCATCAAGTGATCGTCTATCAAGTATTTCTTCTTAAATCATCCTTTTAATTTCTGAATTCATGTCTCTTAGATGTTGATAGCAAGGTTGAATATGAGCGAGGGATTGAATATATGCATGTGGATGAAGGGGATGGAATTAGGACATGAGAGTTGATATATATGATTAACCTATGTGGATTTTTCTTTTGAATCAATATATGTTCATCATGTTTAATGAGATTTATGGATGTTTGAAGCATGTTAGATGTTATGACACCTATGGTGAATAGGCTTTTATGTTCTTAATCTTCAATGAAGCCATGAATGATGATTATGACTAGTAGGGGATTGACCGTGCGATAGCATGTGTTAATTCAAGTGTATGTTCATAAATGGATTAGTTTATTATTTGATGTTAGAGAATGTATTCATGAATCTTTTCTTGCAATTGGAAATCATGGTGAAAGATTATTTTCTTATTTATCCTAGGTTATTTTTATTAACAAATTTTATTACTTTAATTAGAATTATTACTATGTTTCTCCCTATGAAATTCGAAATTGCGAGGAAGGTTTGGAATAGAATATTAATTAAAATATTAACATTTTATTAGTCAAATAAATAATATCTCTTATTAAAAATAATATATACATATATAATAATAAATAAAATCTTTTATATCAATAATAATAATAAATAAAATATTAGAATTAATTAATGACCTTGTAGACCATAGTTAAAACTTTTACTTATATCCATAAATATTATTTATATTAAAATTTATTTATTATTTAATAATTAAAAATTAAAGTATCATTCATTTATTATTAATTTTATTAATTATTACAAATAATTTATTATCTATTAACTATTAATTAAAAATTAAGTGTAATTTATTATTTATTTATTTATAATAATACTATTTAAATATTGCCATTTACTAATATTATTTAGGACTTAGTATTATTTAATATTTAACACCAGTTTATTTATTAGCAGCAATACTCATAATTTATTATTTGCAACTATAACTTATTAGTAATTATTTTAGAACCCCTAGTTATTTTAACTTATCAAACTAGATTTATTTTATAAAGTACCTTATCAACTAGCATTAAAGCTTAGGACATTATAGTTATGATTAGTCATAGTTGTAACTAGTTGAACTATGAATTATTTATATAAGGCAGATATAGTTCGAATGTTACGTTATGCCTTGTGTTTACCCCAGGCAGGGTTAGGTTGACCTTGGAAGATCTTTGAATCTCAGTAGACCAAAGGATCAGGTAAGCTCCTGCATGGAGTCATTTGAAAGCCAAAGTTAATATGGCAAGCCAAACTCAATGTGCATGAACATTCGTTTTGTAAAGGTAATTAAGGACAGTTTTCCTTTTTATTTTAGTGAAGCAAACTATTTGAAATTAAACAAGAAGTTTTATACAAAACGTTAAACTCTTTCTAAAATCCAACTTTGGCAAGAATTTTAGAAACCTTAATTGCTATTTTCAAGTAAAATATTGTATGATCATTTTTCTCTCAAATGGGATAAGCAACGTTGAGTCCCTACTAAGACTAGTCTTTGAAGGTTAGAGTAAATCTCTCAGTAGGTAGCCACCTCTGAGGGGTGACTCCTTCCCGAATAGGATGCCAGTCCGGTAGGTCATACCGGTCTGAGCTAGCAAGTTCAGTCAAGTTGACTGTGTGTTTTCAGAATGGACAACCGGTAAGTTTGGAGTGTAGAGATGGAGGAGTATCTCACTCGGTAAGCCGTACACCTACATTGTGTCAGTATGCTCAACGTGTGGCATCCTGATCGTTATATTGTCATGGTGCTGAATGTGTGGTGCCATGGCTACCTCTTTAGGTTGTTGTATTTATTGTGCACATGTATATTTTGGAAAGAAAAATACCACTCTTCATTTATAACATTTATTTAATGCTTGTCAGAACTTTCTCTTATAAAACTTTTATAACTTGCATACATGAACTGTTTTACCTAAAACACTCAAAGCACACACGGGCTTACTGAGATTATTATCTCACCACTGTTTATACTATATTTTCAGGTCGATCCTACTGTGAAGGTCATTAGCTAGATTGTTGCCTATGCTTTGATGACTCTCTGTTATTTTTCTTATATATTGCTTTTGAGAGATTGTAGCAGACAATTATTTTTGAATTTGTTCATGTATTGTAGGGTTGTAATAAGTTTAATTTTGAAGTATTTCTTTTATCTTATTTGGTGTGACCTAGTTATAAAAATCCTTTATCATGTGGACGAGGTGACATCCTTGGCCTTAATAGGCTTAGGTAGTGGGGTGTTACAGTACTTGTTCTGTAAAGGCAATTAAGGACAATTTTCCTTTTTATTTTAGTTAAGCAAATCATTTAAAATTAAACAAGCAATTTTACATAAAAACGCTAAACTTTTTCTAATAACCTAATTTGGCAAGAATTTTAGAAACCTTAATTGCTATTTTCAAGTGAATCATTGTATGATCATTTTTCTCCCAAGTGGGACAAGCAACGTTGAATACTCAATAAGAGTAGACTACTAGGACTAGTCTTTGAAGGGATAGGGTAAGTCTCTCAGTAGGTGGCCACCTCTGAGGGGTGAGTCATTCCCGGATAGGATGCCAGTCCTGTAGGTCATATTGGTCTGAGCTAGCAAGTTCAGTCAAGTGGATTGTGTGTTTTCGGAGTGGGTAACCAGTAAGTTTGGGTATAGAGATGGAGGAGTATCTCACTCGGTAGGCCATACACCTACCTTGTGTCAGTATGCTCAATGTGTGGCATTCTGATCATTATATTGTCATGGTATACAAAGTGTGGTGCCATGGCTACCTCTTTTGAGTGGTTGTATTTATTATGCACATGTATATTTTGGAAAACAAAACACCAGTCTTCATTTGTAAAATTTATTTGAGACTTGCCAGCACTTTCTTTTATAAAACTTTTACAACTTGCATACATGAACTGTCTTACCTGAAACATTCAAAGCATACACTAGCTTAGTGAGATTTATATCTCACCATCTTTTATACCATGTTTTCAAGTCGCTGCTGTTGTGAAGGTTATTAGCTAGAGTATTGCCTATGTCTTAAAGACTCATTGTTATTTCTCCCATATATTTCTTTTGAGAAATAGTAGCAGACAATTATTTTTTGAATTTGTTCATGTATTGCTGGGTTGTAATAAGCTTAATTTTGAAGTATTTTATTTATTTTATTTTGTATGATCTAGTTATAAAAACCCCTTATCTTATGGACGGGGCGACATTCCCAGTCCTAATGGGGCATACGTAGTGGGGTGTTACACTTAGAGTGATGATTTGGTGAAGAAAAAAAATGAAAAACACAATAAAAAAAAAAAAAGCTTAAAGAGAAGAAGAAAGTGGCATCGCCTAAGCCAGGATGAGTAGCGCCGCTTAGTTTCAGATGTTTTAAAGGTTCAAACTTTAGAGGGTTACTAGCTCTATTTAGACCAATATAACTAGTGTCATTCATCTATTGGAATCAGGAAAAAAAAAATAGCTGAAGCAGCACCAGTTAAGCCAACATAGGCGGCGACGCTCAACTTCACAGACAGTCCCTATTTTGCAATACTTTTTGGTTTTGAAGAGTAAAAATATAAATACTCCATTATAATGATTCCTTAGAGAGAAACCCTGGGAGAACCCCCAAGAATACCCAGAGAGGTCACCAGTGAAGGATCAAGATCATTTTTGAGGAGGAGAAGAGCATTTTTAGAGAGGTTGCAAGGAAGAAGCAGAACACACTTGTCCATGAGTTTTTCTCCATTCCTCTTTGTAATATTATATTGTAACTATTATGTTACATTAATTTCAATTGTAATTAAAAGGATGAACCCTTATTATGCTGTTAGATTCCTTTTAGTTTAATTGAAGCCTATTTTAGTAGTCGATTGCTTGATTATCTTTTGTGGATTGATTGATTTGGGTTTTTTCTCTCCTAATAATTTTGACAGATAGGGTTAGGAGTTGGATACCAAATTGATAGATCTACTGCATTTGTTTGCCCTTGATGAACTTAAGAAATAATGTGGGAGAAAAGAACACGGTAATTTGATGTGTTCGAACTTGGGTATAAAAATCATACAAAAACTATGCACATTTCCAATCAAGTTTAAATTAAAAAGTTCAACCCAAATCACACATATGAGCAAGCGTACTCATCATTAACTGAGCATAGGGTTTAAACGAGTGTCGATCCTCAAGGAACAAGTAGACATTAATTACCTTTCTCTCATTGTTTAACTGACTCAATAAAGTGAAAAACAAGTAAAAAGGAAAATAAAATAAAATAAAATCAAAATATATACATGTCAATGATGTAGATTTATGCAATTCAAATCATTGGTTAGACAACCATGCTCTTAAAGTACCCAACCTTTATCATAACTAATTATTCTCTTGGCATCATGGAGAATTAAAATAGACTCACTTCTTTTCCAATCCATGAATCCCTATCTTTTAAATAACTTACTATCACATACTTTGTCGCAACCAGTCTTACCAAAAAGATGCATTAAACACAATTATCTTATTAAGTCCTATTCTCAGGCAAACTTAACCTATGAAATTAACTAATTGAATCCATACTTTGGCAGACATCAATTAACCTTTAATTACTCTGTTCTTAACAATTAACCCCATTTTCAGGCAAGTTAAAAGGCAACAAATATGAAATCAATCAATTGAACTACCATCAACCCTATTTTCAAGAAAGTTAACGGAAAGCCACAATTAATTAATCTTGTAATAGGCACGAGAAATTAAATACCAAGAATAACAATCAATTAATCAAAAGATCAAATAACTCTAAAAACTATGAACATCTAAACCAATGTCAAATTACAATAAAATAATTAAAACATCATTGTCAAGAAAAAGAAAACAAAGTAAAAGAAAGCACTCATAGACAAGCCTCCTTCTTCTTCCTTTGAAGACTTTCTTGTACATTCCTTCTTGAATTAAAGAATTCTTCCTTTGATTGAGTAATTTTCTATGATGATCAATGAATTCTCTCATTTTACCTTGTGTTTTTCATCTATTTATAGGCTTAGGAAGTGCCTAAACTCGTAGTTATAAAGTTCTTGGCCGAGTAGAAGTCGGAAGATACTAAAACTCCTCAAATTACCAAAAATCGCGTAGAAAAAATCAAGCACCGTCTTAACTCCAAGGCACAGCCGACGCCTCCTTGACACTTGGAGCCGGCGCTGGTTGTGTTATGTTCCTCTACTCATTTGCTGATTTTTCTTCGAATTTTGCACAATGTGTTCTAGAATGTAGCCGGCGCCGGTTCCAACTTCAAAGCCGGCACCGCCTTGGTTCTGTTCTGCTCTATTTCAACAATTTTTCCATCACTTCAAAGTTCGTTTCAACAGTGCATGGCCGGCGCCGGTTCTAGGGTCCTAGTCGGCGCCGCCTCTCCTTTGTTTTGCAATGTTTTTATTTCGTTTTACCCTAAAAATCTAAAATAAAGAACAAAATACCTTTCCAAGGGTAAAATCTCAAATATGAAGGAATATGACTAGTTATTGAACAAAATGTATTACAAATGAACCTCAAATAACTAGAAAAAATATGACTAATTTAGCCCCTATCATATTCCCCCACACTTGGCTCTTTATTTGTCCTCAAGCAAAGTATCAAGAATAAGTAGGAAAACATAAGGTTTAATCAATCACTCAATCAATTTCAAAACCATATCTTCAATGCTTTCTTCATTCGAGAACATAAAACACATGCTACTACATCTTTCACAACCAATGCAAGACATATGTAAGTGATAAATGACTTAGTAGAACCATCTCAATACTTCACGATATTCTCAAACCATGGGAAAGAATTTAGTTCAAAAAGAATATGCATTCCATATGCTTACTTTTCATACACTCTTTCCACTAATTCGAGATAGATCATGATTCTACTTAGATCAAGTAGGACTTTTAAGCTTGTAATGTTAGGCTAAAGGCTTGTAATGTAGCTTATCAAATGAAGGATATAGGAGATAAAAAATCAAAGAAAAACTGAGAGTTCGCAAGAAAAGGATAAACAAATTGAATTAATAATTTCCAACTCTTCTTGCTCTCCTATTCCAAAAATCAATCAAACCATAACCTTATTCAACAATTACAACTCCACTCAAGCAAACCCTGCATTTTTTCCTCTTTTTTCTTTCAACTCTTCTTTTTATCAATTCTTTTTCACAAAATCACTCAAATTTCCAGCAATAGTATCAAAGATTATGAACTTAACTTTTACAGTTCAATCACCATCCCTTTTATGATCTTTTATTTTCTTCTTCTTCCTTCAACGTGTCTTTTCTCTCACTGCTGCTATTATTTTTTTTTTCTCACTTCTCTTCTTTCATTCTTTCTAGCAGCTTTTTGCTTTCTTCCCTCACTTACTGCTACTCTTCTTTTCTTTTCTTGTTTTCACTCGCTCTTTTCTCTTTCTTTTTTCTTTTCAGCTCAACTTATTATTGATCCATGACTGAAAGTAACAAGTCATGATCTTTTTCCCTAACATTCTTCCTCAACATTTTCTTACACACACTTTCATCCACCAAGAGCATAAAGATTTGGAAAATTATTCAAACTCTCAACACCAAGCAATGGACAAAATATTGTGGCAGGTTTTAATGAAGGAAATCAACAATTTAGGCTCAAAATAGGCACTAGGGATAATATAACAATAGGTAGGCTTAAAAAGCTCAAACTATCCAAAGAAGGCCTATTACCGTCATCCCTAAGTTCAATCATGACTGTCTTTTTTATTTTGCCTCGAGAGGTATTCAAGTAAGTTCTAGAATGTTCTATGAATTTTAGTAGAAAAATAAAGTTTAAGAACAATGTAAAGCATTTGATCAAGAACTACTTTGTCCAAGTGAGTGCAAAAAGTCATGCATAAGTCATAAATGATCTAGAACATATACTGTATACTCCATCATAATGACATGCACTAAAAATATAGCTTGAAATCTCCAGAAAATCAGAAAAATTGAAATATTCGCTCAAAAATTTGCTCCCAAGAAAGTTAAAATATATGTATAGAAGACTTGTCAATCAAATCACTCCCCCCACAGTTAAACTGGACATTGTCCTCAATGGCCAAATAAATAGAACAAGAACAAATAATACCATGTGACCAAAAATATAAAGGAGAATAGATAAGAAAAACAAACTTCCTTTCATTTGGCATTGTGCTATACAAGATCTGAAATGCTTGAAGAAAGAGGCATTGGCAAAGTACCTAAAAAAGAAAAATACAAAAGAAAACACACCAAAGAGTAAAAACTAAAAAAGGAAAATAAAGCAAAAACAAAAGAAAGAAAAAAAACATGAAAACAAAACAAAAACAAAAACTAACTAAAAAAAAACATTAAAAGAGATAGGAGAAACAATAGTGCTCGAGAAAAATCATCAGTCCTCCTCCTCATCATCATTATCCTCATCATCCTTAGTTGGTGTAGAGGTACTCGCACCACCATATCGCCCAGAAGAATGCTGTCTCAACTCGGCTAACTTCTATTCCATAGTAGCTTATCGTCTTGCCATGTCCTCCATAGTACCTTGCAAGCGTAGGAGTACTGCCATTTGTTGATCGAGTCGCCCCAGCATGGTAGTCTCAAAGTCAGTCCGGGAGTGGGACTGAGAACTGCTAGCCCGTGCATGTGCTGGTAGTGGTGGGTACTCCTCCTCCATTATGGGTGGCCTTACCTACCCAGGATGTTTGACCTCGAAGGGAGTTAGCCACTTTTTCAACTCTTGGTTGTACATGTACCCGCAACTCATAAGAGTTTGCTCAGTGACCATATCGTGCTCAGTGGTTGCCTCCATGAGTTCTCCCTCAAGACTCACACCAAAGTTTTTTAGAATTTTCATTATAACTAATGGAAAAATAAAGGCTTTTGTGGAGAGACAGTGATGAACAACCACCCGAATAGATTGGATGATCAATGGTGCAAGAGGGATGGGTAATGTGTTCATCATCCGATGCAAAATATAAGTGTCAATCAGTCTAGTCTCATTGAAACCACTAGCATAGGGTACAACATTGAACCCAAACATGTAGACTAGAGCTCGAAAGTTGGCTGCCAAATCATTGTTGGAATAGATGCTATTAGCTTGGAAGGTATCATGCTTATGTAAGCCTAGGGTAGCTCTAGTCCCTCTAACATCCCAATTCAGGTTAGAAAGAATCTTTTGATTATTCACATCAATTCCTTGCCAAGTATCATCGTCAAAAACCTTGAGGAGGTTAGCTAATTGGTTTTGAGTGATGACAATAGGAACTCCTTTCACTCTTGTTTCAACATATGGAAGATGTTTATTGCCCTTATCCATCATATTAGCATAGAATTCCTTAATAAGTATGGAACAATAATTCTCTTTCAATTGTACTATCGACCCCCATCCTAGCCGTCTAAACATCATTCCCAATTTGAGTGCACGGTCTAAGGTGGGTGAGAAAGTACGCTCGACAATAATCTTATTAGAGGCTCTCTTATTGTACCATTCCTCACAAGATGCATCTATAAACTCAGTAGGTCTTAGGGACAAAGGATCAACAGATGAAAGGGCTGAGGAAGAGGAAGTTCTCGCCCTTTTAGAAGATTGACCCCTCGCTCTAGACATGACATCAAGTAAGGAATAGGGGAATAGGAAGAGAAAACAAGTAAGCTCAAAGACTGAAATAGAATTGCTACTCCTGCATAGATATTCCTCAAATCTCACACAACCCTCAACCAATCTCACAATCCACAAAACCCAAACTCCTTCAATATATATCCACTCCAACAACCAATTCAATCAATCACCTTCAATCAATACAACACAACCTGCATAATACATGTAAAGTTCACTGTAAAGCATAAATGTGTTGATATCCTCAAAGCATTCTAGTAAACATGATCATGTGAATGAAGGCAGTATCATGGTATCGTGTGATCAATAATGCACGTTCCATATATTCAAGTATCACCAATAGCCACAATTCTAACCTTAGCTATATGAAGTTTCGAATGATCATGTACATGAATTAAGTATCAAAGAAGCATTTACTCCTAATCTAGTCTAAGCCATGAAGCTCAAGGAGTAATGCGCCATTCAATCATAGCATACACAATCCCAAATTTCAGCCAAAAGTGTCCCTAAAATTAGAAAAAATCATCTCCATCATTTTTACCGTAGGAATGAATTAAAATCCATACCTTTATGCTCTTATATGCATGGGCAAGCAAAATATGCAAGCTTTTTGTAGAAATCTAAACTCCTTGCTTGTGGATTGAATGTGATGGTGTTATGAAAAATCGAAGATTTTGAGAGGTTTGATCTGTAGGATCATCAAAAAAGAAGTAGATGTTATAGAAGTGTTTAGGAGTTGCAAAATTAAATTTTTGGGAAGTGAGGGATGTGAAACCGGCGCGGGCTTGAGAGAATTTGAGAGAGAGAATGGAGATTTTGAAGAAAAAGTGGCCAAAATGGCCCTTAAATTATGCTTCACTCGATAGGAACCGGCACCTATCCGAGCTCTTAGAGCCAGCACTGGCTCAGTTCTGTCCAGTTCTCCATTTTTTTTTTCAAGTAAAAATGTGAAACATACAATAATTCTGAATAATTCACTCTAATTAGTCAATCAAAATGATAGAAATAACAAAATTTTCTCAATCACAAAAACCGAAAGTAAAGGAAAGTATGACTGCTTCAATGTTTCACACGGCTGTGATCCCGTGGATTTTCCTCAGTATTCCCTGGTAATGTCCCCGCTTGACGATCTCCCAAGAGTTTGGTTAGTTGACCAATTTAGTTCTCCAAATTGCGCATGGAAGCTTCTAAGTTCCTTGTCATTGCATCGATTCCTTGAAACTTAGTTTCCGTGGTACTTACCAATTGGCCAATCAACTCTTCTAATGGTGGTTTTGGAAGTGTTGCAGTGTTGGTCCTGGGGTTTTGGTTCCTTTGATTTCCGTCATAATTGAAAGATCATTGCCTAGGTTGATTCCCATTGCTCTAAGAGAAATTAGAGTGATTTCGCCAACTAGGATTATAGGTAGAGCTATAAAGGTTGTTACCTGGCCGGACATTACCTGCAAAGGCCGCTTGTTCCGACGTTTCTTGGAGTGACCCCATATTTTGGCATTCATGATTGGGGTGTCCTTCTTCATAGAAATCACAATTGACATTTAAAACCTGGCCTTGAGGCATCACCATTTGTTCCATCTTTTGAGTTAAGGCGTCCACCTTAGCCTCTAATACTGCCACAACATCCACTTTATGCACTGCTTGCACACGAGCTTTTGACCTTGCACTTCCACAAGAATAGTTATTAGAAGCTAAATTTTCAATTAGCTCAAATACCTGTTCCGGGGTCTTATAATTGATGGAACCCCCTGCAGAAGAGTCCACCACTTGCCGTGTTGCAAACGTGACGCCATTCAAGAAGCTAAGCATTTGCATTCTCAACTCAAATCTGTAGTGTGAGCATTTTCTTAACATCTCCTTAAATCTCTCCCAACTTTCATATAAGAGCTCAGAATCGAATTGTTGGAAGCCGAAGATTTTATTCCTAAGTTTAGCTGTCCTAGCTGGGGGAAAATATTTGGCCAAAAATTTTTTAGTTAGGGCATTTCAAGTTGTGATGGAACCTGTAGGTAAAGACTTCAACCAAAATTTAGCTCTATCTCTCAAGAAAAACGGAAAAAGTCTTAACTTTATGGCATCTTTAGAAACACAATTCATTTTGAAAATATCACAAATCTCAAGAAAACTAGCTAAGTGAGCATTGGGATCCCCTTTAGGTAGGCCGTCAAATTGAACCATATTTTGCACCAATTGGATAATGTTGGGTTTTATTTCAAAATTATTTGCATCTATCCTAGGTCTAGTGATGCTCGAGCTTGTGCCCGAGATTGCGGGTTTCACAAAGTCATCCATAACCCTCCTGTTATTTCCAGCATTGTTTTGTTGAGCACCATCTATCTCGACGATCAGGTTCCTTTAAATTGTCCAGTGAATTTTTGATAACGTCCTCTCGATTTTAGGGTCAAAATCGACTATCTCGCCTTCGGATTTTCGGGTCATGCACCAAGGGTAACACCTAAGAAAATAAGAAGCAAGTTAGATACATAATTAATGATTAAAAACAAAACTACAAGGTTATAAAGTTAGTAAAAAGAACATAGTCAAAGTTAGTTGGTTAGGTTAGGTTACAAGGGTACAAGAATACATGAAATACAAAAGATAGCACCTTTTTGTGAACAATTATACATATCTTACATGTCTACATATTTACATATTTACATGGTTAAATTAACAAAATCCAAGCTTTTATGCTATTGTTCCCCGGTAACGACACCAAAAACTTGATGTGTTCGAACTTGGGTAAAAAAATCATACAAAAACTAAGCACAATCTCCATCAAGTTTAAATTAAAACATTCAACCCAAATCACACATATGAGCAAGCGTACTCATCAATAACCGAGCATAGGGTTCAAACGAGTGCCGATCCTCAAGGAACAAGTAGACATTAATTACCTTTCTTTTCATTGTTTAACCGACTCAATAAAGTGAAAAACAAGTAAAAAGGAAAATCAAATCAAATCAAATCAAAATCAAAATATATACATGTCAAGGATGTAGATTTATGCAATTCAAACCATTGGTTAGACAACAATGCTCTTAAAGTACCCAACCTTTATCATAACTAAGTATTCTCTTGGCATCATGGAGAATTAAAGTAGACTCACTTCTTTCCCAATCCATGAATCCCTATCTTTTAAATAACTTACTATCACATACTCTGTCTCAACTAGTCTTACCCAAAAGATGCATTAAACACAATTCTCTTATTAAGTCCCATTCTCAGGCAAACTTAACCCATGAAATTAACTAATTGAATCCATACTCTGGCAGACATCAATTAACCTTTAATTACTTTGTTCTTACCAATTAACCCCATTTTCAGAAAAATTAAAAGACAACAAATATGACATCAATCAATTGAACTACCATCAACCCTATTTTCAAGCAAGTTAACGGAAAGCCACAATCAATTAATCTTATAATAGGCACGAGTAATTAAATACTAAGAATAACAATCAATTAATCAAAAGATCAAATAACTCTAAAAACCATGAACATCTAAACCATTGTCAAATTACAATAAAACAATTAAAACATCATTGTTAAGAAAAAGAAAACAAAGTAAAAGAAAGCACTCATAGACAAGCCACATTCTTCTTCCTTTGAAAACCTTCGTATACATTCCTCCTTGAATTGAAGAATTCTTCCTTTGATTGAGTAACTTTCTATGATGATCAATAGATTCTCTCATTTTCCCTTGTATTTTTCATCTATTTATAGGCTTAGAAAGTGTCTAAACTCGTAGGTATAAAGTTCTTGGCCGAGTAGAAGTTGGAAGATATTAAAACTCCTCATATTACCAAAAACTGCGTAGAAAAAATCAAGCACCGCCTTAACTCCAGGACACAGCCGGTGCCGCCTTGACTCTTGGAGCTGGCGCCGGTTGTGTTCTGTTCCTCCACTCGTTTGCTAATTTTTCTTCGAATTTTGCACAATGTGTTCCAAAATGTAGCCGGCGCCGGTTCCAGCTTCACAGGCGGTACCGGTTCCAGCTTCACAGGCGGCACCGGTTCTTCATTTGCTGATTTTACCTTTGGTTCTGTTCTGCTCTGTTTCAACAATTTTCCATTGCTTCGAAGTTCATTTCAATAGTGCATGGCCTGCGCCGGTTCTAGGGTCCTAACTGGCGCCACCTCTCCTCTATTTTGCGACGTTTTTATTTCGTTTTATTCTAAAAATCTGAAATAAAGAACAAAATACCTTTCCAATGGTAAAATCTCAAATATGAAGGAATATGACTAGTTATTAAATAAAATGTATTACAAATGAACCTCAAATAACTAGGAGAAATATGACTAATTTAGCCCCTATCATAATTTATGAAGTGTGTTGTTGCCAAGAAATAGGGACTTTTCACTTTTTGGTAGTGGAATTGAGATTGTTTAGGCCTAATTCTCTTTTGATCTAATTTGGGAGGTAGAGATACCCTATATTAGGCTAAAGATAGGAAACTCATAATTCAAGAGAAATTGAGTTTTAGTTGAGATCAATCCTTCCAATACTAATTTGGGTTTTCAATTAACTAGATTATTATTTTTGTATTTGGTTAAATTTGGGGATTTTCATTTGATTGCATGACTTATCTTTTTTTCCTACTCTTGGATTGATTTTGTGACCTTGGGTGACTTATCTTGTGTGTGGAGTTGGTGGATTCTCTAGGTGAAGAGTCATAATTACTTTATCTTCTTAATTTATTAGCTAAACAATGAAATTAGAACAAAATAAGTGTACTTATCACATTTCTCATGGTTCGATACTTGCCATTAGAATTCTATACTACATGATAGGTATACTTACCTAAAGTATGTGTATGTGAAAATTTGTGGCATTTGAATTAAAAACATGATTGATTGTATGATTTTGTTAATAATATTTTCTACCACACACACACATGAATGCCATCACTAACACATTCAAGAAAATGGAAAACTTAATAAGACAAGACCTAATGAAGTAATTAAGAAAAATAACAAAATGAACTAGAGCAAGAAAAGATTGAAGATCCCATCAATTAGCCAATGTATATTAACTGCACATCATCACCAAAAACTTAAAAGCAAGTAAGGTGCCAGGAGAGATGGTACTATTTTCTCCATTAGTTATTTGTTAATGGAGATAGTGAATATTTAGATGACTCTATTATTTATGAAACTTTTATATGCAATATACAAATTTTAAGTGGCACTACGAAATCTAAAATAAATTTCATATATAAGATCTAAATTTAGTATTCAGTGGATCTGCCCAAATATATCATACCTATTGGGAATAAATAGGTCTACAAAAGAAATATAGGCTCTAATAAAAAAGTAGAAACTCCTAAGGCCAAGCTTGTAGCCCAAGGTTATTGTTAAAGAAAATAGTTAACAAAACTTTTTTGCCCAAATCCATAATTCAATCTATTAGAATTCCACCAAGTATAGCATCTCTTTACAATTATGAGATACGACAAATAGACGCCAAAATAGTTTTTGTCAATGGCTATATTAAGGAGAACATTTATATGGAGCAACCTAAAGTTTTATATCTAAGGGTATAGAAAATAAAATGTGCAAGTTGAAGAAATTCTTTTATAGTCTTAAGAAAACTTCATGGAATTGGAAAATGCAATGTCATCATAACGAGGATGAACTATATATTTACAATATATATATATATATATATATATAGTGGGAATGCGGCCACTTTCTTATATTGTCTGTTAATGACATACAATTAGTGAGAAATAATGCTAGAATGCTTACCTTTATAAAAGTTTGTTTGTGAAAAACTTTATCTATTAATGATTTGGGAGAAGCAACCTATATTTTGGGAACTAACACTTATAGAGATAAAATAAATAAGACTATAGAGTTATTCCAAAGTCACTACATAGACAAGATACTAAATAAATTCAATGTTCATGAGTCTAAGAAGGGATTTCTACCAATATAGCATGGAATCTATCTCTTCAAAAAGGTGTATCTCACAACATCTAAAGAAAATGATAAACCGTTCTAGGTTCCTTACGCTTCTATAGTAAGAAGTTTTATATAGACAATAGTGAGTACGAGGCTAAAATTATTTATATCGTAAGTTTTACAGGTATGTTTTATTATAATGCAAGTATAAAATACTATACTAGAGTTAAAGTGATGCCTAAGTATTTGAGAAGGTTTTGACATGTGAATGATGTGAATTGAAAACTAATAGGTTATAGACTCTAGATTTTAGGCAAATGTCCATGATAGAAAGTTTATCTCTATATATTTCTTTTCACTTGTGTTGGAGTAACAATTAGTTGAAAAAACTCAAAATAAGTTACTATGGTAAACTCTACTACTGAGGCCGAATATGCATCAGGTGCAGTTAAGCAAGTGGTTTGCATTAGGAAGCTCATCACTAAACATATAGTGGTTCCATTTATTGAATTGCTAATAGAGCTCTACATAAAAATAGTGGAGCTATCACACAAGTTATAGAATTTAGGTCTAACAAAAAATCCAAACACATTAAGCACTACATCTGCCAAATCCAAGAGATTGGGAGGAGAGTAAACATATCATTGCGGTAGATAGCATTGGCAAACAATATAAATAATCCATTTCTAAAGTTATGTCATAAAGACAATTAGATCATCATTTAGAAGAAAAGAGATTGGGTTTTGTACTCAGTGGCTCTAGTGCATGTAAGAATGTGTTAGTAGTATACCTTGAAGAAATCTAATAATTATCTTGATGGAAAAAAAAGGTCAAGTGAATATTAGATTGTTGTTAGTCCAGCGTGCTCTTTACTTGAAATTTCTAGAAGGTCTTTGAACACTCAAGCAACTAAAGATGAAGACCGTCAACAATGAGAAGCATTTTCAATACTAGATGTCTAATCAACAAGGTTTCTTATAGTGTTATCATTGAAGGTGGGAGTTGTACTAATGTTATTAGTGATAGCTTAGTTGAAGAATGAGGAATGAATATGATCAAACATTTAAAGCCCTATAGCCTTTAATGGCAAAATAAGAGTGGGGAGTTGATTGTAAATAAGTAAGTGTTAGTATCTTTTAAGTTGGGGCAATACAAGGATGAAGTTTTATGATGGTGCATGGGTGGTACATAAGAAAAAAGTATGAACAAAATCACATAAGTAGTTGAGCTTTAATTAAAATGCCATAATTATTCACATATGCATATTTTTGGCAAGTACATCTATCATATAGTATAAAATCCTGATGGCAAGTATCAAATCCAAGAAGAAGGTGGCAACTACCCTTACTTCACTCTCATCGAATTATTTAGCCACTAAAATAAAAAGGTAAGAAAATGAAAATAACTAAAATAAGTTATGCTAGATCACCATAGAAAATACAAAAAACTCACACAAGGCAAGTAACATGGGTAATAAGGATTAGGAAGCAAAAGTAAAGCCATGCAAAAGAAAGAAGTCCCCTAAATTCATGTAAAGAAAAGAACACCTCCTAAATCAATTAATTTCCAATCTAGACATTGGTAAGAGTTATAAAAGTAGATTTCTCTCTTAAGTTATAAAATCCTTAATCTCAAGTTAAATAATGGATTGATATCTCTACCAAATCAACTCAACCATAGAAAGCATAAAAATTAACTCAATCGCTCAAAAGCATCCAAAAGTCACAAAATTCCTAACTCTAGGTGATTTCATTAGCCCTTCAATTACCAATTCCAAATTTCAACTTTCATCTCTCGAGTCAATTGAAGAAAACTAACATTAGATTGAGTGAATTGGTGTTCTAACTCTTAAGTCCATCTCTTGAATTCATTAAGATAGAACAAACTATCGGAGAAAATTATTAATCCAAATCATCTAATTCAACAAATCAAGCCCATGAAATTGAATATCATAAATAAAAATCAATAGATCTAAGATAAATAATCAAATCTAAGGCACAAATAGGTTACAACCCTCGATTAAAATTGAAATCCATTAAGTCTCAACAATAGCCCAAATGAAATTATAAAAAAAAGTAAATGAAACACTAATAGACAAGATCATTCTTCTTTCTTAGGAAATCTATATAAGCAATTTAACACTTGAATCGGATTTGAGACAGGAAATCATCGAGAAGCAGCAGAGTAGTATAGATTTCAGTTACTCAAAACTAAAGAAATTGCAAAGCAAGGAGAAGATTTTCAAGAAGATGAGTTGGGAGTACTATTCTTCCTAGGACAATTGTATATGCTAGAGGATAAGGATCTAAGAAATAAAATTCTGGGAGAAGCCCATAAGAGAAAATGCGTCATTCATCCCAGGGAGGTGAAAATGTATTAGGATTTGGAAAAAGCATACTGGTAGCTTGGTATGAAAAGGGATATGCTACAGTGCCTGTCTACGTGCTTGATATGTCAGAAGGTCAAAACTGTACACAAGAAATTGGTTGGACTGCTATAGCCTATACTAATTCCTTAGTGGAAGTAGCAAGAAGTGAGCAAGGATATTGTCATCGGACTCCCTGTAAAGAAGACGCAGTGAGATGCTATTTGGGTAGTTGTTGAAAGATTAACAAAGTCAGCACACTTTATCCCGATAAATGTTAGATACTCAATGGAGAAACTAGCTTAGATTTATACTCAAGAAGTAGTACTCTTGCACGCGATACCAACTAGCATTGGAGTCTGATAGGGACCTAAGATTCACCTCCAGATTTTAGGTCAAGATAGAAAATTAATGGGAACCACACTAAAGTTTAGCATGATAGCACACCCACAAACAAATGGATAGTTTAAGAGAATTATACAAATCTTGGAAGATATGTTAAGGGCATGTGTATTAGATTTCGGGGATGCCTAGATTGACTTTGTACTATACGTTAAGCTAGCATACAACAACACCTACAAATCCTCAATTGGGGTGCCACCCTATGAAGCTCTATACAGACAAAAATATCAAGTACCACTATATTGGAGCTGGTCGGAGGATAGACAAATTAACGGAGCTGGGCAAATTTGTATTCAAGAAATTACAGATAAAGTGAAGTTAATCTGAGAGAGACTGAAAACAGCACAGAGTAGAGAAAAGAGTTACGATGATAACCAAAGAAGAGATCTTGAGTTTCAAGTGGGAGATCATACATTCTTGAAGGTAACTCCAACTAGAGGAATACTAAAACACCCAAAAGGGGGAAAGTTAAGACTAAGATATTTTGGGACCTTTTTGAGTAATTCATAGAATTAGACTTACAAGTTAGATTTAGTGAAAGGATTGACTAGGATACATAATGTATTCCATGTATCTTAGCTTAAAAAATATATGCCGGACCCAAAACATATACTCAACGACAAGCCGCTATAGCTACACTTAGATCTGAATTATGTGGAAAAGTCGGTTAAGGTTGTGGACTGAAGTGTCAGAGAACTTACAAACAAACAGATACCGATGGTCAAAATACTACAGAAGCATTATGGAACATAAGATGCAACTTAGGAGACTAAGGAGCGGGTGAAGATAAAATACCTCGAACTACTCTAGAGGTAATACTCGTGAATTTTGGGGCAAAATTCCTTTAAAGAAAGATGGACGTAAAACCCCATCCTAGGTTATCCTGAGTAGTATGAAGACATGCATTGTATCATTCATATGGTAACATGATTTTATGATTTTATGTGCTTCATGTATATAACTAATGATCTAAGTTACCTTGATTAGCTTGTATGTGGTATTTGTGTGCATATTAGGTTATTGTGTTGTTTAATTTTACCTTAGGGGAAAACTTAAAAAGAAAAAGGGGTTTTGAGATATGGAGATTTTGTTGTTAAATTATGACATAAGAGTTATTGTGGTTTAATAGAAAGAATGTTGGTTTCTTGTTTGGTTAATTGTAGCTCAAGTACTTCCTCTTGCATGATTTTCTTTCTTTTCTTTTTTCACCCTTTCCTCTCTTTCTCTTTTGGCCAACACATACACCATAGAGCTAGCCACCATTACCGTAAAGGGAGTAGGAAAATATTCCACCAAGATTTAGTCATAATATTCTATGGTCTTGTTTCCATTTATACCATCCTAGCCTTTATGGTTATTATTCCTTCCCATGGTAGTCGACCATAACATGGGATAATTACCTTATTTACTTTCCAATTTTAAGAACAAGATTTGTGGAATAAATTTTTCTTACCAAAGCTGAAATTACTTCCTTAATCCTCTTGTAGTTTGATTTTTGAATTCCCAAAATTTCTCCTTCCATATATTCTATTTCCTTCTTCTCGTATGCCTTCCATTTTCCTTTTTTCCTATGGAAACCTACCAAAGATACACCTTGAATGACTTGGTTAGTAGCTAATGTCAGCAACTAGGATTACTAGAATTTTTTTTTTCTTTCTTAAACAACCGCAACCTTCCTTCTTTTCCATGATTTTGAACCTAAAATTCTAGCAATAGCAGTGGGATTATCACTTACCATAGTCTGTGTGACTATCCTCTAATCCTCTCAATCACGCATCATTTAACAACTAAATTAATCGGGAATTATGTCTTCCTAAGTTGGACAATTCATGCTATTCTTCAGCAGTTATGCAGCTTTCCATTTAGTCCTAGCCGAAAAGCTAGAAGGGAACTAAGAAAGGAAACCTCCTTTCGTTTAGCAATCAAATTATCTACTTCCATTTTTCCTACTATGGAAGTTACCATATAGCTTTCCCTTTCAAAATTCTAGCACTCTCTATTCTTCTCATTTTCTTCTTTTTTGCACAAAAAATGCATAGCATCAACAATAGGATTTTGGCCAAATCCCTTCCTAGCGCACCAATCGAAAAATAAACCATAGCAACAACTTTCAGTCTCTTCTTTCTCAAGCTAAACACTCACATGCCACAAGACCAAGCATTGGTCATTTACTTGAAGCACATTAGCACTTACATCCTCAATTCTTTTGTCCCTATTATCCTTCAGTAAATCAGTCATATATCACCCCAAATCAAGGCCATTCGGCCTCATTGCAAAGCAGCAAAACTGAAAAGCTTGCACACCCTAAGCATCCACTATAAGGCTTCTTCCTACTCTTCATCATCTAGCTAAAATCCCATGCACACACCACAAGCTTCTTTCGGCCACTCTAAGAAGCACCAACCTAAGGATATTCTGTACAACTAAAATTCATTCATTCCCTCTTGGATCATTTCCCTCCTTTCTCTCTACAATCCGAGCACTTTTCGTTTTGCTCCCAAAAAAAAACTCTCCCTTTATTCACCACATCAAGGAACCAAAAATCACACCCCAAACCCTATGATCTTTCTTGTCCTCCCTACCCTACTTACTCCCTCTCAACCATCTCTTTCTCCCTTTTTGCTTCTCCACCAAAACAAAACATACACATAAATACACAAACCCTCTCAGCCACCATCTGACCTTTCTTACTTTAGACCAAAGCAAACCTAGAGACTCCATTATTCTCAACCTCCAACAAGTTAAGGTAAAACTCTCTCCAATCTTCCCTCCATTTCTCTTCTACTCTTAAGCTTTTCTCTATTCTCATACAAGTCATGGCCCCATTACCTCGGCTTCACTCTCCTACACTAATTTATTGATTAATTCTTGTCAAACTAGCCAAGGGCAATCTCTCCTAAAAGATCACGTCCACAGACTACTTAAACTAAACCATGTCATCTTCTTCTCACAAGATAGCCTTCAGCATTGTTATTCTCTTATTCCAATATTACTAAATAATGGGGTAGGGTATCAGACTAATGTAGAAATAAAAGTATGTTTGTGATGTTACATTACTTTTCTTACAAGCAAGTTTTTATTGTGATGCCTTTTTGTTTCATAATCTCTATGTATAGATTAGGGTTTCAGATTCATGTGTTGAGAGTCATGCTGTCAAATGATGTATGATATTGGGTTGTTGTTTTGATGTTGAGATCATGTAATGCTTATGATGGAATCTTGATGCTATTCCTGAGATGAATGTTGTTTACATCCATTGGTTTTGTCAAAGAGAAATAGCATGTTGTCAATACATGCAAATGATTATGGATATCAAATTACATTTTTCTTATTGTTATTAGTGTTGAAACCCTAATGGTTTATGGGTCATTATATTAATAGATTAATCTAGTGGAAGTAATAATTTTATTTGAATATTCATTATTTTTATATATATTAATTTGACTAGGAAGTCATTTAAGTATATCATTTTTCTTATTTATTTTTTTTACCAAATCATTTAAGTAATTATTTATTTACCTATTGTGCACCAAACTATCATTCACGGTTTAATATGATTAGACGTTAAAAAAATGATTATCTACTATTTATTTACTAGATATTGTTTATTAAATAATTATTATTATTGATTGATAGATCAATTTAATTATTATTTACACTTACTATTATCCATTGTATATGCCTACTTATTCATTAATTTATTTATTTACTAATGTGTGTGTGTGTGTGTGTGTGTGTGTGTGTGTGTGTATAAATCATGAACTACCAGGCGTTAATTGATTTAGACAATTATTATTGTGACTACTATTTAACTATACTCGCATACCTATTTCATTATCATTCAATATTAGCTATGAATTATTCATTAGGCAATATTTATGTATTTGTTTGACCATATGGATAGCAATGAAATATGTATCACATATAAGGGTAATTGATGTACTCTGAGTATGATGCTAGATGGCTGAAGTTGATACATAAGGGTTGTGAGCATTGTGTCGAAACTTTTACCACTTTAAATTTTGTGAGTGGAATAGGTTATAATTTAAACTTTTAATTTCTGATTAGGCCAAGTTGCACATCAAACCCCTCCACCCAGTATTCACTTCACCAAGTGATTTTGACAAGTAATTGCATAACTTCTTTTGATAATTGTTGCACAAATTTGCAAGCTAAATCTTTCTATGTGATATTGTCTCATAAATGTAAATTTGTCGATCAAACATGGATAAGCAACTTCTTTGTGCACTAAACCCTAGGTTGATCAAGCAAAAGTTTTAAAAGACACAAAATACTTTTAAAGTTACTTTGAACACAATTTACAATTCCATGTTTGAGTAAATGTGCATTTCTAATGAATTATTTGTACATACCCAAAATCATATAATAGGTGTATTGAGTACTCAATTAGGGTAGGCTTTTATTACTACTTTTTTAGAATTAGGGCTAGTCTCCTAGTAGGCTTCCACCTCTGAGAGATGAGCTTTAGCAGGAAGAGGTGTTAGTACTAGCAAGTCAGGCCAGTTTGCACTAGCATTCAGTCATGGTATGACTGTTATCTAGAGATGGACGGCCAATAAGTTTGGATAGAAGATGGAGGAGAATCCTACTCAGTGGGCCAATCACCCACATCACTGTGATGTAAGGTTTTACCGTGATTGGTCATAATGCAGGGTTTCATGACCCCTTTTCAGTTCATGATAAATGTATTGTATTTACTTTCGAGTAGTTTGACTTTACTGCTTTGTAAAACTTTACGGATTTATGAAATCTTAAAAATTTAGACCACTTAACTGTTATACTCTGATTTATGACTTGCAAATATTTTACTCCTAATGTCTTTGCAAATTGTATCATAAAACATTATGAAACTCTTCATGTGCACATAGAGAACTTACTGAGATTCTTTCTCACAAGATTTCTATATCATGTTTCAGGAAACCCTAGATCCAAGGTGGGGAATTATTAGAGATAAGAATTGATATTACCTCACTACTTTATTTTGGAGTTGTTGATTTTATTTTGTACATTTTTTAGTTTTATTCCTGAGAAATTTGTAATAGATTGAATGGATTGTAATTTGAAGTTTGAATTTTATTCTTCTTTTACAGTCGCCTAGTTATAAAGATCTCTGGTGCTAAGGACAGGGTGGCATCCCCAACCCTATCGGTTCACGTATTAACAGGGTGTTACCGCATTGGAGTCGAAATATAGAAAATTGCACTTTCCTATGTTCTAAATAATTTAAAATAGAAAAATGTTCTCCATTTATTCAATCCATAACTCTGCTTCTTGTTCCTGGTTGTGTTTTCCATAGAATTGGGGAGGATGGAATTTCAAGAAACACTCTAAAGCTTGATTAGCCTCTATTTCTCCTCTCTGTTCCTCCTAGTTGTTGGTTCTCGTCACCTGCTATAACGTGTCAGCCATTCTTTGGAATGTTTGCATCATACATTGTCCAAAGATGCGGATTGTGTTCCTCTAGTGGAGTAGTTTTCAGATTGTGAATTTGGTGACATCGTGTGACACGTCTAGGTGGCATTCGTACATTTAGTACCATTTTCAATATCAATTCGACAATATATCCAAAGTGAATTACTATCGGAAATACATAGTAATATAAAAACAAGCACGACATAATCAGTAGAAAAACATAATATATATACCCATACTTCACAAAACATAGTATTTAAATACAAAATTGCATCCAATAGCATATTTGAACTTGTCGTTGCATGCCTACTATATATGCATCATACTAGGTACATCACACTATATACACCGTGCTATATACATATACCTCCATTGTTTACTCCTCATCATTACTGTTAGAAGCCAGGGGTGCGAAATCTAATGAATCGACGTAATACTCTGGGGTATTGAATCAATGACTGTTAGAGTCTTCTGAATTGGCCTCATCATCGGCATCAATGTCCTCAAGGTCTATGTTATCCCCTCATATCCTCTGCAATCTCTATCTCAATCTCTGCATCCACATCATGCTCAACCTCTTCAATCCCAACCTTCTTCTCCTAGATCTTAATCATATCAGCATCATCTATTGCTTTTGCCACATCAACTTCCCCATTCGATGGTAGGTCAAAAAGCATCTTCTCTGGCCCTCACTAGACCTCAGCCACCATAGCTATAGCTAGCGACTCGAAGAAAGTACCCACCTCATCCAAATCACTAAGTCCAGCAAGGTCACTATCAACCTTGTAAATGTTACTATTAGTATCCTCATAGCTAGTAATATCCATCAAGTTCCTCTTGGGTGGTAGGTCTCGGGATGGTGATAGATCTTGAGATGGTAATAAAAGGAGGCTAGACTGAGTAATATGCAATTGGGGTCATCTACTAGGGCCTTTCCCTATCTCTATGTGGAAACTACTAGGTCCCGACCCTATCCACATCTTCCTAATCTTCTCGGGCTCCTTTGACTAAGAGCTTTCACCATTTTCCCATTTTTTTTTCATCCTTGTTCTAATCTTCTACAAGTCATTTACTTTTATCTTTATCGTTCCTACTAGTCATATCTACAAAATAAAGGAGTTTCGTCTCATTTTCCACTGAAAACAACTTTATAGCAAAGTAGAGTAAACTTTAATCAAGAATTTTTCAACATTAAAAAAAAAAAAAAAGGTTTTAACGACACTATTACCCTACATTTTCAAAACAACCAGGCATTTTTTTTTTTTTTTTATCATAGAAGGTCGGCTTGTGTGCAAAGCTCACAAGGCTTTGCCATTGGCCTCACGATTTTATGGTACTAGGAACTAAGCCTTTAGCACTCAACTGAATCGTGTCAGAAGGGTGAGTGACACAAGCACATCACCTAATACTTAGAAATCTTTTACTTGTCAGAATAAGCTCAAGGTTCCCAATCTTAGCATCAATCACCATCGAGGCAGTAACAGGTTGAACGAACTAAGTGTCCTTGCCCAACAACCATGAACAACCCACAAATCATATATGCACTTAGGCATAAAGTAATTGTTGAGAAACAAATGGCTAGCCAGGGACAATTAATTTCAATGTCCTAACACTCCGTTTGAAGTAAGACAATCCCCAGAACTAGCCAGGTTACTTGAAGTTGTCTATCTCTAACGCAAGCTAGTACAATGATAAAAGCCCTCACTGAGTGCTCAACATCTTCACTGGTTCGCAAAACCAGCACCGACATCACATTCCCGAGGGATTTTCAAGAAAATATTTTTCGTGGTAAAATATCATTTTCCAAATGTTGATTCCATACTGAGAAATCAATTCCCAAATCCATAGCATAGAAGGATAAAATGTCCTTCCCCCATTATGAAATGATTCTGTAAGGGTATTTACATAAATTTTGCAATTTATGCATACCCGAGTTCAAAAGAAATTTTATTAAGCAAATCCAGAATTCTAAATCGAACAAAGGAAATAAATTCAAGGATTTTATGTTTTATCATGCCTGAGTACTTTAGAAGTAACTCATTGTTCCATAAAAGTAAAGAGATCATAGACTCACATATTTTGTCATGAACAGGGAACATGTGAGTATTTGAGCAAAGCATAATGTCATTTCGTTACACAATGGGTAAGAAAGAAGCTTTCTATTAATCACTTGCACATAGAAATATTTATTTCTCAAAGATCTCATAATACTTTGTGGCAATTCTACATCCCAAAATAGTTCATCATTTCTTGTTCAGAAAAACCTAAACTTTGTTCATGAAAACCTAAAGGTTTATTCTTCATATCTTCATGCTTTTAGGAAAATAGCCATCAATGAATCGTAATCATAAACATAAAGACTCGTTTTCCTATTTAAAACTTAGCATGAGATAAAATCATTCTTGCTCAGGAAAACCACATTTGGGTTTAGGAAAACCCAAAGAATTCAAAGGAAAACTACTAGCACAAAACAGTAGTTTATAAAATAAGTGGGACTCACATTCACTAACGCTACTCCTTAGTGAGTTGTGATCATCAAGACTTTACCAAGCCCATGTAGTACTTAAGCTTATATCAAGAGATTATTTCACTCATTCTTTGTATATCAATCCTCTAAATTATGCATTGTTAATAAAAGCACTAACAAGGACATAATCTATTTTCCTACTTTTGCATTTGTCACAAATGATCATATAATTTCTTAAGGAATAATACTTGAAGTAATTAAAGGAATAATACTTCCTTCATACATCCATTTCTTAATCCTTTTATTTCATGTATTTATAAGGCATATACTTAGCCTTATAGACTTCTCATAATCTCCTTAGGTTCAATGAAACAAAATATCACATTATTTTCTCAATAAATTCTTCATTTTCATTTCATCGCACCTCTTGATATTTTTAGCATAACTTTTGATCCACAAGTCCAAGTGTACACAAATTTGTGTAAAGATACTCCTAAGACATTTATCTACAAAGCCACAGGTCCAAAACAATCAGATCTAGAACATTTACTAAACTACAACAAGAAGTGTCTTGTTGTTTTCCTAGAAAATAAGTTCTTTTTCCAACAAAATATACTCTTTATGCATTCTTCTCTCATTATGGCACTTAGCCATCACTTAATTCACTTAAATCCATAGCTAAGCATCATATAATCTCATCATTTTTAGTCATAAACAAAGCTAGTTCTTCACCTATAGAAAGTGGCAAAAATCACAGCTTGCACAACAAAATCAAAACTTCCATTCTCAACAATTATATTTTATTTTCTTTATTTCCTTCTTCATCAATTCTTTAGATATATGTACAGCCATCTTCCATCTCCCATAACTCCTTCAAAATACATTAAAGCACCATATAAATCATAGAAAATACCATTCTTTTGCAACTAACACATAGCTATACCAACATAATATCACAACAAAAATTCTTCAAATAAGCTTTTCCATAACTCACACTATTTCTCTTACAAAATTAGTATCAAAATGATCTCCATGATCACTAGAATAACTTTAATTCTTCAAGCAAAGTGTTTTACCTTGTGTAAGATGAAATCTAAGCTTTAAAATACCCAAACATTCTTCCTTTTTCTTCTATCCTTCTCTCTCTCCCCCACGAATTTCTCTCTTTCTTCCTTTTTCTTTCTTTCTTTCTTTTCTCTCCTTTTTTTCTTCTTTGTTCCGACTTCCAAATGGAGTCCACCATCCTCCTCTCTTCTTTTACAGCTAAAACCCATCATGTGCTTTATTTAGGTGTCCTAATGACTAAGCATACATAATTAATGATGGAATCTTATGGAATCTTGTGGAACCTCCTGGAAACTTAAAGAATTTGGTAGAATTCTAAAGAAGTCCACATCATCCATGCAACCAATCATCAAACAACACCTAGCTCTCTCACAAGTAATCTCTTCAAGCCATTTAGCTTTCATGTATCCAATTGTTTCACGCCACCTAATTTATCATGCAACCATTCATCTCCTTGCATGTGGTTTTCATGCATTCAGACACCAAAAGCCACTTGACCTTTACATAACCAATCTTCCTAGGCCACATATCTTTTATTCAACCAATTACCTTGAAGCACTTAGCTTTTTTAATCAAAATTCACTTGAAATTCCATTTAATGGACTGTAATTAAATTAAATCCACACTTTCTTCTTCTTCGTACTTCATGGGTTTCTCAATTTAACCCATAAATTCCCTTAAACCTACTTAATTAAATTTATATTAACCATAGTTAACTGTAATTCTCAAAAATAACCGCAGTTAATGTTACTATTTATCCCAGTTGGGAAAACTTTTTATTTTACCAACATGATCTACATACTATACTGTTCATTTTGGTGTCTCTTAGAATTTCCAAATTCTTTCTCAGATTTTCTCAATTTGCAATGGATAATTCCTCCAATGCCTCTTAAAATTTTTATCATACTAAAATATTCATCTCATTAAACTGATCATTGCTTATTATAGGCCTTCATACATATACTCATTCAATACAAGTAGTTGGTGATTAAAGTACATAAAGGAGGGTTGTTACAGAGCTCCCTTCAGCCTTCTACCATCTATGCTCCAAGCCCAAAATTCAGTTTTTATAGGATTTTTGAAAACCACATCAGCAAATTATGCAAAACAGAGACATTCTATGACGTTAAATGGCGCATCCTATGTTAGCTTAAATGGTGTTGTTTTAGCTATTTTTTTTTCCAATCCAAAAGGTTGAGTGGCACCGCTTTATTCAACATGAGTGGAATTGGTTATGTTGTATAGCTCGGTTCTTCTAAAATAAAAACATGAACAGTGCCAATTATATTATCCTGAACGGCGCCAATAGCTCCCAGTATCCTGACCTTCTTGATCTCTGAATTAAGTGGTGATGCCACCTATGTAGGTTAAAATAGCACTATTTAGATATCTTTTTATCCCAATTCTTCGCTATTTTCACCTTTTTTCTTTGTCATGTCTTGAAACAATCAATTTGCATGAAATAAGGTAAAAAGATAGGAATGAGTAGCTATCTAAACATGATTTCATAACAATTTAAGAATAATTAACATTGAAAATAAGGTAATTTTTAGTACTTATCACCCCTCCACATTTAAAATTTTGCTTGTCCGCAAACAAATCAATATTATCCTCAACAAGCAATTAACTCTGAAAATCCAAAAATGTTAGGCTTAGAAAACAAGAATAATTCAGTATGTATGCAAATATAGT
This sequence comes from Voacanga thouarsii, assembly GCA_026120185.1. Lineage (NCBI taxonomy): Eukaryota > Viridiplantae > Streptophyta > Magnoliopsida > Gentianales > Apocynaceae > Voacanga > Voacanga thouarsii. The sequence goes on along the minus strand of JANUWF010001641.1, from coordinate 3,835,240 downwards.
AAATATGATATAGACATTATTCTACCTTAAAAAGAATTAATGCAACACCTATTCTATCAAGTTGAGATGATGTGACTTCATATATTAAGTTAGACATAGCCAAGGTTGTGAATATTAAGCTAAATAAGTTATGCCATCAACATGATTCATTATACTTCTTAGGTCAAGAATACAAGCAGTGTGATTCACATAAATTAGGATTAACTAACCTACTCAAGTCTTGTGGCTATGAGAAATTACAATACAATTTGAAATAGGAAATTAGGATTTTTCATCATCCTTTTCTACAAAGAAATGCATGTAATGATTTTAGAAGGAATATTTTGCGTATTTTTCTCTTTTTTTAACACACTTTTTTTTTTTTTTTTTTTTTTGCCAAAGGACACACACTTTGCAGTCCTGAACATTTTTTCTCCTCATTTTGGTAGGTGCATTTAACATCCCACCTCTTGCTCCTAATTGCTTGTACAATGAATTACAAAATAAATAGTGCAACTAAACAAGAGATAGGCTAATATCAACACTTATATTTCATCACAATGTTCTCATCAATTCCTAAAAGGCTTAGATTCACAACATTTACAAAGGTAAAAATAAGGTTAACCTATTCTCAAAACTTAGCCTATGTCACTCTCAATACACAATTTTACATAATACCAATCAAATTAAAGAAGTCATAAACTAAATTTAAAAGCAAAAGAAAAATAATAACTCCACCAAATTAGCTGTTATCAATATACATGTCCAAAATTCTTGAAAATAAGTCCAAAAAGATACGAAAAATTTTTCAAAATTTTTCAAAATTTTAAAGAAAACACCAAGTGATGGATTCTTACAATAATTAAAGTTTAACCTCTCTCCCACACTTAAATTAGACAATGTCCTCGTTGACCAAACATAATCTACAATGTAAGCATATCTAATAGAACTAAAAAGATAAAAAGGGAGAAGTCAAAACAATACTTCCCAAGTGTATTGTAGCTCAGTTAAAGGAGAAACCCTTATAGAATATGGAGAGAAAATTAATTGGGCCAAAAATATTGTCTATGAAGCCTTCTGATAGGGCTTAAATTCACCGATATCTTCTTAGTTATTTGGGGGTATTTTATCATACTTTTAATTTGCTAACTAGACATATTCCTTCATATTTAATATTTTACTTATAGAAATATGTTTCTATGATTTTAGGTAAAAATGGATGAAATTAGAACAAAATTGAAGAGATCCAGTGAAGATCTGGCACCGATCTGAGAAGACTAACTCGTTATCGGCCCAAGTCTGGAAAGGCAAACATAAACAAAGGAGAAATAGAGTTCAACAAGGCTGAGGGAGGATGTGTCTATGCCGCAGCTTGATTATAAAAGAACAAAGAGAGAAGCTGAGGTAGGCATAAGGTGTTCCGTGGCCAGCTCAACAAGAAAGAGCCATGGCTCATCAAGCTACGACTCAACAAAGAAGAAGAAAAGGAAAATGGCTTTGCAGCTCGGCAGTTTGCATTGGCTCGAGAGCGGCTTGGCAAGAAACAAAAAGAAAAAGGCTCACTGGACTTCAGCTCAGAATGGCTTCAACGTGGCTTGGCTTAGGCACTTCAGTGACTAGGCTTGGAAATATCTTTAGCTACTTTCGTGGCTCAAGCTTCAATTTTGCTCGGGTGGCTTCGTAGTTTCAATAATGGCTCGATTCTTCAGTAGCTTCAAGATTGACTAAGTAAATTAGCCAACTGAATGAATCTTGGCTCAATTGAAAGTAAGACGGTAGACTTTCTTATTTTCATCCAGAAGCTATTTTAGATTAGGAAATTGCTTCTTCTATATTTAAGATTTTTAGGAACCTTGTACCCCTATAAATTGATGCTATTCACATTAAGCAAATTGTGCACAATATGGAGAATTAGAAATATATTTAGAGTGCACCATGTAATATTTTCTTCGAAGAAATTTATCACTCAAGTAGCATTGATTTTAGAGGAGTTTTCATAGGAAGTTGAAGGGCTTATCTATGAGTACCTACCTCTTTCCTTTGTTTTCTTTTTCTTTGAACAATAATGTGTTCAATGTTTTCATTGTAATTTGACATTATTTTGGGATTCATGATTTTTAAGCTAATTTAATCTTTTGAACTATTGATTATTATTCTTGGTATTTGATTGCTTGTTTTAATTAAGGAATTGATTGATTGATTCTTCTTGTTGACTTGCTTGCGAAAGGGTTAATAGTGGTTTCAATATAATTAATTTCATATTTGTCATCTCCTAACATGATTGAAAAGGGATTAATTGTTAAGAACTTAGGTAATTAAAGATTATTTGATGGTTGCTAGAATATAAATTCATTGGCTAATTTCATGCTTTAAATCACCTAGAACATAGGGATTTATGTAGGGATTGATTTTTAATGCATCTTTTGGATAAATTAGTTGAAACAGAATATGTTCGCTGATTTAACTAAAGGGTAGTAATTCCATGGATTGTAAACGAAGTAGGTCTACTTTAATTCCTTCATGATGCCAAGATAATAATTGATTGTGATAATTGTTAAGTGATTCATGATCATATCTTCAAGAATATTTGTCTAATTGCATATTCTTTCATCCTTGAGTTGTATATATTCTTCTTTATTTTCCTTTTTACTCTCTTATCACATTATTGGATCAGTTAAAAAATGAATGAAAAGTATCTAATGGTAGTTGTTCTTTAAGGATCAATACTCGTTAATTTTCTATACAATGCTTGCGATGAGTATACTTACTCATATGCGTAATTTGTGGATTAATATTTTAATTAAAGTTAGCTAGGGATAAACTTAGAATTGCATGATTTTTATACACCCGAATCTTACGCATGAAGTTTTTGGCACCGTTGGCAAGGAATAATATCATGCAAGTTTAGGTTTCATTGATTTATCCTTGCAAATGTGTAAATATTATTTTTAGGCACCATGTAAATAATTTAATTTCTTTTTGTACTATATATATTTATTTATTTTGAAAAAATTATTTTGTTGTGAATAAACCATATATTTGTGTACTCTAATAATTGTTGTTTATTTTTTTTATTAGTTGTTAAATATTTCATATTACTAAAACTAACAATAATAGTATTTGTACTTGTATTCTGTAATTAGAATATGTTGTTGTATTTATTTTCTTAGTATTGTTGTAATTGTTTAATTATTCCATATAATAATAGTAGTAGTAATAAGTGTTGTAATACTAATTAGTTGTAATTTATGTTGCTCTATCATTGTACAATAATTCTTTTGTATGCATGTAACTATTTCATTATTTTTATTGATTATTTCTGGAAAAAAAACAGCTTTGTTGTTTTTCTAGAAACAAGCTAGCACCGGCTTGATCAATCCAAGTCAGCACTGGCTCGGTTCTAGCTCGGTCAATATCCACACACCAATCGAGCCCACCTCTGCATGTCTACATCTTTAGCATTCTCTTTTCCACACAAGAAGATAACCAAATTCACATGGTCTTCAGCTTTCTCGTATCACAAGACCCACCCCCATATGTTTTGTTTTTTCTTATCTTTTATCATTTTCCTTTTCATACTCACCCAGACGTTTTCCTTTTTTCCACCATATACCTATTAATTCTTCTTCCACTTTCTCTCGTAAACTGTTGGTGCCTTTCTTCTCTATATGCTTTTTTCTCCTTCTTTATTCTTTAATATAATCCTATTCTTCCACTAATTCTCTCACCAATTAATCACATATTGAAGCTTAAAAGTTGGAAGAACACATTTGTGCAAAAACTTCTTCAAGTCACGGTGATTGTTTTACTCTTGAATTTCCTGGCATTTGCTGATATTTTATTTGGAGAAAATATTTACTTTGCTTGAAAATATCTTTGATGAGCTTATTTGAAGCTAAAATATGCATGGGAGGACTTGTTAGTGCTTTCATTGCGTCAACATTGTTTACTTCATTGGCTGGAATTTTTTTTTTTTTTTTTCTAAATTGTTGGATATTGTGAGTGATTTTTGAATCATGATTGTGATACTCTTCTTGTGATGACTTTATGGTGAACTTATTTGGACATTATGATTCTTCTAGTTGGAAATTGTAGAAGTTATTTTGGAATTATTTTTGGAAAAAAAAATTGAAGGAGCTTTTAATTGAGAAAAATCCTGCCTGAGATGAATTTATTTGGAAATAGTCTTGTTGAGTTTCTTAGGATTTGAAAATAGGCATAAGATGAGTGGGTAGTGATTTAGGTGCTGCTAATGTTATCTACATACTTTGCTGGAATTTTTGAATTTGTGGATAGTGTAGTTAATTTCCAAAGCAGAACAGAGCTATTTTTCTTGTGATTGTGTGGCACACTTATTGAGGTTTAACATTGTGCCTCTGCTATTTGAATTGGAAATTGTCAAAGGTGTTGTTTTGAGAGTTGTGGGAAAAAAGGTTCTTAACTAAGAGGAAAAGAATTTGCAACTTGTGTTTGTTTTTGTTTAAGCAAAAATGACTAAAACCAAACAATTTTTCAAGCCTCACAAATGCACTAGACCATCCTTATCTTTTGACCCTTCATTAGAGCTACCTTCTTTCCATCCTAAAAATTTCACTGATAAAAAATGTGAGGAATGGTATGATGCCAGGGCCTTGAATAGAATCAATGTTGAAAAAACAATTAAGCCTTTCCCTGATTGGTCTTTGCATCTAACTTAGATGTTTGGAAGGATTGGTTGGGGTCCAATTTTAGGATTGAAAGGTGATTTGTGTCCCGCCCTTGTGAAAGAATTTTATGCAAATATGAAAACTAAAAAGAAAGAACATTTACAACAAATCGAAACGTCTGTAAAAGGCACATCCATAATTTTGACTAGGGCTCAATTAGTTACAATTTTAAGTATTAATGATAGTAGCCCTTGGATAGAAATTGGCCACCACAATAAAATGATCTCTTTTGAGACAACTTATTGCCAATTGGGTTTGGAACCACAAGTATCAACACATAGTTCTTCCTTTCTGTCTAGTAATGATCTTGCTCCTCAATTGAGGGTTCTTTTGTATCTCTTTTGTTCTAATGTTTGCCCTCGATCAAGCAGTTTAAATGAGGTTAGAGTGATTGATGTTTACATACTTTCTAAAATACTTCATGGAGAACCCATTCTCCTTACCATTTTGTTACTAATTTCTATGCGCGAGGTGGCGGCTCATTGCCTTGCTACTAAAGCATTAGTTCTTCTGTAACACCCCACCTTTTTACTTTTGGTTGGTTACTACTTGTAATAGGATGAGAATTTATATCAACGGTCAGAACAAAAGTTAATCGGTGTATTGAGACGAACACTCTGGAGAAATAAAATTTTGTCGGGAGCTGGATATAATTATTGAATTTGTTTTACCCGAACCCTTAATTTTTGGAAGGCTATAAAGATTAAGAGAATAAAAATTTTAGGGTACTCTAGAAAGAGAAATTGATCAGTGCAATGAGGCGCACGTTCTGGTGCGAATTATGCTACCCGGGGTATCGGGGGCATTTTCGTCATTTTGACCGCACTCGCGACTTTGACCGCAAATTTGACCAAGTAGAGAGGGAATTGAAGAATTTAAGTGTTACCAATGGATTCAGTGGAATTTTTGGAGTTGGGTAGTGAAATAAAATATTTTTCATTACGGACCCGATTTTGGTCATTTCTGAAGAAAATGAAAAATTACGGTTGGAAATGGGACATGTGGCTTCTTATAATTGGTGGATGAAAATAAGTGTCATTTAGTGATTGGTTAATGAGGCCAAGTGTTTCTATTTGATTGGTAGTGATAAAAAATAAAAATAAAAAGGAAGAAGAAATAAAGAAGAATGGCCCACAAGAAATAAATAAGAATGGTTCACAAGAAATACATAAGGATGGCCCACAAGCATGAAAAGTTTGACCAATTTAGACCACCTTTTGACTTCATTTGGCCAAGCTTAATTAAGCTAATCTTGATTTGAGTAAGTTAATCAAGGTTGATTATGCATGGCCATGCAAGATTAGAAAATATCTATAATGTTCTAAGAGTTTCTACTTTTTTCTATAAATTTCTTTAAGGTTCTAGAGTACTCTAAAGTTTTCCATAAGTTTCTACAAGTGATGAGTCATCACCTAAAGCTTTCTAGAAATTGTGGTTAATCATTCCATGTGTACCAATTACATTTCAAAGCTTCCTACTCAAGAGTCCTACATAAGCCATGACAAAAGCATGTGATGTAAGGCATTACATAAGCAAAGCTTCCTATACAAGCCTTCTAACATCTATAAATAGGCCATGAAGGCCAACTAAAATGGCTTTAGATAGCCAGAATTTCGAAGCAAACAAAAGAGAAAAGGGAGAAGAGAAAAGAAAAGGAAATAGAGAAGAAAGAGAGGGAGAAAGCAGAAATAGAGAAGAGAGAAAGAGAGAGAAAAACAAGAAGATGCTTGGACTGTCCAGCCTACAAATGCAGCAAAGAAAAGGTAAAGATCTACCTTACTTGAAGAAAAGTTATTATATAAAGCATGGAGATCATTTTGGTATATATATTGTGAGAAGTTTATGTGTGATAGTTAGGTGAAGTTGTATGAAAGGTGTCCTTGTGTGCAGAAAATTCTGGGAGGTTTTATGTTCAGTAAATATGTAATGTTTTTGGATTTGAACGAAGCAGGCATATATCATTGTATCTAAGGATCATATAGACATTTTAGAACAAGTTTGACGTTAATCGGATTTACGGATCAAAAGTTATGGTGAAAATAGTAAAAGGTGCCAAATCAGTGACGGGATTTTTACTACTAGAACTTTGTGTGCAAAACTGAACAGAATGGACCATAGAATTGGTACTCCATGAATTGGAAATAGTAAAGGAATGTCTTAAGGATATTTTACAATTGGTTTGACATCATTTGGATTTGTGGATTAAAAGTTATGGGCAAAACAAGTTAGGGTGTCAAACTGGAAAATTGCAGAATGTTAAGGAAAGAATGAATAGTGAAACTAAGTCAAAACTACTGAGGCTGTTTTTGCCCATTACCGTGATGCTGGAATCAGAAACCTAAACACGGCCTATACTGAATTCAATTTAAGAGTCTAACGGTCATTTTGGTATATCATGGAGCCAAATCAGAGCTGTAAAATAAAAGTTATGTGCAAAACAAAATGGTGTGTCAAACCAGTGAAATTCCAGAAAAGTAGTCCGAAAATGAATGGACTTAAGAGTGATTAATTATGTGATTTTGGAAAAAACAATTAGGGAACACATGAAGTGAATCCCTTTTTTATGAAGTGAGGAAGGATGTAGAAAAAGTAAAATGAAAGAATTGATCAAACGATGGAAAAACGATGTGAACGAAAGTTGAACATTTTTCCTAAGCATCGGCTAACCGTCGGCCCCAACGGCTAAACGACGGTTGAACGTCGGCTAACCGTTGGGCACGTCGGCTACCCGACGGCTATTTTTTGGCCAAACACCAATTGACCCGAAAACAATGTTTGGTGTAGATTTAGCGACAAACAGCTAACGAAATGTCAAAAACGGTAGGAACGGAGGTTAGACGGTCGTGAACGGAATGGGAGGCTTAGGACACGAGGTGAGTCCCATTGATTTCTAAACCTTTTTAAAGGCTAGTGTGCTTTGATTTGCCATAAAATGCTATGTTTTATGCCATTTTGCAAATCTTCGAATATGTTTAAGGTTTACATGAGCAAGATTTGCTTTTATGCTATATTGGACTCGAATAAATTTCATATTCAGCTTGGAAACCTTACTGGATGTTTAAAACACGGATTTTGTGAATTTAGTCCTTTTTGGATTAAATATTTGGGATTTTCAAAAAATGGTGAATGTTGAATCAGGTAATTGGAGAATAATCCAAATATCCTTATTGGAATATTTTATGAAAACTCTTGGAACTCGGGTATTCGGTAAATAACCGAATTATCCTTATTGGAACTTTTGTGAACATTTTTCAAATCAGGTATTGGTTAAAATGACCCAGATACCCTCAAAAAGTCTTTTGGAATTTGCCATGGGTGAAATGACCCGAATTCCCTTGAAAAATGATTTTTGTGATCAAGTACAACCCCAGACCATAAGAAATGTTTTGATTTGAAAATCCTACGGGATCAGATGACCCTTTGGCCTGATCAGTCAGATGGGGTTGGTGTTGTTGCATTGAGTACTCAACAGGGACTTTGGTCTTTGTACTAGCCCATGTTAGAGATAGACAACCCCAAGTAACCTGATCAGTTCTGGGGATTATCTTACTCCAAATAGGGCGACAGGACATTGTGATGAGTCGTCCCTAGCTAGCCGTTATGAGCCCGACAATTGCCTATTGATTATGATTGGTGGGTTGTTCACATGAGACCGAGCGGGGACACTCGGTGTGTTCAACCCCTTGCCACCTCGATGGTGATTGGCGTCAGGATTGGGACCCCTAGCTTATGGTGATAAGTAAAAGATCCCTACGTGTACGGTGAGGTGCATTGGTACGCTGCTCACCCTTCCGGCATGACACGGGTGACGTGCTGTAAGGCACATCCCTGGCACAAGAGACCGTGTAGCCGAAGGCGAAGTTCTTTGAACTTTGCACGCAGGTCGCACTTCTAGATAGGGAATAACCCGCATTTATTGAATTGGGGGCCATGTGTTTGAAAATTACTGTTTTTCGAATGTATATGATAAAATGACCTGAATTTATCAATTATTGCTATTTTCCCTGTTATATAATTTACTTCAGCAAAGATTTTGAAAATCGACTCTCTTTTAAGGGAAACACTGGCACACACACGGGACTCACTGGGTGATTTTTCACTCACACGTGTCTTTTATCTTACTTTTTTTTGTAGGATCCGAAATTGGAAGAACCTATGGATAAAGGATGATACCAAAGTGACAACAGAATAGGTCCGGATGTCTCCTCTTTGGACCTTATATACTCTGTTGATTATTCGTTATAAAGACCCCTTGTCTGTGTATCTAGACGGGGCAACACCCAATATTGGTATGCTTCCGCTGTTACCTTCAGTAGGGGTGTTACAATTGGTATCAGAGCGTAGTTTTACAGAACGGTGGTATCGTCATAGGGAATGACAGAACTCTTCCATTGTTTTGGTATGACGGATAGAAGTAATAAGTGCAAGCGCCCTATAGATGAGTATAGCGATGATGGGAAGGAATAGATAGAATAGCACTCGGGTGTGAAAAGAATTGGACGGATTAGGATTATCCCCTGAGCAGATGTGCCAGGATGCTTTACTTGGATAGGATCCGGCCCTGGCTGCCATCATACACCTCATCTCAATAGGAGTGCATTTTACCCTGTAGTGCCTGGTATTACCTTAATTGTGCGAGACCTAAGTCTGGAAAGGACTCCTAATCTCGAGAGGTTGTCGTCACGACATAAGGAGATGGGTGGCGATTTCGATTAAACTGATAGCGATATTAAATCACGCCATCAGGATAGTGATGAGGAGGATAATGTCCCCGATGGTGTAGTATTGTCTGAAGATAATGAGAAGGAATTTGGCGGGGATACTCTGGGAATATTAGAATATGAGATATTATGTTTCGAGGATGTTGAGATAGGAAGAGATTAGGAGGTACCCAAGCCGAAGATACTTGTGGTCGAAAAGTTCAAAGAAGAATTGGAAAGTAACTCCAGACATACTGGTTTGGTTACACCCTGATGCAGAGAAAGGTGAAGGATTTAATACAGCTGAATCCTATACAATTCCTACTAGTTCAGAACTAAAGAGAATGTTGGCATAAATGAGGATATGAGCAAGAGAAATCGAAGTGAATTTTGGAGTACAGGTCAGAAAAGATTTAGAAGACCTCCATGACAGAAGAAATGAATGATGCAGAGGAGTGGAGGCCTGATTGGAGGACAACCCTCTTTTAGATGCTTTAATTATAGGAAGGAATTAATTATAGGAAGGAAAGACATCAAAGTTTCAATTGCCTTCACCCCCAAAGGACAGGAGGATAAAATTGACCAAGAAGAAACAATCAAGAGTAGAGGGTAGGACTAGAAAGAGAGAACCTAGACATGCTTCTACTCCTATAGCCGAACCTGCTAAACCAAGTAAATGCCCGAGTGATTGTATCAAAGAAGATGGATTATCATGTCGTAGTAGTGAAAGGTATACTTTTTAGCTTTAAATCATGATGCTAAAGTATTGGTAGATCCTACATATTCCTTACAGCTAATGTATTTCTTGATGTTATGTGGATAAAAAGGAGGAAGAAAATTCATAAGGAATGCTTGTCAATGCCCTATTGGAAAAGTAAATGAATAGTGAGAAAGAACATAAGGAATGTAAGATCTTTGTAGGAAATGAAATTTTGGAAGAGATTTGATATGCCTGCCCATAGAGGACTAAGATACTATCTTGAGCATGGACTAGCTACCCCAGCATCGTAATCAGGTTGACTGAAGATATAAAGCAGTACAATTCTGTCAGCCTGGAAACCTATATTGGAATTTGTAGACGAGACTAGAAAGAAAGGTAATACTTGTATATCAGGACTCAAGGCCTGGAAGATAATTGAAAATAGTGTACTGGAACTATGTAATTAATAAGTCAGGAGAGGTTGAGAAACCTGAAGAAGTTTCTATTATAAATGAGTATTTGGATATTTTTCTAGTGGAATTGAAGGAATTACCACTGAAGAAAGAATAGAATTTTCTATTGAATTAGTGACATTGGCAAAGCTATTTTCACGAACTCCTTATTAAATGGCACCTATAGAATTACAGGAGTTTAAGAAATAAGTACAGGAATTAATGGAGCCAGAATTCATTTGCCCTAGTACTTCATTTTGGAGAGTACCTATCTTGTTTGTTAGATATATATAGATTTATGAGGTTAAATGAAGTAACGATAGAGAATAAATATCCATTGCCCATGATTGATGAATTGTTTACAAAAAGCAAGATGATTCTCAGAGTTAAACTTGAAGCAAGGATATTATTAAGTTCGGATTCAAAAAGAAAATATACTGAAAACTGCATTTAACACGATATGGCTTTTTCGAGCTTGTAGTGATGCCCTTTTGGTGTCACTAATGCCTATTGTTTAAAGATCTAATGCACCGGCCATTTCGGCCCAATTTTGTGGCTATATTCATAGATGATATTCTGGTGTGCCACAAAGATCCCTATGATCATGAACGATAATCTTCAGAAAATATTAGGAAAGTCAAGATAGTGCAAACTATATACAAAATTCAGTAAGTGTGAGTCTTGGTTGCAAGAAGTAGAATTCTTGGGACATATGATATCCAAAGTCGCGAGTATAATAGATCCTGCAAAAGTTAAAGCAGTGATGAACTGGAAACGTCCTGAGATCCTTACTGAATATGATGTATTCTGTGATTTGTAGGATATTATCGGAGATTTACTAAGAAATTTTCTAAGATTACATTACTTTGAGTCGACTCACCCAAAAGAAAGTTCCTTATGATTGGACTAGAAAAATATAAGGGAAAATTCCAGGAGTTGAGAAAAGGATTAAGCTCTACTCCTGTTTTAACATTGCCAATAATGGACAAGCCTTATAAAGAGTACATAGATGTGTCAAAGGAAGGATTGAGAGCAGTATTGATGCAGGAGAGAAAGGTGATAGCTTATATGTTTAGGAAATGGAAACCCCATGAGGAGAATTACATTATACATGATTTGGAATTAGTTGCTATTATGTTTGCCCTTTTGAAGTGGAGACATTATGTGAAGCTAGTTTAGAATTCTTCACTGACCACAAAAGTTTGGACATGCTTTTACTCGAAAAGGATTTGAACATAAGGCAAAGTTGATGGATGGAAATTCTGGAAGGATTTTAATGACCAACTAAGTATCATCCTGGAAAAGCAAACACAATAGTAAATGCCCTTAGTAGGAAGGAAAATTTATCAGCTCTTCAGACGTTACAAATTTCGGAATTAGAAGTGTTTGCAGCAGATGGAGAAATAATGATAAGTAATACTTCCATTCAACCTACCTTCCTACAACAGCCGGGGAGAGAGAAATATGAAGATGTAAAGCACAAAAGTTAGTGCAGAAGAAGGTGAATATAAGAGGAGATGAGTTCTGAAAGGAGAATGATGGGATTAATTACTATCGGGGTCGGTATTGTATTTTGAAACAATATGCGGGGAGATAAGATATTTAGCGGAGACACCTTGGAGTAAGTATACCACCCATCATGGAGCCGCAAAGATGTATTAGAACCTTAAACAGCATTATTGGTGGATTGTCAAGGAAAAGGACAATTTGGACTTTGTAAACAATGTTTAATCTGTTAAAAAAAAGGGGGGGCCCATCAACAATGGCCTGGAGGGTTACAACTATTATCTACTCTATCGTGGAAATGGAATGAAATTACTATAGACCTCACTACAGGATTACCTATGATAGAGAAGCAGCAAGATACTATTGGGTGATAATGGATCGACTAACTAAGTCTGCTCATTTCATTCCTATTAATTAACGGAATTTCTCAGAGCAGTTGAGTGAAATCTATATGGAGGGAGTAATCAGACTGCATGAGTATCCTCTAGTACTGTTTCAGATCAAGATCAGAGATTTACCTCAAAGTTTTGGACTAAGCTACAGTAGAGGTATGGGACCACAATAAAGTTCAGTATAGCAGTGCACCTATACGCGTATGGATAGACAGAACGAGTGAATGGAATTTTGGAAGACATGTTCTAAGAATGCGTTTTGAATTTTGAGGTATAATAAATGGATAATTTAGCGCATGCAGAATTCATACACAATAATAGTTAATAATTAACAATTGGAATGGTCCCATTTGAAGCTCTTTATGGAAGAAAATGAAGTCCAAAAGAAGAATAGGTAAACAAAATGCTTTGGGACTTGGAAAAGTCCAACATGCTGTGAAGATAATTAACATCAAGTTGGAGGTAGTTCAGAGTAGACAAAAGAAGAAAGAAATCGTACGGATCAACGAAAGAGAAATTTGCAATCTGAGGAATGAGATAATGTATTCTTGAGGTTGACTCCACAATGACAATAGGGAATCAAAGAACAAGAAAAGATACTGGACCAAACCCTATTATTGAGAGGATTGGGAAAGTAGCCCATCAAGTTGGAATTACCAATAGAACTTCAAGTTATTCACTGCGTGTTTTATGTACCCCAACTTCGACAGTATGTGGCTAATTTTACCCACATTTTGAAAGAAGAACCCATTGAGTTGGCTCTAAGCTTGAAGAATGAAGAAGAGCCATTAAGATCGTGAAGTGTGATGAAAAGAAATTGCGGAATGATAAAATTCCACTTGTGCAAGTATCGTGGAATCATCATGCTGTGTAAGATGCAGCTTGGGGAAAAACGAAAGCGAGGAAACTGAAAAAGTACCCAGATTCTAACTTCTATATATGACATTTTGAAAGGAGGGGAGAATGTAACACCCCACCTTTTTACTTTTGGTTGGTTACTACTTGTAATAGGATTAGAATTTATATCAACGGCCAGAACAAAAGTTGATCGGTGTATTGAGATGAACACTCTGGAGAAATAAAATTTTGTCGGGACCTGGATGTAATTATTGGATTTGTTTTACCAGAACCCTAAATTTTTGGAAGGCTATTAAGATTTAAAGAATAAGAATTTTAGGGTACTCTAGAAAGAGAAATTGATCAGTGCAATGAAGCGCGCGTTTTGGTGCGAATTATGCTACTCGGGGTATCGGGGGCATTTTCATCATTTTGACCGCGCTCGCAACTTTGACCGCAAATTTGACCAAGTAGAGAGTGAATTGAAGAATTTAAGTGTTACCAATGGATTCAGTGGAATTTTTGGATTTGGGTAGTGTAATAAAATATTTTTTATTACGGACCCGATTTTGGTCATTTCTGAAGAAAATGAAAAATTACGGTTGGAAATGGGACGTGTAGATTCTTATAATTGGTGGATGAAAATAAGTGTCGTTTAGTGATTGGTTAATGAGGCCAAGTGTTTTTATTTGATTCGTTGTGATAAAAAAAAAAAGGAAGAAGAAATAAAGAAGAATGGCCCACAAGAAATAAATAAGAATGGTTCACAAGAAATACATAAGGATGGCCCACAAGCATGAAAATTTTTACCAAGTTGGACCACCTTTTGACTTCATTTGACCAAGCTTAATTAAGTTAATCTTGATTTGAGTAAGTTAATCAAGGTTGATTATGCATGGCCATGCAAGATTAGAAAATATCTATAATGTTCTAAGAGTTTCTACTTTTTTCTATAAATTTCTTTAAGGTTCTAGAGTACTCTAAAGTTTTCCATAAGTTTCTACAAGTGATGAGTCATCATCTAAAGCTTTCCAGAAATTGTGGTTAATCATTCCATGTGTACCAATTACATTTCAAAGCTTCCTACTCAAGAGTCCTACATAAGCCATGACAAAAGCATGTGATGTAAGGCATTACATAAGCAAAGCTTCCTATACAAGCCTTCTAACATCTATAAATAGGCCATGAAGGCCAACTAAAATGGCTTTAGATAGCCAGAATTTCGGAGCAAACAAAACAGAAAAGGGAGAAGAGAAAAGAAAAGGAAATAGAGAAGAAAGAGAGGGAGAAAGCAGAAATAGAGAGGAGAGAAAGAGAGAGAAAAACAAGAAGATGCTTGGACTGTCCAGCCTACAAATGCAGCAAATAAAAGGTAAAGATCTACCTTACTTGAAGAAACGTTATTATATAAAGCATGGAGATCATTTTGGTATATATATTGTGAGAAGTTTATGTGTGATAGTTAGGTGAAGTTGTATGAAAGGTGTCCTTGTGTGCAGAAAATTCTGGGAGGTTTTATGTTCAGTAAATATGTAATGTTTCTGGATTTGAACGAATCAGGCATATATCATTGTAGCTAAGGATCATAGAGACATTTTAGAACAAGTTTGACATTAATCGGATTTACAGATCAAAAGTTATGGTGAAAATAGTAAAAGGTGCCAAATCAGTGACGGGATTTTTACTACTAGAATTTTGTGTGCAAAACTGAACTGAATGGACCATAGAATTGGTACTCCATGAATTGGAACTAGTAAAGGAATGTCTTAAGGATATTTTACAATTGTTTTGACATCATTTGGATTTTTGGATTAAAAGTTATGGGCAAAACAAGTTAGGGTGTCAAACTGGAAAATTGCAGAATGTTAAGGAAAGAATGAATAGTGAAACTAAGTCAAAACTACTGAGGCTGTTTTTTCCCAGTACCGTGATGCTGGAACCAGAAACCTAAAAACATCCTATACTGAATTAAAGTTAAGAGTCTCACGGTCATTTTGGTATAACATGGAGCCAAATCGGAGCTGTAAATTAAAAGTTATGTGCAAAACAAAATGGTGTGTCAAACCAGTGAAATTCCAGAAAAGTAGTCCGAAAATGAATGGACTTAAGAGTGATTAATTATGTGATTTTGGAGAAAACAATTAGGGAAACATGAAGTGAATCCCTCTTTTATGAAGTGAGGAAGGATGTAAAAAAAGTAAAATGAAAGAATTGATCAAACGATGGAAAAACGATGCGAACGAAAGTTGAACATTTTTCCTAAGCATTGGCTAACCATCGGCCCCAACGGCTAAACGACGGTTGAACGTCGGCTAACAGTCGGGCAAGTCGGCTACTCGACAGCTATTTTTTGGCCAAACACCAATTGACCCGAAAACAATGTTTGGTGTAGGTTTAGCGACAAACAGCTAACGAAATGTCGAAAACGGTAGGAACGGAGGTTAGACGGTCGTGAACGGAATGAGAGGTTTAGGACACGAGGTGAGTTCCATTGATTTCTAAACCTTTTTAAAGGCTAGTGTTCTTTGATTTGCCATGAAATGCTATGTTTTATGCCATTTTGGAAATCCTCAAATATGTTTAAGGTTTACATGAGCAAGATTTGCTTTTATGGTATTGCATACTCGAATAAATTTCATATTCAGCTTGGAAACCTTACTGGATGTTTAAAACACGGATTTTGTGAATTTAGTCCTTTTTGGATTAAATATTTGGGATTTCTGAAAAATGGTGAATGTTGGAATTGGGTAATTGGAGAATAATCCAAATATCCTTATTGGAATATTTTATGAAAACTCTTGGAACTCGGGTATTCGGTAAATGACCGAAGTATCCTTATTGGAACTTTGGTGAATATTTTTCAAATTGGGTAAGGGTAAAATGACCCGGATACCCTCAAAAAATCTTTTGGAATCTGGCATGGGTGAAATGACCCGAATACCCTTGGAAAATGATTTTTGTGATCAAGTACAGCCCCAGACCATAAGAAATGTTTTGATTTGAAAATCCTGCGGGATCAGATGACCCTTTGGCCTAATCAGTTAGATGGGGTTGGTGTTGTTGCATTAAGTACTCAACAGGGACTTTGATCTTTGTACTAGCTCTTGTTAGAGATAGACGACCCCAAGTAACCTGATCAGTTCTGGGGATTGTCTTACTCCAAACAGGGTGATAGGACATTGTGATGAGTCATTCCTGGCTAGCCATTGTGAGCCCGGAAATTGCCTGTTGATTATGATTGGTGGGTTGTTCATATGAGACCGAGCAGGGATACTCAGTGTGTTCAACCCCTTGCCACCTCGATGGTGATTGACATCAAGATTGGGACCCCTGGCTTATGGTGGTAAATAAAAGATCCCTAAGTGCACGGTAAGTTACATTGGTACGCTGCTCACCCTTCCGGCATGACACGGGTGACGTGCTGTAAGACGCAGTCCCTGGCGCAAGAGACCGTGTAACCAAAGGCAAAGTTCTTTGAACTTTGCACGCGAGTCGCACTTCTAGATGGGGAAGAACCCGCATTTATTGAATTGGGGGCCGTGTGTTTGAAAATTACTGTTTTTCGAACGTATATGATAAAATGACCTGAATTTATCAATTATTGCTATTTTCCCTATTATATAATTTACTTCAGCAAAAATTTTGAAAATCGACTCTCTTTTAAGGGAAACACTGGCACACACACGGGACTTACTGGGTGATTTTTCACTCACACGTGTCTTTTATTTTACTTTTTTTTTGTAGGATCCGGAATTGGAAGAACCTATGGATAGAGGATGATACCACAGTGATAGCAGAATAGGTCTGGATGTCTCCTCTTTGGACTTTATATACTCTGTTGATTATTCATTATAAAGACCCCTTGTCTAGGTATCTGGACGGGGCAACACCCAATATTGGTATGCTTCCGCTGTTACCTTCAGTAGGGGTGTTACATCTTCCCTTGGTAATTTCATAGGTTTTGAATGCTTTTGATGTTTCTATAGAGAATGAACTTGTAGAACCTACTACTTCGAGCAATATGGTCATTTAACAAGTACTAACTCACTGTGGCTACAAGTATAATGCTACAACATCTACATGGTGGAGTCCAAGGGAAAGTCCCCGTACTAGAATTCCTGAGTTTTAAGTTGAGCAAGAAGAGGAACCTCCCCAACCATAAAGGAATTCAGAGAGACCATCAAGTGTAAGTGATAACATGCTTGCCAACATTCATACCTCCTTGGAACAATTAAGGGACAAAATAGCTGGAATAAGGGTAGATATAACTAATATGAGGGTAAGGCATGATTAAAGGTTTGATAGGATTGAGCATACTCAACAACGTTAAGATGATATTTTGCGCAATCTAAGGCTCAATCAAGATATTCAGGGGGATTATTGGTGACATTATTGAGAGAAACAAGAAGGACTTCGTGGTCTATTTGGAGGTCGTGATAGCCTATTTGGTGGTCCACTTGGAGGACAATTTTGAGGCCCATCTGGAGGCTCTAAGAAGTTCTTTGATTTTTTATTTTTATTTATCTTTGATTTTTAGTATGCTTTTATTTTGTTTTCTTTTAAATCATGTTATGCTTTTACTTGGTGTGTTTATTTCTTTTTGTAGGTTTGATCCCTCTTGTCTTGCTAACAATACTTCTTTCAATTTTTATGGAATGAATTGCATTCTTATTGGAGCTTATCTACCTTAGGGTGTATTGCTTTTTTTTTTCCCTTTTTGTCTTTTTGGTCCCTTGGATATGCTTTATTATGATACTTTAGGCCACCGAGGGCAATGTCCCATTTAAGTGTGGGGGAGGGCTTCAATGCTTTACAAAGTGCATCTTTTTGAAATGGTCATCATTTTTCTTATTCATAAGAATTTGGGACTAATTTTTTCTATTTTTACATGATTAATTGGTTTTTGCTATGAGGTCGTTTTGTCTATGATAAGATTATGCTTTTCTTTTTCACTTTAGATACAAATTTGTCATTCAGTTGGTTAGATTTTTATTAAAATAAGCTTGTATATTAATTTAAATATGTTAAGCCTTGAGAATTTAAGTTAATCTTGGTTATGTTATGAGATTTGGATTTGCTCTTCTTGTTTGGATATAGATGATGTGATGAAATAGTTGTTGACTAATTCTTGTTTCATGGATTTATAATTTGTTTAACTTTGGGTTGAGAATAGGGAATGTGAGAAAAAAGTGAACCTTAGAAAAATAATGAGTGAAAAAAAAAAATCGTTGTTATGTAAGCTGAAAAAGAATTGAGTTGAAAAAATGCTCTCATTTTTAAATTTTATTGAAGACCTTTTGCTAAAAAGGGAGTTAATATGAAAAGAAGTAGAAAAAATTTTTCGGTGCACTTTCTTGAGGCTATCTCAAAGGCAAATAAGCAAGAAAGAAAAAAAAATGTTGAAAAAAATGATAATGACTACAAAGGAGCCAGTACGGTGCATGAAGAGGAATCTATTCACTTAAGACAAAATTCCCTAAGTCATCTTGAAAAAAAAAATGAGTGTGAAAAAAAAAATTGAGTGTCTCTTTATTCACTACTTAGAGTTTTGTAAATTGGTTTCTATGAATCTTGAATTGGTTAGACAGCTTGACTTGTATGATTTGTGTTATCCATATCTTGGCTTGAAACGTGAAATAATTTTTTTAGACTAAAGTATAAGCTTGTTTAACTTTGATGCGTAAATTTTGGGTATATAAAATCATCTATTTTAAATCCATCCATTAATCAAGTTTTAATTAAAACATTAATCCCAAAATACACATGTGAGCAAGTATACTCATCGCAAGCATAGTATAGGAAATTAACGAGTATTGATCCTCAAAGGAAAAAGGACACACTAATAACTTTTCTTTCATTGTTTAACCAACCAAACTAAAGTATGAAAAGAATAAAAACAAAAACAAAAGAAATATATACAACTCAAGGATGTAAGTTTATGCAATTTAGACAAGTATCCTAGAAAATATGACAATGAATCCCTTAGCCACTATCACAATCAATTATTATCTTGGTCTTATGAAGGATTTAATATAAACCCACTTCATTTGCAGTCCATGGAATCACTATCTTCTAGTTAAATTAGTGAACATATTCTATCTTGACTAACTTATCCAGAAGATGCATTAAAATCAATCCTCATATAAACCCCTATATTCTAGGTGATTTAAAACATGAAATTAGTTAATGAATCCATATTTTAGTAATCATCAACTAACCTTCAATTACCAATGTTCTAAATAATTAACCTCTTTTTCAAGCAAGTTAAGAGATAACAAAGATGAAATTAATTAATTGAAGCCATTACCAAGCTCTTTTTCAAGCAAGTTAATAATAAAACCCCTTTAACCAACTCTATAAGGAAAATAAGTCATCAAATACCAAGAACAATAATTAATTGATCAAGTAGTTAAATTGATGCATAAATCCTGAATCCCAAAATATTGCTAAATTACAATGACAACATTAAATACATCATTGCTAAAGAAAAAGAAGAAAAAGAGAAAAGAAATTGCTCATAGACAAACCTCTTTCTTCTTCCTTGAAGACTCCCTTTGACAATCCTTCTTAACTTGTGTGAATTCCTCCTTTAATGAGAGAATAAAAAATTTTGCTCTTTAATTCACCTCTCATGGTTGTATATCTTAACCCTTGTATTCTCTTATACTTTCATGGGTCTCTTGGATACCTATTTCGTGGCTGAGGAAGTCTTGGTCGAGTAGGAATAGGAAAATACAAAAATCCTTGGACAAACCCTAATTCCGCGTACAGAATTTTCACCTCCAGAACCTACTTGGCACCGGGTACCTTCGACCTACCTGGTGCTAAGTACATTCTATTCTTCCTCTATTTTGCTCTATTTTTTGTCATCTCTTTCTTGGCAAGCAGAATGGACCCGGCGCCAGGTATACTTGCCAGACCTGGCTCCAGATCTATTCTAGAAAAATTCCTAAAACTCATTCAATCTCTATTACTTGACAGAATGGACCCGACGCCTAGTCCACTGGCTGGGCCTGGCGCCTAGTGCTTTATGGTTTTGTGCACTTTCTACTCAATTTTAACTTAAATCTGCACATTTTTGCCAAAAATACCTTTTACAAGTAAAATGTTAAATAGGAAAGAATATGCCTAATTATTACAAAAAATGTATCTTAAAACACCCTCAAATAACTAGGAAAATAATGGTGATTTTAACCCCTATCAAACTTAATTTTGAGGGTGTTGATATGTTTGACTTAATACATGAGTTTACAAAAGTTTTTAAAGGGTTGAATGAATGACAAGTTTATATCTAAAGTTGTAAAGGAAATTATGACTTTGTTATGAATGAATTTGAGAAGATAATTCATTTTGTATGCTTTGTCTAAGTAATTGCTTGAGCATAAGCAAAGCTTAAGTGCGGGGCAATGTGATAGGGCTTAAATTCACCTATATTTTCTTAGTTATTTGAGGGTATTTTATCATATTTTTAATTTAATAGCTAGACATATTCCTTCCTTTTTTATATTTTACTTGTAGAAATGAGTTTCTATGATTTTAGGTAAAAATGGGCTAAATTAGAGCAAAGTTGAAGAGATCCAGTAGAGACCCGGTATCAATCAAAGAAGATTGACCCAGTCTTAGCCCCAAGTCTAGAAAGACAAACACTAAATAGAGAAGAAACAGAGTTGAACAAGGCCATAGGAGGATATGTGTATGCCACGACCTGATTATGAAGGAACAAAGGGAGAAGCCGCGGGAGGCACAAGGTGTTCCATGGCCGACTGAACAAGAAAGAGCTATGGCTCAGCAAAGAAGAAGAAAAGGAAAGTGGCTTCGCAGCTTAGCGGTGTGCATTAGCTCAAGAGTAGCTCAGCAAGGAAAAAAAGAAATGGCTCACTAGACTTCGCCCCGGATGGGCTTTAATATGGCTTGGCTCAGGCTCTTTAGTGACTCGGCTTGAAAATATCTTCAGTTACTTTCATGGCCGAGGCTTCAATTTGGCTTGGGTCGCTTCATTGCTTCAACAATGGCTCGATTCTTCAATGGCTTCGGTGGCTTTAAAATTGACTAAGCAAATTAGTCAATTGAAGGAATCTTGGCTCAATTGAAATTAAGACAGTGGATTTTCTTATTTTTATTCAGAAGTTGTTTTAGATGAGGAAATTACTTCTTTGTTTAGGATTTTTAGGAAGCTTGTATGCCTATAAATTAAGGCTATTCACATTAGGCAAAGTGTGCATAATATGGAGAATTAGAAATATATTTAAATTGCACCATCTAATATTTTCTCTGGAGAAATTTATCACTCAAGGAGCATTGATTTTAGAGGAGTTTTCATGGGAAGTTGAAGGGCTTGTCTATGAGTACCTATCTCTTTTTTTCGTTTTTTTTAACAATGATGTAATTAATGTTTTCATTGTAATTTAACATTATTTTGGGATTTATGATTTTTGAGCTAATTTAATCTTTTGATCAATTGATTATTATTCTTGTTATTTGATTGTTTGTTTTAATTAAGGAACTGATTCATTGATTCTTCTTGTTGACTTGTCAGCGAAAGAGGTTAACAGTGGTTTCAATTTAATTAATTTCATATTTGTTGTATCCTAACTTGCTTGAAAATGGTTAATTGTTAAGAACTTGTGTAATTAAAGATTAGTTAATGATTGTTAGAATATAGATTCATTAGCTAACTTTTGGATAAATTAGTTGGGACAGAATATGTTTACTAATTTAGCTAAAAGGTAGTGATTCCATGGATTACCAATGAAGTGGATCTATTTTAATTCTTTCATGAATCCAAGATAATAATTGGTTGTGATAATTGTTAAGTTATTCATGATCATGTCTTCAAGAATATTTATTTAATTGCATATTCCTTCATCCTTGAGTTGTACATATTTTTCTTTATTTTGCTTTTTATTCTCTTATCACTTAATGGGGTCGGTTAAATAATGAATGAAAAGTAATTAATGGTAGTTGTTCCTTGAGGATCGATACTCATTAATTTCCTATATTATGCTTGCGATGAGTATACTTGTTCATATGTATAATTTAGGGATTAATGTTTACTTGGTTGGGGATGGATTTAGAATTATATGATTTTTATACACCCAAATCTTATGCATCACCTTCCAACAAGAGAAAACATAAACTAAATAACATAGATCAAATAAAATAAAACGCACCAAAATGAAATAAAGCAAAATAGAATAAAATAAAAACTAATAAAGTTTGACAAAAAGAATTCCTAAGAAAGCTCGGAAGTAAAGTGTATGAAAATTTAAAAGTACAATAATAAAACATTAAACAAATAACTGCCGCATAACCAATGTAAATAGAAACGTCAACAATAGCCTCTATATCCTCTTAATTGTAAAGCTCCAACACGGCCCCTATTCTAGATAGACTATTCCAAATGCTTTGGAGGAAGCTCTCATACCTCTACTACACTGCGTAAATATTCTCAGGAGTGTTCATGATAACTTTTTCATTCTTCTTCAATTGGTCAAATACTTCACTATGTTCTTTATTCCACTATGGTTGCATCTCCAAGAATTAACTATGCTACTCAAACCATTATGTGTGCTATACCTGGATCTCTCAGATAAAATTAGCATCGGCTATCAACCGAGCATGGCTTCTCTTAAGATTAGCAAACTTCGTCCTCATCTCAACCTAAAATTCTATAGTCATAGTAGCTATCCTGATATTGGGTTTCTGACTATGTTGTACCTCTACTGCGGGTGGAGTGCAACACCCCAACAACCTATATAACACAAAAGGGTCGGGGATGTCACCCCTTCCTCTAGACAATGGGTCTTTATAACAAAAAAAAAATAAAATGTAATTCCAAAATGGAAGAAATAAAACCTATAAACCTTTACACCTTAATAAAACTTATACATTATCGGTCACAAAATGCAATAAAACAAATGTTGGAAGTTGACGAATTTAGCATTCCAAGCAAATAAAGAAGACAAATCCCACATTTCCAAACTTAGAACTCCCAGCCTAAGTACAATTTATGATATCTGGAAATCATGAATTTAAAAATGTATGAAACAAGAGATCTCAATAAGTCCCGTCTGTGCAATAGGCCAATTAAAACCATTTCCTTGATAAGTGCTCGGTATGATAAAACATTTTGGCATGTATAGCAACAAGAAAAAGTTCTGAGCAATAATATGTATTGTTTACGAATATCAATTCCAGAGTTTCCAAGGATTTCTGTCTGTGATTACAAAGCATCCATAATCCAAATTAACAAAATCAGGGGTACAAGGGCACAGAGGTAATTCCTACCCACCGATGTAATTACATGCAATCACAAGCTACTAATAATGTAAGGGCATAGAGGTAACTCTCACCCACAGGTGTACCTACATGCAATCCCAAACTGCTGGGTAGGTCTACGACTTATCGAGCGAGATACTCCTCCATCTCTCACTCAAACCTAATCTGATTGTCCACGTCCCGCCATCAGTTCCATCCGAACCCCGTCGCTAGCTGAGGATCGGCTCCACACTCCTACACTATTACCTTGATCAAAAGGAGTTTATCTCCCGGAGGTGGCTACCAACCAAAAGACATTCTCAATCTAATCAAGACTAGTATAGAGGCTTCGCTCTCATTAAGTACTCAACACTTACCATTTTCACATTTCACAAAGCTTCTATAGTAGATCAAATCAAGTTAGCTTAATAAATTCATCATACCAAATTTCCTTTATTGCTCATAGTTTCAAGCTGGAAAAATTTCATATACAACATTTATCTCTAGTATAAATAGTAGGAGCCATTTGCTAAAAGCAGTCCATACGATGATTTTAGCAAACTTTGTATGCATGAACTTGAAAACATAGGTTTTCTTGCTTAAAATAAGGCTTAGCGTCACTTACTATAGCTCCCATGTCAAACGGACAAATTAGGAAGTTTCCATTTTTAGTAAGTTTCCAAAACGAAAAAGTTCAAAATATAGAAAGTTTTCAAAAAAGGAAAGTTCTGTTTAAAGAAAGTTGCAACAAGGAAGAACATCTAGGTATAGAAGGTTTTTGAAAAAGAAAAGTTTCTTCTTATAGAAAGTTTCTAAATTTGGAAAAGGTTGAGTTTAAGAAAAGTTTCAAAAAATAGATATATACAATATTTCGTGAATGCAAGGAACTTATCTTGACCAAGCTATCAATAAATTCTTCAATCACAATAGGTAGGTCCATAATCTTAGAAACCTTCTAAGTATAAGCAAAGTCACAACATAATCCTAATTACCTTAGGAAAGTTTATTTCACATAGTGCACCTATTTTATAGCGCCTTAGGTTTTACCAAATAATACTCATGTACAAAAAGCATTTATCCACATCAAATCAATATTTAGATGCTTAATACACTCCTAAACATGTATATAAACAATTTCAAATCATAGAAGAAATATATTAATTAAGTTTTAGGAAGTTTTCTAAACATACTCATGCTGTTTTCGAATTCTAGCAAATTTAATCTAAATTTATAGAAGTAACACACTAATGAAAACATATTGGTTTGGGATAAATTTTATAGAAAGATATGCTGACCTGTAATGAACATATTCCTGGTGGCCAACCACGAAATTTAGCCAACAATCATGCCTAAAAAACTCAGAATTATTACTATACCGTTCTGCCTAGCAGAGACAAGCAAAAAAGAAAAATACGGAACTTTTTATTCTTACCTCCAAAAAATCTGAAACTTTATAGTATCAAACTAAACACATAAAGATACACTTTCTCTGTTTTGACATTCCCTAAATTCTTGCTTTATCATATAGAAATAATAGCCTTAAATAGAATATACAGAAAAACTACTAAGCTCTGTTTTCCCTTCCCCTATTTTTTGAAAAATTGTTGAGATCAATCCCAGGGTTTTTTTGCATGATCTCTAGCATAAATTAGATCCTAAGAATGTCTAACAAATGATATCAGATGACCTTGCAAAGATAAATTATTTTGCTATTTTATTTTGAATTAAAACAAGCAACTATCACAGATCTGCAAAAATTTCATCAAGCACATAGTTTCTTCTTTGCTTCACGAAATCAATTCCTTGGACTTATTAACTCAAGTAAATTCATCTCCAGAGAGTATTAACATAGGCAACAACAACCCTAGCATAAAACAGATCAAGATTTTCCAAGAACATGTCAAGAAATTATCTTTTCCTAAGAGAAATTTCAGCCTTTCATAAATATGACAATTCAAGAGAAAAGGTATTTTCTTTCGTAAAAATTATTTGAAAGAATGTTTCTTTTTCAAGAATTAAGCAAGTATGATTCATATACATAATTCTTCAATCATCTTTTGTCTAGAAAAGTACATTAGCAATTTATATAACAAGAATCCTAATTTCTTAAGAATGGCGGCACAAAGGTTTTTAGGGAAAAAAGAAAAGATTTTTTATATTATCTCTTGGTACACTAGTTTCGATCAACCATAGGGACAAAAGAGTGTGTTTTCTAGCCTTTGATTCCACCTAAAATTTCAACCTTTCAATCTAAGAAGTGCATCTAGAACAAAAGGTATTGTGCAGAATTTTGTTCTTCAACAATGGAGATAATATTCTTGAGAGGAATTTTGGTGTTTTGAGAGAGAGGAGTTTAGGGCTGTAAGAAATCTAATTTTGAGAAAAAAAAAATTTGGGGTATGGAAAGGAATTGGGTGAGGCAGCTAGGAGGTTTTCAATAGAGAGTTTTCCTGGGTTTTCTAGGTTTCTATTTAAGCTAGGATTTGGAATATACTTAAATCAAATCCCAGTGGGTTTAAGAAGTCAAATAGCCAGCCCAAGAGGAGCCTTGTGGTGGCAAGAAGGGAGGGGAATTAGGGAAGGAAATCTTTCTTAAGTAGGATTTGGAAAATCCTCCAAAATCTTTTTCCAAATAAAATAAAATTTCCCCCCTCTTTGTTTTCTCCCAAGTGTGGCAGTACAAGGCTTCTAGGGACCTTAGATTTTTACCACAAGCTTTTCCTAGAAAAAATAAATATTTGAATTAGGAGGATTTAATTTTTCTCCAAATGAATTAAATAAGAACCCTTAAAAAAATTAATTTCCGGTAAACTTCCTTATATAAATAAATTCCTTTCTCTTTTTTTTCTAAGTAAATAAATAAAATAATTTAATAAAGAGAATATATAAACACATTAATTCTTAAATAAACAAACAAATAAATATATAGCTCTCCCAAATAATTACCATACAAAATATTTCATACTCCCTTATTCTTGGTAATGTTTTCTCTATTATTACCTAAGCATAAAATTCCATTCACATATCATAACTAAATAAATTCAAATAATCCATGTAAATTATATTTATATGCAAGAATTTTATTACATGCTCATATGCAAATATGTTCACATTCCATGAAAAACATGCTCCACATTTTTAGATGTGTCTTAGGGTAAGGTATTACATTCTTCATCTCTTAAAAGAATTTTGCCCTCGAAATTCCCACGGTGTCGTACCTTATAGCAATTCTGGGTATTTCATTTGTGTCCATTCCTCTGTCTCCCAAGTGGCATCTTAGATTCTATGATATTCCCAATGAACCTTAACCATTGGAGTACATTTTTCTCAATACCACTTCAATACTTCTTTGGGATTCTAATTAGTTTTCAACGTAACATAGATGTGGTTTAGTTGTAGGGTTCGTCATTAATTATATATTCAGGGATAAAGAAAAAATGAGAGCTAAAGGATTAGAAAGGAGATGAAATTGAAAATCAGTGCGACAAGAAACCAAAAAACATGGAAAACAAAAAGTGCGGTACCCCAAATACTAAAAGTTGCATTCCAAATCTAAGAGGGATTGAAAAGAATGTAAATTAAAGAAGAATTTCAATGACAAGAGGAAATGGTGATTTGGAGACATCAAAGAACATGGGAATCAAATTGAAACAATTGGTTGTCAAAGAAATCATTTTGATTAATTAGTACTAAATACATCCACTAAATGGGAAGGAGAAGTCCTTGAATATAAAAGCCTTGGAAAAAGAAGAATGTGATAGGGGCTAAATGTACCTATATTTTGAGGATCATTTGTATTATATTTGATATGATTTTATATTCAGATGGCTATTGATTCCTACCAAATTTCTATCTTTTGCACCGAATTGATTGGATGAAAGAAATATTAAAAAGATGGTGAAAAGTGCATAAAATTGGCTAGAACAGAGCTGAGACGGCGTTAGTTCACCCACTAAACCCGTGACATCTCAATTCGGGAATATAGGGCAAAACAGAGCAATTTCGGAGTTGGAACAAGGGTGAGTCGGCACTGGCTCACCTACTCCAATCGGTGCTAGCTTGGTATTGTACAGTAGCGGTGGAGAATCATTTTTGTATCATAATTTGGAAATTGCAAGGCAGATCTTTTGGAAACTGAATCAAACACGAATTAGGACTCCTGTATTGATTTTTTAGCAACTAGAACACTTATATATATACAAGAGATTAACACTCCCAAAAGTAGTTTTCATAGGTTTTAGGTTTTCAATGTAATATCTTTAGAAAATTGCTAGAGAGGAGTCAAGAAAGATCAAAGGAATTCTTTGAGAAGCAGAGGAGCTTTTATCAAGAAGATTGTGAAGGAAAGGGGGATTACATTTGGCTATGAGTTTTTATTTTATCTTTCTTTGTCTATTTTGTTAAAGTTGGATTTATATGTTCTAGTTGTAATTAAGGATATTTTTGCTCTATGATTTTGTGGTGAATTATTTCTAGACTTGTTGAATTTCAATTCTAAATATTTGATTACTTGAATTTATGTGTTGAATTAATTAACCTGGGACTAATTAATTCACTATCTTGTTCTTTCTTAGGATTGGAAAAAAAAGGTTAAGGGAAAGACTTGGTAATCAAGGAGAGATTAATATTACCTAGAATATAGGGATATTGTTTCTTCCATTAAAAAGACTTTAGTATTGCCTAAAATATAGGAACATTAATTGTTTAATTAAGTTATTCTTAATACTTCTTAGTTTTAATTAGGGAGGTAGAACATACTTTTTAATTAATCTAAGAATAGAATTTCCTGACTTGAAACACAATATAAATTTACTTTTGAAACTTAAATTGGTATTTTGGATTGGAAATTGATTTGTTGAAATTTATTTTCTTCACTTGTCATAGAATTAAGATATTTCTTCATTACATGTCTTTTCTCTTTATGCTCACTCTTGATTATCCTTGTGACTTTTCTCGTGTGACATTATTTTTTCTAGTATAGTTAGTTTATTTTATTTCATCTCTTTATTTTGTTAGCTAAACAATAAAGATTAGGTAAAGTATGGTGGGAGTCTAAGTTCCTATGAATTCGATACTTGCTATTCCCTATACTATATGATAGTATGCTTGCCCATATATGTGGTTTTAGTGGTAGTATTTTAATTAAAAGTTGATTGATTATGGCCACTTGTTGTTAATTTTTCCAACACTAAAAAACATGCATCAAGTTTTTGGTACCATTGTCGGGTATAGGCACTATCGAAAACACTCGAATCTTGTTGATTTAGGCCTGCTTGTTAATACCACTAACTTTTCTTTGTTTTTCTATGTGTTTGTTTGATTTTTGTATTTCTTTTCTTCATGTTTCTTGTTACTAACTTTTCATTTATTTTGTGAGTTTTGAAAAGAAAAGAAAAAACCCATCATCATAGAAAGTTATTCATAGAGAAATATGTGGCCATGGGCACAAAATCAAAGGAGCTACAATGATGATAGATTGGCAAGATTAAAAGTTTCCATTGATGTTTTTAGTGAGACATCATTAAAAGTATCAGTAAATTCTTTTGTTGCCAATTCAAATTCCTCCATTAAGCGGTACGAAGAAGTTTCTCAATGATTGCGCCACCAAAGGAAACAACTAGCTAACTGTTGGGATGTATGCCCTCTTAGACTAGGTTTCTGATGTAAAAATCGAATGTTTTAATAAAATAATTTATTTTTAGAAATTATTTGTGAATTTATAATTTTATTTGTGCACAATTACGTTTGAAAAAAATCCATTTTGTTTAAGTAAGTGGTTCATGTGAATGGAGGTCTTTCAAAGTAAGGTATAGATCACGGGTTACTTAACACATAAACATTCATTCTTAACCAATTGATGAGAATGAAAATCTCATCATGTATAGGTTATTATGTTGTGAATTCTAAATGGGGAATGGCTTACCTTTAGCCAGTGAATAGTCCACTCACTTCATGCCATAAGCATATTTCGAATACGTAGAACAGGACCTGTAGTAGTGGTTTCTAAAAGTACTATATGGTAGAAACCTAGACTACTACTGCTACAGTGTGGACTAGTACTCTACGACTTGAGTATGAGTTGGTGGTCTGACGAAGCTGGAAGCATATACTTTAATATACTATAGTTGAGGTTCTATCATAGGGCTAATATACTTGCATGTTAGGTATGTGTGACTAGTTAATTAAGACAGACTTGTATAAGATAGTTTCTATACTATATCGCCCCTTGTGGTTGTTTGAATGATCTAAATATCCAGAGCCCTGGGAAACATGACTTGGATGTTTGCTTTAGGGTAGCTCCCTTGGAAAGCGAAAACAATCCAAGAAGTCGTGGATCATTGGACTAGAGGCCTAAGGATGGTAGATGTCATTTAGGGAGGTGCTAGTACACTTCTTCCTCTCTAAATGTACGGTGATGTATAGAGGGGTATTTTAGTCATTACACCTATAGGTCGGAGACTTTGCTAACGCAGCACTGTCCTTGAGATCAATATTTCCTTATTATAATATTAGAAAATATTTAAAATAAAAAATACAGCTATTTATATGGCAAGGGTATTTTGGTCATTTTAGTAACCAGGGCGGTGTGTCTTTTGGTCTCCAGTATAAACCGTGAGTCCTAATTAAATATGGGCTAAGGAATTAAATTAAATTAAATGGAATTTATTTTATTTAAGTTGCCTGATTTAATTGTTGGGCTAGAATAAAATAAAGGTCCATGGAGAGAGAATTAATTAAATTAGTTTGGTAGATTAATTAATTATTCAGGGCATTGGCCCAGTTTAAATAATTAAAGATTAATTTGGGATTAAACTAATATAGGCTTATTTATTAGACTAGTTTATTTGGGCTGAAAAATTAATTATCAATTGGGCCATTTATGTGGTTCTAATTAGAATAATTAATTAAGCCCAAAAGGCTAAACTAAGAGTCCAATGGCCCAATCCAATTTAACCTAAGGTTTTTATTTCGGTTAAACAAGAGGATTGGAAACAACGTTGTTGGAAAAGCATACACTCTCTGAGACGGCTTCTTCTCTATGAAAAAGCCAGACGTCTCTCTCTCTCTCTCTCCAGAAAAAAGGTTCCTTAGTCTGTAGTTGTTCACCAAACAGATTTAGGCAGGCTCTATACTGGAAGATCGAGAAATTGGCGTTCACCTACATGCAAATACGGAGTAGGAGACTTGCAGGAATCGCACCAGAGGCTTCCACCAGCATACCTACCCTGGTAGTACACGTTCCAGTCCAGCCAACTCTTAGAACGAGAAAAAGAGGTAAATTTTTTTTAACCTCATAGTCCGAACAGAGCCTAACCGGCGCTGGCTAGGGCTACCGGAGCCGGCGCCGGCCCTGTTCGGGAATCCCCTGTTCTTTTTTTTTTTTTCCAATTTTTTATCTTCACTTCCACTACGTGCCCTGTGTTTTCCATTTTCTATGCCTTCACTAACTTAGTTGGGGAGACTCATGAAAAAATTCCATCAAGTGAATCAAAATTCACATAAAAATAGGGGACGTGTTACAGTGATGGGTCGGCACCTGTTGCATTAAAAGAGGTGGCGCCGATGATTCTTGAGCCATCTTTGGAGATAATTGGAGGAACATTGTATCCTTTAAGTGAATAGTCTGCAATGGCTCATACAATTGACCAAAAAAAAAAAAAAAGAGGGAGACCTTGAGGAGAAAATGCACAATATGATAAGAGAAGTATTTGATTCTACTCTATGTGCTAATAAGTCTAATTTCTTTTTGTCACATGATTTTATAGGTACGTCTTAATGTTTGGAAAACAATGATGCCCATGATGATGTGTGGGGTTTGACATGCCTCAAGAAGTTAGATTTTTTAATGATACATCATAAGAAGTCCTTGAAGGATATTAATAGATTTTACCTTTCATCCCATTTAAAGGGAGGTAATTTAGTTTTTGCAGACCATACATTGCAAAGTAAGGATTTCTTAATCCCATCTTTAGGTGCTACATTACTAGGTTTAAAGGGGAAGCTTCATTGTGACAATTCTTTTGAAGGGTTGACCTGTGATTTTCATGTTGGTGCATTCTTTAGACGTTATTTGCATACATGTGCTAAAAAATTGATTGATACATCTAAAGAGCTTAAAGTGAATAGGATTTATGCATCTACTTTCATTGAGCACATTAATTTTCATATCCCTAATCTTTTTCAAAAATCTCCCTTCTTTCTACATCCATCACCCCTACCTTAAACATTGAGCATTAATTTCTTTTACAAAGGGATAATGAGAAAGCATGATGAGTGGAAAGAGTTTGAATCATTGTTTTAGTTTTTTTTTTTTTTCTTGGGGTTTTCTAGGATTTTAGGTCATTGTCATTATCATATTTGGTTTTGCTTTACTCTAGGTTTTTTTTTAGTCTTTATGTTGAGTTTTGTTTAGTTTGATTTTTCTAGATATGTGTTTCCCCTAATAACGATAATATTTTCCATCTTATGTGTGGGGGAGTGAGTCTTAGTTTTTATTTTCTTGAGGACTTTTAATAGTCTTTTGCTTTAGTTTGTTTTGTTTTTAGAATGTTTTATTTTGCTATTATTTTCTTTATGCTTTTATTAGTGTTTTCTTTTATAGGTAGGAATAAATTCTTCTTGGACAAGCTCTTTTTTTTTCTCCAATTTTCACATTTATTGGAGCATAATTGCACTTGGGGTTATATTGGTTAACGTTTTCTCTCCTTATTATTTTTTACCCCTTTAGAGATGCTTTATTGTGTTAATTTTTAGCTAATGAGGATATTGTCCAGTTTAAGTATTGGGACGGGGACGGGAGGGGGGGGAAGGTAGTTTGGTGATATTCTATGTCCAAGTTTTTAGCCTTTTTTTCATGAAATTTTGAGCTAGTTTGAATATTTTTGGAGCAAAATTGCAATTTTTGACTATTATGGTATTGTTATTGTTTTTATTTTGGTGTGAGAAATTAGTTTAAAATTTATTTGGTTAAGTTTGGTTTTGTATAAACTTGTCTACTAAGTGTGATACAAGCTAAGTCTTGAGAATTTAGATTAACTTTGTTTATGTTTTAGTAGATGTTGTGACATTTTATTTCTTAAGGATTGATATTGATTATATAAGTATGGAATTGTGGTTGATTTTGGGGCTATAAATTTCTAAACTAGTCCTTCTTTTGAGTTTTAGTAAATAGGGTGAGATGTGAGGTTAAGAGAAAAAAAATGCATTGAAAAAAAACACAACATAGAAAGGGATGTATGTGCCCATTCTGGTAAGAAAAGAAAAGAAAAAAAATGGAAAAAAAGAAACAAAATGAAAAGTAAGATGAGAGAAAATAAGAGTGCGAGTGAAAAAAAAAAACTTTTTGAAAACTTAAGGGGCCCAATACAGTGCATGAAGAGAAATCCATTCACTTGAGATTACGAATGCCAGGAAAAAAATGGTGAGAATGTCCCTAATTTGCTACTCAGATTGTAGTAGTTTGGAAATTGTAGACCTTGAATTGATTAATTATTCCTAACTTATATAATTCATATTATTTGCACTTTAGACTTAAGGAATAGGGTGAAACACATTGAATGAGCATGAACTTGTTTAACTCAACTTCGATGGCCTTAGTGATATCTATCTTAATACATAAGGTTGAATGAAATTAGCTTGATTGAATAAATGTTGGGCTGAATCCTTATGTTGAAGGAAAGGTAATATCTTTACTATATTAGCCATGTTCACGAAAATCACTTTGATTACTTAAGCTAGTTGCTTGGTATGTTTAGTTCTTGTATGCTTGAGGACAAACAAAGCTTAAGTGTGGGGGAATTGATAAGGACTAAGTGTACTTATATTTTGAGGATCATTTATGTTATATTTGATATGATTTTATATTCAAATGGCTATTGATTCCTACCAATTTACTATATTTTGTTTAGAATTGATTGGATGAAAGAAATATTGAAAAGGTGGTGAAAAGAGCATAAAAATCGACTAGAACATAGCTGAGTCGGCACCAGTTCATCTACTGAACCCGGGCCGGCTCAATTATGGAAAATATGGGTAAAACAGAGCAAATTAGGAGTTGGAATATGTGTGAGCCAGTGCCGGCTCACCTACTCCAACTGGCACCGGTTTAGTTCTGTATAATGGCAGCGGAGAATCCTTTTTGTATCAAAATTTGGAAGTTGCAATACAGATCTTTTGAAAACTAAATCAATCACGAATTAGGACTTTTGTATTGACTTTTTAGGAACTAGAACACATATAAATACAATAGATTGACACTCCCAAAAGTGGTTTTCATAGTTATTTTTTCAATATAATATCTTCAGAAAATTCCTAGAGAGGGGTCAAGAACACCAAGATTTGGGAGGACCAAATGGATTCTTGGAGAAGAACAGGAGCTTGATAAAGAAGATTGCAAAGGAGAAGGGGATTACACTTGTCTATGAGTTTTTCTTCTTTCTTTCTTTGTAATTCTATTTTGTTAAAGTTGGATTTATATGTTTTAATTGTAGTTGTGGATATTTTTACTCTATGATTTTGTAGTGAATTATTTCTAGACTTGTTGAATTCCAATTCTAAATATTTGATTACTTGATTTTATGTGTTGAATTAATTAACCTAGGACTAATTAATTCACTATCTTGTTCTCTCTTAGTTGGATTGAAAAAAAAAAGTTAAGGAAAAGAATTAGTAATCAAGAAAGATTAATATCACCTAGAATATAAGGGTATTATTTCTTTCACTAAAAATACTTTAGTATTACCTAGAATATAGGGACTTTAATCGTTTAATTGAGTTGTTTTTAATACTTCTTAGTTTTAATTTGGGAGGTAGAATATACCCTTTGATTAATCTAAGAATTGAATTTCATGACCTAAAAAATGATTAAAATTTACTTTTGAAACTCATATTGGTATTTGGGAGTGGGAATCGATTGGTTGAAAAATATTTTCTTCATTACATGTCTTTTGTCTGTATTCTCACTCATTGATTATTCTTGTGACTTTGCTTATGTGAATTGATTTTTGCTAGTATAGGTAGTTTATTTATTTTATCTCTTTATTTTCTTGGCTAAATAATAAAAATTAGGGTAAATTAAGGTGGGAACCTAAATTCATGTGGATTTAATACTTGTCATTCTATATACTATATGATGGGTATACTTGTCTATATGTGTAGTTTTAGTGGTATATTTTAATTGAAACTTGATTAACTATGACCTCTATTTGTTAATTTTTCCAACACTAAAAAACACACATCAAAAGGGCATTTGCAAGAAGAACAAGAGGTAATAAACAGAAAGATGAGTACAAAAAAGTTAATAACATCTGAAAAAAAAAAAAAAAAGAAGAGGTTTTCCAACGATATAAGGTACTATAATATCAAGTGGATGAAATGTTGAGCAAATGGTGTTGTTAATATTTTGCGGGAGAAAAGGAACGAAGAGTGATGAAAATTCAACACCAAGAGAAGATTGATGTTCAAGAAAACATTAAAAGTAAGAAAGTGGAATCATTGCAATATTTGATAGTATGTAAATCAATATCATTTGAAAAAGAAAGAGAAAGTTTTGAGCATCAAGGAGAACTATAAGAATAAAAGAGTGAAAGGATTGTGGAAATGGTGACATTAGAATTTCAGAAATATGAGATAGTAGGAAATATCACAAGTCAAAGTGTGCTAAAACAACGGAATGAAATAGAACAGGTAATAGATGGAGTAAGATTAATGAGGCGAGAAAAAGCTATCATAGAGATAATGTGGAAAATATTTAGGAAAATGTTCAAAAGTTTAATGACTAACAGTTGCAAACATTAAACTAGTAGCAAAGGTTGCTTTAGTCAACCAAACCTTAGAAGAAAATTCCTAACGAATGGTGGAGAAAAGTGTTAGCGTAAAGAAGTTCGAATGAGAAGGCACGTGCTAAAGTGTGCAAATGAAAAGATGTAATAAGTCCAATACGATAAGTAATAGAACGCCAACATGAAGATATTATTGGGAAAATTGAGCATAATATTGATGGATATTATGAGAAGCAATTTTGAACAATGAATTACATGATAACGATTGCCTCAGTCCTGAAAGAGAGCTCATGATAACAACAAAAGGTGAAGGTTAAAAGTTAGCAAGAAGAAGCTCAAAAGAAAGAAGTCAGAGTTGAGATCAAGAAGAATAAGTTTTTATTTACGAAAATTACCAACATAACTCTCATTCCTCTTTTATTGTAATTGTGTGTAAGGCATATGATAATTATTCATTACATGCATATTTTACATGTAATTTTTTCTTCAAAATCTCTGAAATACATTCTAGATTGCTACTTAATTCCTTATTTTCTCCTTGTTATATGTAGGGTAAAAAGGTTGAGACTAGACAAGAATTCAAGTAGAAAAAGAGTCAAACTGAAGAGACACGGCATCGTTGAGCTCACGCTGCATATTGCCGTGCAACTTCTCAACTTTAGAAGTCGAGATTCTAGGATTCAATAGTGTCATGCCAATCACCTTACACGTTGTCATGCATCATTAAGAGCTTAACGACATTATGCCCATCAAATCCAATGTCACCGTGCAATATTTTAGCACACGACAATAGTAAATCCCATAACATCATTTGAAGATAAAATTAGAGAATCAGAGCATACACAGCGTGTGCAGGCCACCTTCCATGGCACCATGCAACATCGCAGATTACCCACAGTTCTACAAAATTTTAGGGATTCGAAGGGGAACCTATAAAAATCTTATTTTCTGAGAGTCTAAGAGAGAGCTACCCACAAAAATTATCTAAAAACCTCTTAGGAACATAAGGAAGAGAGAAGAAGAGAAGATCAAGGAGAGATTTGAAGAGGAAGGAGCAACCCAGAAGAAGAATGCAAAGTTGAAGAAAAGCCTTATCTAAGAGGTTTTCTGTTCTTACTTTTGTGATTTTATTTTGTGGATGTTGGATTTATTTGATTTGAGTTGTAATTAAAGCCTGATTTACTCTTGTATTGAATGTTTATTTGATTAATTCATGTCTATTTTGAGTAATTTATTGCTTTAGTTTTGATTAATTAAATTAGTTGATTAGGCAATTCTCTTATATTGAACTTTAGAAAGGACACATGAGATAGGTTCCTTTTTCTGTTAATTCAATAGAATTATTTTCCCTTAATGAACTTGAGAAACGATTTAGATAGAACTTGGTGATAGATGGAGTTTTCGGTCACCTAGAGATAAAGATTCGTGGACTTTTTAGCTTATAATTAGATTTTCTTGATTTTATACATCTTTTGATTTGATTTGTATGACAGAGATATCTATGGATTGGGTCCAATGGTAGGAGATTCATTACTCGAGAGAATAAATTTTACTTTATTTTAAAAATCTTGCCAATACTTGAATTTGATATCAATTGATTGAGTGATATTTTATATTTAAGTATTACATGGTCAATCTCCTTTTCTTACTTGAATCTTACCATGTGATCTTCTTGTCTTTACCTTGGAAATTGGGTTGATATATTTGTATGGTACTCTTTTGTCCTTAATTATAGTAAGTAGTTTTTTTCCATATTATTTTGGTTGGTTGAACAATAGAATTTAGGTGGAATGGGGGTAGTTAACGTACCATTCCTTAGGATCCTTGATACTTACCAATTACATTTTATACTATATGATGGGTATACTTGCCCACATATGTGTGTATATAAGTTAAAATATATATTTTTTATTTTAAAACTTCATCGAACATTAGATTCATTTTATACCTTATCATAGCATAACACTAAACCCACGCTGCAAAATAAGTTTTTGGAGCTATTCCCGGGGATCGATGCGTTAATATTCTAAAACACTTGAGTTTTATTGATTCAATCATTTTTATCTTGTTCATATCATTGATTTTGATTTAGGTAGTATATGAATTTTCTATTTCAGGATAGTTTAATTTTAGGAGTTGTTTTATTGATCTATTGTGAATAATTATATATAATTTTTGTTGTATTTCTTCTTATTTCATTACTTACTTATTCATTTATCTTTGGAGTTTTATTTCATATTCTTTCTGTAATTGTTTCCTTTGATTTGAGTTATTTTATTATTGGATTATTCGTAGTTGAGTTTGGCTTTACTTTATTTTATAGGACAATTTTCTTGTGTATGCATAGAAGAGATTGTGGTAAAAAGTT
Organism: Voacanga thouarsii; assembly: GCA_026120185.1. Taxonomy (NCBI): domain Eukaryota; kingdom Viridiplantae; phylum Streptophyta; class Magnoliopsida; order Gentianales; family Apocynaceae; genus Voacanga; species Voacanga thouarsii. The sequence continues at coordinate 3,797,563 of JANUWF010001641.1, read as the reverse complement.
GGTTGAGTTTGATAGTGAGATAGAAAAGACTTTTCGAAGGTTGTGTAGGGAACAAAAACAAAGAGTTTTGAAAGATATGATACTTCAAGTGAAATTAATAAGAAAATGGAAGTCAATCAAAGAGGTAATGGAAATGGAAATGGTAATAAAAGAAGAACAATTGTTGATTATGCTAGACTACTTTTTTGGGTACCAATTCAAGTATTGTGAGACCTCGATTGGATGCTAATAATTTCGAAATTAAACTTAATTTTATTCAAATGATTCAACAGATGATTTAATTTGATGGATCACTAGATGAGGATCCTAATGCTCATTTAGCATCTTTCTTGGAGATTTGTGATACACTTAAGCTTATTGGTGTATCTGAGGATGTCATATGATTGAGGTTGTTTCCCTCTTCTTTGAGAGATCAAGCTAAATCTTAGTTGAAATCTTTACCATCCAGTTCTATTACTACATGGGATTAATTGGCAGAAAATTTCCTTGCCAAATAGTTTCCCCTTGATTGAGTGGCCAAGCTAAGGAATGATATTTTCTTATTTTCCTAGTTAGATAGTGAAACAATTCATGATGTTTAGGAAATGTTTAAAGAGTTGATTAGAAAATGTCCTCAACATAGTTTTGATCTTGGTTTGCAAATGTTGACTCTCTATAATAGATTGAGTCTTTCTACTAAGCAAATGGTTCATACTTCATCAGAAAGAATTGCTTTTTCAAAAACCCCAAACGAACTTTTTGATTTAATGGAACATATCTTATTGAACAATCGTTCTTAGGGAATGCAAAGATCAAAGGCTAAAAGTCAAGGAATGTATAATGTGGTACAATGGCATCTTTCGAAGCTACACTAGAAGCACTTAGAAGAAAAGTGGATAAGATGAATACCAATTCTGCTACATAGGTTATGATGTGAAGGACTCCCTAACCATGAATGTGAAGGAATGGAAGTTGGGAATAAGCAACAAGTTGAGGATGTGGATTACATAGGGAATGGAAGATATGATAACACTTTTTTTTTCTAGTACTTACAATCCAAATTGGAGAAATAATCCAAATTTTTTTTGGAATAATCAAGGACAAAACTAAGGAAGACCTTAAGGAATTCAAGCTAATTATACTCCAAGACCCCAAACCCCTCTACCATTTTGTGCATCACAACCTCCACCACCTTCACAAGCATAATCAAGGCCATCATTAGAAGATTTATTTGCTAAGTTGGTGACTTCAACTGATTCTCACTTCCAAGGTGTTGAGGTATCAATGAGAAAGCAAGAAGAGTCAATTCACAATATCAAAAGACAAATTGGATAACTTTGGAAGATGCTTACTAAAAGATATATGGGAACCATGCCTCGGAATAATAAAGGGAATTCATGTGATGAATGTGGAAAACCTTGATCTTCTACTACTATGCTTGGCACCTGAATAACTGTTTAGTTTTAGATATTTTGGTTTTCTTATGTTTTTAATAAATTGTATTGTTGATGAATCTTAGTTAGATATTTTGTTGGGATGTATGCCCTCTTAGACTAGGTTTCTGATGTAATTTTGATTTGTATTAATATAATTTTTATTCTCAAAAACTATTTGTGAATTCTTCTTTATTTATTGTTCTTAACCGAATGATGAGGATGGGCATCTCATCATGGTAAGGTTATTGTGTTATGAATTCTAAACAGAGAATAACTTACCTTTAGTCAATGAGTAGTCTTCTCATTTCATAACATAAGCGTGTTTTGAATACATGGAATTGGACCTATAGTAGTGGTTTTTAAAAGTACTATGTGATAGAAGCCTAGATTACTACTACTACAACGTAGACTTGTACTCTATAGCTTGAGTATAAATTGGTGGTCTGATGAAGCTAGAAGCCTATTCTTTGATATACTATAGTTGAGGTTCTTTAGTAGGACCAATATACTTGTATGTTGGGTATATTTAACTAGTTAGTTAAGACAGACTTGTACAAGATAACGTCTACACTATATCGCCCTTTGTGGCTGTCCGAATGATCTAATTATCCAGGGCCTTGGGGAACATGACTTGGATATTTGCTTTAAGGTAGCTCCCTTAGAATGCGAAAATATTCCAAGAAGTTGTGGATCATAGGACTAGAAGCCTAAGGATGGTAGATGTCTTTTAGAAAGGTGTTAGTACACATTTTCCTCTCTAAATACACGGCGATATATAGATGGGTATTTTAGTCATTTCACCTGTAGGTCAGAGACATAACTAACGCAGCATTTTTTTTAGGTCAATATTTTCTCATGGTGATATTAGAAATTATTTAAAATACAAAATACAGTTATTTATATAGTAGGGGTATTTTAGTTATTTTAGTAGCCAAGGTGATGTGTCTTTTTGTTCCTTGGAATAGCCCGTAAGTCCTAATTAATTTTAGGCCAAGGAAATGGTCTTGATTAAAATGATTTTATTTTATTCAGAAAGTCTAATTTATTTTTGCATTGGAATAAAGTAAAAGAACGTGAGAAATTAAATTAAATTTATTATCTAGTTTAATTGGTTAATTAATTATTCAAGGGCCTAAGCCCAAATTGAATAATTAGAAAATTAACCTGGGCTAAAACTAGATAAAAAGGCTTAAATAATTATTTTATTTCATTTGGGCTCATTAATTATTTATTAGATTATTTATATAAGCCCAAAAAATAAATAGTTAATGGTTATTATTTTGGGCTCATTCAGTCTAGAAAATTAATAAATTATTAATGGCCCAATTTTTTGAAGTCATGTGTTTTGTATACAAAAAAGGATACACACAATAGGGGGGAAAAAAGCCAGAAGTATTGTTCTTCTTCTCTCTCTCTCGTTCGTTCTTCTCCTTTTTGTTTTCTTGATTTTGATAATCAATAGCAAAGAATCAAGAAGTGTTTTGAGACTCTGATTTTCTTCACCTAAGTTGTATCACCAACAAGTAATAGGCGGTGGAATATTCTGAGTTCTCAAGGAGGATTCGTGTTCATGCAAGAAAGACGTAGCCGAAGGATCGCAGGCTTTGATCCAGAGGCATCTTCCAGGAGTGAGGAAGTCTCGGTAGTTTCATCATCCGCTCTGGCATCAAAAACAACATTCAAGCATAGAGGTATTAAATTTTTAAAAGTTTCTCCACTATGTGTTCTACATTTTTGTTCTTTTTCTGGCTTCCATTTTCCGCGCATGCATGGTCTCTGTTGTTTTCATAGCTTCATATTTTACCTTGTTCAGTTTGTTATGTTTGGAGGGTTTTTTTTTTTTTTTGTCATGTCATTTTCCGTGAAACCTTGTGATTATATATATTTCAACTTTATTTGTTTGCCATTACTTGAATTACTTTATTGCTTTATTTATATATAAATATATAAAAAAGAAAAAAGAAAGAAAGAAGTGTTTTTGCATTTTCTGGAAGGTGAAGTGGCTATCATATTCCACGTACGACACTGTAGCCTTTAATACTGAAGAAAAATTGAAAGTCATGAGAGTCAATGGTGCCATACAAGTCATGCATGACGTCATCGTGCATCTTACTCTGATGAAAATGTTGCCGGTTTACTAAAAAAATCGTAGTGCTTAAAGTCTTGCACAGCATCAAGGGAGGTCATTCCTCATGGCACCATGCATCTATTCATAATTATAACGTCATCGTTTTGGTTTTAGGTTTCAAAATTCTGCGCTTCAACTTCGACATACAGTTCAGTATCAATGGCACAGTTCAATATCAGATTTCAAAAAAATAAAACATATTTCGCTTTCTCTTATTTCCCTCTATTTGATGAGACTCCGCTTCAGCATGAAATTCAACATCAAGGAGAGGGAGGAGTGACCATGCAAAGACAAGGGCCGGCGATGAAGATGGACGAAACTAGACCAAAAAGGAGGCCTCCAGAGGACAGCAGGCGCCAGTTCCAGTGCCAGTTCCAAGCAGCCAAATTGGCGCCGGCTCCATTCTGTCCATAATGGCTGTGTTCGGGCAATTCAACCATCGAAGACAGAACACAGCCGGCACTGGCTATGATGTCCAAATCGGTGCCGGCTGCACTCTGGGCACCCGCCGACAACCCTGCTTTTTAATGCTTTTCTCCGACTTTCTTCATTTTTAATTGCTTGTAAAGACTTATTATGACCCAAAAATTGTAATAGAACATCAGGGTTTACTTAGCTAGGGTTATGATAGTATAAATAGAACCTTATTCATTTGAAAACACAAGACACAACATTTTCAAATCAGATTGAGAGAGAATCTTGAGAGGCTAAGCCTCCTTGTTCATCTTGCTAAAGACCAAGCTTAAGAGTTAGTCCTCCTTTTGTAAGAGTCTATAAATCTTTTGGATAATCCAATGTTGTTTTCTTTGAATGGGTCTTAGTTGCTTTGATCTTCTAAGGTTCGTTTGAAATTCAATATTTGGGTGCCTATTTTTTCTATTCTACATGTTCTTGCTTGCCTTTGTTGCTTCGAGGATGTTAGGGTAAGAATCTAGTAGAACTTTCTATTCATCTTGAAGGTCTTTAAGGCTTTGTTCTTCAACGGTTTGAAGGGTGTGTAGATAGTTAGGTTACTTTCTCCTTTTGTCACAAGAAAAGTCCCTGTTTTGGTTCCCTTTGATTGAGCTGAACACATAGCCACCAAAACACCACAACACCAAGAAAAAACCACACAAAAAAGTCATATCAAAGAGTTTGGTATCAGAGCAAAGAAAAGCTTGATTCCCATCAAAGCTTGAAAACATGAAAAGGAGGCCCACAAAGTGAAGAAAAAGAAAAACAGGGCAAATCCCGTAACTGAAAAATATGCTTCAAAAAGGCCATTGAATCTTTGTTATATCTTGAATTATCTGTTGGGAAATTACTCCTTGATGTTGTTATAATCCTTGGAAATAAATTTGTCTTGTGTTTGTGGTGAAATTTGGCTTGAATATGGTTGAAATTTCTGATTGTTCTTGAGTGACGAGTTGCAGCCAAGGTGTTTAATAAAAGTTCCATGAGAGTGTTTTTAGCTATAGTTGGGAACTTTGATTCTTCATTTTTTATTCCTTGGGTTTTTATGACTTGTTATATCACTCTAATATTGAATTCTATGATCATTGAACTCAATTTCTCTATTGCGCACTAGTGACCATCTTGTTCTTCATCATCCTAGTTTTAGTTGTTCTTGTCTCTTTGTTTTTGATAATTCTTGTTTGTTTCTTGCTTAGAATTGTTTCTTCTACGCTTAGTGCTTGTTCTGGAGTTGATTGAATCCACCTTTTCTTGAATTCTTGACCTAAAACTTTATTGTTTGAGGTGCCCAACAAGTGTTTGTTAAAATTCCCCTAAGACCCCCAAATTAGAAAATTCTCTTGATTTGTGTGACTCACTTAGCTAGACTAAATCTTCAGCTATTAGGGAGAATTGGGATCGAACAAAAAGGCTTAAGTGTTGAGAAAAAGGCAAGAGGGTGAGCTTATCATTAAAAGAGCCTAAGAGAGTAAACACGAGTGTGGAGTGATCAACCTTGAGAGCCAACACATAAGGAAGTGCAGTGAGGATTGATTTTTCTTTCTAATCTCTTGTTTTGCAGGTAAAGATAAGTAAATACTCTACCACCATGGCCCATGAACAAGATATCTCTAGGCCTAACGCAAGTAGACCTAGTAGACCTCAAGAAGAACCCATTGATGCAAGGGTTTTGCGTGAAGACTTGCAAGCTATGATGAGGACTATGCGAAATAGGTTCCAAAACATGAAAATGGAGTTGATAAATCATCTTAAACAATCTTCTACCGTTACACAAATGAGAGGCCAAGAATGATTTGAAGCACCTAGCCCTAGAATGAGGGATAGTGATACACACACTCCTCCATTACATGCCCAACAAGGGAAAGAGTAGGATGAACACTCTATTAGGGGTTTTCAACAAGCTCCTATGAGAGGAGGAAGACATGGCTTGAGAGGAGGAGGAAGAAGGGGCCAAGAAAGGAATTGTGGGGACAGCCCAAGAGGGCTAGAAAGAGAGTTTGAAGGAGTTAAAGAATGGTATGAGGGGGAGCACATTGCAGCCTTTGAGGAACAATATAGAGAAAGGGACCATAGAGGAGGTAGGAGAGAAGAAAATAATGAGAAGAGGGAGCATGAGTGCAGAAGTTGTCTAAGTTTGCTACAACAACTAAATGGGAAGGAAGAATCGCAAGGAAAAAGGGAAGAATCCCAAGCTTCTATAAGCATAGTACAAAAAATGAGTAGTGGAGGATTAACTTGTGAGATTTGTTGTAGTACAAGGTACACAATGTTTGATTGTCCAAATAAATGGGCATATGAAAGATTTTATGGGGTGCATATTTGCAAAGGGGAGAGACAAATTGAGAAGCAAAAAGCTAGATTTGAGGCCAAAGTGGCCAAGAAAAATGTTGTAGATGTTGAGGACCCAAGAAGGACAAGAAGTGAAGAAACAATTGAGAGGGATGAACAAAATGAATTATGTGGCTTTGAAAAGGAGGAGAAGCTAGAAAGGGAAGCCAAAGACCAAGAAATGCTCAATCAAAATGAAGAAGTAGTGCATGAAGTAGTTAAGGAAAATGTTGATGAGCTTGATGAGGAGCTTAGTAATGATGATAAAAAAGACGTAGATCCATTGAGTTCAACAAATAGGGTGACTAAGGAATATTATAACATTTTATTCTTTCTAGAGGATGAGTCAAACCCATTAGAAATGTTAGAGGAGAATGTGCAAAAGAGTATGGAATTTGTTAGAGCAAAAGAGTATGGAATTTGTTGAAGAGCCAAAGAATTCAAAACTTGAGACAAAGAATGAACAAATACGTGCTATAGATGAAGGTTCCCAAAGTGCTTCAGGTACTCATGAAGTGGAAGAAAGCTCGCATCCACAAGAGGAGAAAAAGAGAAGTTGGCTAGAGGTGGTGCAAAAGCAAATGAAAATGAATGAGACTAGTAAGAATGAAGAATCCAGTTCAACTTCACAAAATGACATCAAATCTAGTGGAGGAGATAGAGTGGGTAGAAGAGATGGGAATACACTTGAGAAATGCTCTCTTAGTTTGGAGAGGATTACATTCCTTAGGTATGATGTGAGTGCCAAAGGGATTGAGGTTGAATAAGGACAGGTGAAAGCCATCTAAGATTGGCCAACCCCTACCACCATTACCCAAGTCCCTAGTGAGGTGAACAAAGATCAAAGAATCATGAAGGAGCAAGAAAAAAAGAAGGGAGCGCATGATGTTAATCCAAAATAAGAAATTGAGAGGAGAGAAAAAGAGAGGCAAGAAAAAAAGTTTGGTATGAGTGAGCAAGGTCAAGAGAAGGGAGGTAAACGAAGAGTGAATTTCTTTGAAAAAGAAAGTGAGGTCATAGAGGCTAAAGAAGCCAAGGATCTGGATATTTTTCTTTTATGCAATTGTTCTTATGTTTCTACTAATGATTTCTCATTGTCTTTGCCTAATACCGTTGCAGCTATGCCTCAAGTATTTGAAGTTGTTGTTCCAAAAGAAGAGGTCAACCGAACACTTACCCAACTCTTGCGGGCCATAATAAAGGAAAACTTGACAAAATGGGAGGAATGCTGGCCACAATTTGAGTTTATTTGCAAAAGGGATTTTCACTCTACCACTCTTTATTCCCCTTTTGAAATTATGAATGGTTTTAGTCGCTTAACTCCTTTTGAATTGATTCCCTTGCCTATAGGTGAACGGACGATCCTTGATAGAGTTAAGAAGGTGACAGTGGTGAAGGCACTCCATAAAAAAGAAGGCAAAGATTTAGAGACGAATCCATTTCAAGGAGGGGGATATGATGAGATTTCGCTTTATCATGAAGTTCAAGATAAATGAGGAAGAGGTGTGACCATGTAAAGACAAGGGCCGGTGGTGAAGATGGACGAAACTAGACCAAAAATGAGGCCTCCAGAGGACAGCTGGTGCCAGTTCCAAGCAACCAAACCGGCGCCAGCTCCATTCTATCCACAATGGCTGTGTTCGGGCAATTCAACCACTAAAGACAGAACACAGCCGGCGCCGGCTGTGATGTCCAAACTGGCGCCGGCTGCACTCTGGGCACCCGTCGACAGCCCCGCTTTGTAATGCTTTTCTCCGACTTTCTTCATTTTTAATTGCTTATAAAGACTTATTATGACCCAAAAATGGTAATAGAACATCAGTGTTTACTTAGCTAGGGTTATGATAGTATAAATAGAACCTTAGTCTTTTGAAAACAGAAACACAACATTTTGAAATCAGATTGAGAGAGAATCTTGAGAGGCCAAGCCTCCTTGTTCATCTTGCTCAAGACCAAGCTTAAGGGTTTGTCTTCCTTTTGTAAGAGTCTATAAATCTTTTGGATAATCCAATGTTGTTTTCTTTGAATGGGTCTTAGTTGCTTTGATCTTCTAAGGTTCGTTTGAAATTCAATATTTAGGTGCCTATTTTCTCTATTCTACATGTTCTTGCTTGCCTTTGTTGCTTCGAGGATGTTAGGGTAAGAATCTAGTAGAACTTTCTATTCATCTTGAGGGTCTTGAGGCTTTGTTTTTCAACAGTTTGAAGGGTGTGTAGATAGTTAGGTTACTTTCTCCTTTTGTCACAAGAAAAGTCCCTGTTTTGATTCCCTTTGATTGAGCTGAACATATAGCCACCAAAACACCAAAACACCAAGAAAAAACCACACAAAAAAGTCATATCACTATTCCTACAAAACGAGCATGCTTCCTCCTCTATACCCTATCGCCGTGCATCCATATACCATACCCATTGTTCAAATCACTCTGTACAATTGCATTTCCTACAAAATTCCATCCATTTTACTGATTTAAAATTGCAACTCCATTGCCTTTCTCTTCAATCGACTATTTTCAGTCAAGTTCGACCACTGATTTCTTTTTTTTTTTTTTTTGTGACTCTTTGTGACATAATTTCCTAGAAAAAAAAACAGTTCCAAGCCTTCAAATTAGTTTATTGAGAAAAATCAGAGCTTAACTAACCTCTAGTCTAGCGTTGAGGTCATTGCTGCTAGCAAACAACTAAAAGATTGGGCAATAATATTGAGCTATTTTGTTGACTTCTAACCCTTGGGATCTATGATTTTAATTCTAAATTATCAGTAATTGAAGTATTAAATGTTATTAAGCTTTTACTGGATTGTAAAATGGGTGATTTGGTTGAGTGGTAGAATTGGTTTGATAATAGGTTAAATTATGTTAAGTGATTGTTGAAGTTTGAGAAATTGAAATGAGTTGTCTATGTTGTGTTGAATTGGCCTACTTGTTTGGTTGAATTTGGTTAGCTATATTGGTGGATTTGTAAGTTGGTATTCTTGAAGGTTTGGAGTAGTACGTTTTGTATTATTGAATTTTGTGGCTGGTATTGTCAAATGTTTAAAATAGTATGTTATGTATTATTGAATTTTGTGACTATCTAAAATTTTAACTACTTTGTTGGGTCGGGAAGTAATTTTGTGAATATGAGTTGAATGAATTGATGAATTGTGGTTTGATTAGTTAATTTATTGTTTTGGTTTTATTGTTGAACTATTGAAGAAGAGTGTGGTGAGTGTGATAATTATGTTGGATGAGTTGATGATTTGAGCTTTGAATTGTGCATTGTTGAGTTGGTGTTGTGGATATAGTGAAAAGGAGTATGGTGATCGTTTGATTTAGTTAAATTGTGAATTAAATTGGTGTTATGCATTTGTGTGGAAGAATGGTGATTTGGTTGATACAGAATTGAAAGTTGTTGGCTGAACATAATGTGTTAATTTTATGTTGAGAAAAATGAGGAGTTTAAGTTAAGCTTGTACAAGGGTCATTGAGTGAACCCTGCTCCTCTTATTACTTACCTTGTTCTTATTCCTTTCTTTTTCCTTTTCCTTTTCCTTTGCTTCTTCATTTTCCCCCTCCTATTCCATTCCCTAATGGCACCTAAACACATAGCTACAAAACTGCCCCCAAAGAGAAAAAGAGGTGAGGCTTCTTCATTATACCAACATCCTTCTGTCCATTCTACTAGATTTTTCACTGAAGAAAATAAAGAATGGTTTGAGAAAAGGGATAGGAAGAAGATCATTGTGGAGAGAACCCTTGACCCAGTCCTGGACTATGAGATGAAAATTGGACATTTGTTCAAGCAGGTTGGTTGGAGGCCTATTTTAGGATTGAAAGAACTATACCATCCCACTCTAGTCAAGGAGTTTTATGCGAACATGGAGGCTAAGAAGTAGAATAATATAAGGAACGTTGACACCATAGTCCGAGGAGTTTGCAATAGCCTAACTAGAGAGCTGCTTGCTACTATTTTGGGATAAAGAGATTAAATGAACTAGGTAGAGATTGATATCTACAGCAAAAATGTGTTGTCAGATCTAGAATGGAAGTTTCAGATAGCTAGAATTGAGCTACATCTATGTACCAATTGGTAAGGCAGGTAGAGATTTTACATACTATTGACGTACCTACTTACTACAAAATGGTAGTGTATCCATTGGGCTTCAATGTTGCCCTAAGGGCATGTGGATTTAATAAGGGTAGCCTAGTGGACATTTATGTGCTGCACAAGCATATTTACTCACAGACCATTCCTCTAGCCTCCCTGATCATCTCTTACATGAAAGATATTATTTACTCTACCCACACTGCCAAAGCATTTGCCTTCTCTTTTGTCACTACTAAGATTCTACAACACTTCCATATGTCGATAGAGGGTGAGATAGCCGCTAATATTGCTGCTAGTGCTATAGTGATACACAGGAAGTTAATTAGGCGTGGTTATAGCTACGATAAATATGCTAAGAAATGGCTAACTCCTTATGAGTTTAGAGAGTGGACAGGTCAGAGATAGCAACATCTACCTCAGCAACAGTCCTTACATGTAGAGTCTTCCAGAGCTTAAAGGCCCAGTATAGGACGACCTCTGAGATATGCACGAACTTTGCCACACATACCAACAATATACATGCACTCCAAGATACAGTAGCATAATAGAGTCAGATCATTGAGCAGCAACAGCAGATGATGGGTCACATGATAGGACTCCTGGAGAGGCAAGGTCAGACATCTGATGGCTATGAGGAGCAGCTAGAGATGGTCAGGACTGAGCTAAAAACTGTGGGAGCAGGGTTAGAAACTCTCAGGCATCAACCGTCCTCTTTAGATGATTTCTTTCGTACTATGTCAATAGACTGAAGAGATATGACCGTTTGGGACCTGATAAGCCTGACGATAGCAGACATAGAGGCCATTGGCCGTATTAGGGATAGGATTTATTTTGTTCTTGATATATATGTTCGTTCAGTACTTTGTTTTGATTTTGTTTTAGTTCATTCTAGACTTAGTTAGCTTTTATTTCTTTTTGGATAATTGTAGATCTTAATAGCAGTTGCCATATTCATAATAATTTTTGTAACTTATGTGAGGTATTTCCCAGGTATTGTTTGTTGATTTCCTGGTTTAAAAATCATAAGGGACTTGTTCTAAGTTAGATATGGTATAAGCTTATTGGATTTGATTGTGTGTTAAGTATATTAGGTGTCAATATAAACATCATTGGGCAACCATTCGGTGTTTTGCGATGATGGTTTACCATCAAAAGCCTAGTATGATGCACAATGTTACCAAAACATTAATAGAAGTGATTTTCTTAATTTATGTGAATGTATCTTTTTTTTAGTGAAGATATACGAAAAGAATATAGTTTAAGCTTTTATTAAGCTATTTTTTTCTTTTTTTTCTTTTTGGAAATGTAAGTTTCTGATAATTTTGTTTTGTGTGTCTTAATTAATCTTTTTTTAATTTGGAATATACATTTATAATCATTTTTTTTAAACTGTAGATGAATTTAGTTGTAGTATCAGATGTATCTGATGTATTCATATTTTAGGATTCATTAAAACAATCTTTATTCATTAATTTTCATAGTAGCACATGAATTAATCAAGTTTAAGCAACTCTAATCATTTTCAGTATGCAGGCAATTTTTATGTCTTACTTTAAAGGAGATTTGCTTTTTTTTTGGCAATATCCTATTTTTATGTATTGCTGAGACATATATCTTTTGTTATTAATTAGAAAGAAATCAATATGTATCTTATGGAGTTTACATTATATATTGAGCATCTGAGTGAATTTGAATCCAACTCATTTTTGTTATCTATTGGTGCATTGAACTAGACTCATGTCATGGAGAGGAAAGTATGGAAGATTTTGTCATGTACTCTTTGAAACTTGCATAAATTAATGGTGTAAATTATTTTATAGATTAATATGTGAGAATGGTTTTGAAGTTGTAGAAAATCTTTCAATTTATTTATAAAGTTACGTTTGGGATTCTATCGTTAATTGTTATTGCATAGCATATACTCACAGGAAATTGTCTTCTTATCAAAGTGAAAGACATCTTTGAATTGTTGAAGATATATCTATTCTTGGTGTAGTTACTTTGTGTCTTACTCTTGAACTTGAAATAATTCATCGTTCGCTGACTCTTTTTCCTGTTTGTGTTACAATTACCTTTGTGACACTACATAATTCTTTATTTGGATTGACATTTCTCAAGAGCATAATAGGCACATTCTTTTTTATATTTAATGTGTGATTAGGCATACATGAAAAAGTTTTTGTGTTATTGTATTCTCCTGTATTAGGGAGATTACAAAATAATGTCTCAATTCATCGAAGCATGCTTGGGTCTTTTTTTAACTTGGAGTCAAAGTAAAAGTAAAAGCACATGCATGTTGATGTGATAATGAATGGTTCAAAGACCATAGCGCTGATTTGTCATCTTATTTTGTAGAAAAATAGGCCACTATACTTAAAATATTTCATTTACTAACTAAACGTCATGTTATTTTCCTGCATCTTATTTGTTAAGTTAGATATTGTATTAGCTTAGTGAACTAATTGTGTGCTAAGTATATTGGGTATCTATAAAAATATGATTGGGCAACCATTCGGTATTTTGCGACGATGATTTACTATCAGAAGCCCATGTATGATGTACAATGTTATGAAAACATTTATAGTGGTGAATATGTGAATGCTTGTGAATGTACATTTTATTTAGTGAAATTATGGTGAAAGGCGATAAGGGATCTTTTAAAGGGTTTGTTTAGATGTATGGATGAGAGAATTATTTATCTTATGTGAGTGTTTAAAATAGATAGTTTTTGTCTTCTTCCATTTATTTTTCTTTATATATAGAAATAAACAAAATGTAATTTGGTAGGAACAAAGATATTTTGATTACAAATATAAATGAGGAAATATTATCTTCACACCAAATAATAAGATCAGAATATTTTACAGATCATAAGATCAGAATAAATGTTACAAATTCTATGCTAAATAGCAAGGGGTTGATGACATAGTAGGTAGAACTTGAAATTAATACATTAGTATCAATTACTGAGTATAAATATATTATGTAATCAAGGCTATTCATGATGAGATTTCAAACCTAAGTCCATTTGTCTATGGTTTTGTGATGTAGTTGTTTCAACCTGCATCCATATAATAGTATCAATTATATTGTATATCAAGTTCATGATAATAGTCTATAATAAGTAGCAATTCTAAAAAAAAATTCAAGATACCTTTTGTAGTTGATCATAAACTTCTTCATAGACTATGTTTTGAGCAACAATATATATTTATCTGCCAATTTAATTAATTAACAATATACCTGTTGCCAATTGTTTGTTTCTTTCTAGGCTAGTAAAATCATAAGGAAATTCTACTGAGTTAGATATTGTAAAAAGTGTTGTGGATTTGATTTTATGCTAAGTATATTAGGTGTCAACAGAACTAAGGAATTATGCACATGAACACATAAATAGAGCTGCATATGTGAATGTATGATATGTACTTGTTCTATTGCTTTGTCTATTCGATCTGCACTTATATATTGACTAACATCTCCAGGGACTTTTTGCAATGCAAAACTATTCAACTCATGAACAGTTTCATTTCTTAGTGTCAAAATTACCCTTTCCATCAAATATGTAGGATCTGAAAATTTTGCCTCAAATTCTGGATAAGTTGAGTTGAATATTGTCTCTATAGGATCACCAGTATCTTGTAGAATGAATCTTTTTGGAATTTTGATCCATGTAGGTTCATCATCATTTCCTCTACATTTTGCTGGTTCTGTGCCATCTTCTATTCTTAGAAACCAATTTGCAAAAGTTTCATAATGTTCAACTTTTGTCATATCAAAATCATGACCCTTTTTAAGTCTCATTTTCTCTGATAATGTTAGTACTTCACAATGATTCCACAAATGTAATTGATTCAAGCACAAATGTATAATATCAGCTCTTATACCTTTTGGAACAACTGGAAGAATATGATGAAAATCTCCTCCCAATAGCATTGTTTTACCTCCGAATGGTTTTGAACCATTGTAACTTGGACATTCCCTTAGTATGTCTTTGAGTGTTTTGTCAATAGTCTCAAAAACATATTTGGAATTTATAGGAGCTTCATCCCAAATGATCAACTCTGCTCTTTTTAAGGAGAGGGTTAAAGAGACATACTCGAATGATGACTGCCTTGATGAAGTCTCAAGATAGTCCACACGCTTGGAAGACTTGATCCGACCAAGAAGGAAGAAGAGAAAATTGCCATGGTTGAAACAACCATTTCGGTCGCGAGAGAGAGAGAGAGAAAGAGAAAGGGAGAGAGAGGAATAGAAATAGAGAGAGTATCAGTATATTATATTAAAGATTGAAGGGGAAAAGAGATGAACATAATCGTTCTTGGTTACCTTAAGAGAGTTCTTGAATCTTCAAAAAAATTTTGGTTTTGATCCATGAGCAAAATTTTGTTTCTAATGTTTGATGTTATAAAGTACAAAAATGGATTCTAAAGGGTGAGTAGACGTGATCTGGAGTTTTTGGTAGAGATTGGAGATGTTTAGGGTGGTCTTAGGCTTAGATAATGGTGGTGTGTGTTCTTGGTGTTCTTAGAGAAATGGAGAGAATACAGAGATGGAGAGAAGCTAGACGAAATTTGCTGAATGGGGTTGGCCGAATGGCTAGAGGAATTCTTGTGATTGAATTTTTAGATTAGGGAGAAGAGGGAAAGCTGGTTGTTTGAAATTCAAAAGGTGTAATTTATGGAGTGAATTAAGGTAGAAAATATGATAAGAATGGCTTGGTTGATGGAGGTTCTTGGAGCTGCTATGGCCGACTGGAATTTGCTGAAGTTTTGCTGAGATGAATGAGGTTGAAGGAGCTATAGGATGGCCAAAAATGTGGAGTGCAATGGTGGAGAAAATCTTTGGTTGATTAAGGCTTAATCCATGGAATTTTCATGGAGTAATTTGCTGAATTTTTGAGTTCCAATTGAAGGCTTGATTGTAGTGATTGAATGAGTGGCTATGGTGTTCATTTCTTGCAAATCAATGAAGGAGGTGATGAAGTTTAGTTCATGGCTGACTAAGGTTGGTTTTATAGAAAAATGGGAGTGAGTTTTGAACAAGGTTGAAGACGGAGGGAGCAAAGCTGGAATTTCTGGTTGTTCATTCAAGAGGTTTGCTGGAATTTTTGTGCAGATTTTTTTGCAATATTCCAACTGACTTACAGAAGGTTTGAAGGGGTATTAGAAGGTCCTTTAATGCTAGTTTCTAGCCTTCTTTATGGAGGAAAGACAGAGTTAAATTGCTGGTTTGAAAGGTGGAAGAAATAGCTTGGTTTTTGGCCTACCAAGCTGCGAAACTGCCTAGGAATTTTCCTGGTTTGCAGAGCTCTTATGCAGTCCGATTTTTTGCCAATGATTTCAGTCTTCAAGCTAAACAAGCTGGCTATTTTTCTGGCAGCATTTGAGTGAGGAAAAAGGCTAAAGTTTTCGAAAGCTGAATTGACCAAGAAGCTGGAAAATTTCCAGATTGCTACATGAAGAAGATGAACACTTATAGAGTGGAGTTTGAAAGTTCAACCATAGAGATTAATTCTCTTAGGAACCTTCCTTAACTCCTTCCCCTTTTTTAGCCAATATTCTATCCTCAAGGAGACATTTTTGAAATTCTAAGATCAAAGAACCTTGTTGGAATTTTCTAGAAATAAAATATGGATTTGGATAATTGAACAAGCTTAATTGATGAATAATTTAAGGTAAGCTAGGGAACAAAAAGGGCATGAATCCCTTAAGAATTTTTGTAAGACACAAGAGTAGGATTAAGACATTCCCTTCAAGTCTCCCTTAGAATAACACTCCTACTTTTACTCATGGTATGCAAGGGCCGAAAATATCCCACCGTATAAAAATAAAATTTAATCATGGTAAAACTTAATTGGTGGAATATGAACTCAAGACCTTAGAGATTAATTCCAAAGCTATAACCACTAAACCACAACAACTCTTGTTCTTGTTTCCTCTCCTAAATATTCTTCCTATTTAAACCTCAAGCTATCCCCCTATTTTCTCTTCAAACAAAATTACCATTTTACCCTTCCTACTCAATAAGCACAACTAAGATTTTTAGGCTATAAATCACAATTCCAAAGCACATAAAATCATTGAAAAATATATTTATCCATGCAATAAAATATGATTTGCATCCCGACCCCCTTACTCTAGGGTTAGTTTTAGTTGGGGTTTCACAGATTGCATATTTCAACATTAATGTGGCTCTTATATTTCACCAATAAATACCTATTGTATGGGACTACAAATCAATTATCAAGCAAAAAACCATTCTTCTCAATATTGATTGATATGTCTCTCTTTCTATAGATGCAGAATCCTAAATCATCAATTGATGATTTGTTTTGGAAAGGCTTTGGGAAATGCTTTGAACATTGACCTATATGAGTTTTTTTTTTTTAATTCATTAACATAGCTGAATATTTAAATGTATGTTATTTAACAGCTTTTTGATTAAATTATGCACTGGTCATTAGTATGATGGATCTAGAATTTATGCAAATAAATAGTAATGCGAATGACATTAATGAATGTTGGTATTTTTTAACTACATTTTCATTTATGGATGGTAAAAATATGAAAATTGTTTATCATTTCAAAGGAACTAAATGCGGGAATTTATGAACTACTAACCTTGTTGCATACATGGTGAATTTTCATATCCAGTTCCACAGGGTCCATGCATCATGTATTCTGTTACTACTTTGTAACCAATTGGATCAGTTCTTGGATCAAGAATTTCTGCAGAAGTTACTTCATCTATTTCCATTAGAGTTTGCTTCTTTGAATTTTTATGCAACCAGATGATTATATGTGAATGTGGCAAACCTCATTTTTTAAATTTAATTGTGTATACAACTGTTAGACAATATTGCAAATAAGTTATTTAACTTGTTGTTATGTAGTGAATGAGTGTGTTTATATTTGAAAGTAAAAGATATTGTGATATATGAAGGGAAGGAAAAAAAATACCTGAATCAACTTGTCCAAAGATTTGGTTCTTTACTATATCATTAATCATATTATCAAGTTTCATTTTGAAAACTTGTGCCTTGATTTCTAGTCTATTTTCTGGCTTTTCTCTAGGAATCTCATCTAAATGTTGTTTAATTTTTGTCCAATTTGGATTAGCAGTAAATGTGATGAACAAAGCTGGGTTTCCAAAGAATCTGCATAATGCCATTGCATCTTGATAATTCTGAGCCAAATATCGTGGACCACCAATGAATGTAGATGGTAGTATTATTCTCTTGCCAATTTTTATTGAATCTATGTCACCACGTTGAATAGCATCCTGCACATTTTTGTATAATTCTGTGCGTAAATCACCTTAATGTTCTAAAATCCACTTTAGTCATGCTTGTTCAATAGTTGTATAAGCATCGACAATGAATTGTTGGAATAGCCTTCCTGAAAAAATCATGGTTAAACCTTCTAAGCGTCTATACTAAAGTATATGTGCATAGTATTCCCTCATAATAACATAAGATCGTTTGTACGAAGTCTGCCACTGTTTTGCACATAAGATATTTTGGGATGATATCCATCTTCACCATATGAAAATAGTAATGGATATTACATAGCCATGAAAAGGGGATGCAAATATCTTATTCATTGTAATGACCCAGATTTCATCTTCACAATGATATCATGTTCTTTTGTCGTTTTGTTCAAATCCCCTACAATGAGTACTGCTATCTCTGTACTTGTAGGTGCATCATATTGTCTTCCTCTAAATTCTCTGCTATGATGCAATCTGACTCTAAAATCTAAGATTTTACCAGTAGAATATTTATCCCAAGCCATTCTAAATTCTTTCACCAACTCATTGTTAGCATCCAGCATTGACATTAACTCTTGTGTAATGTCTTCTCTTATCTTCATGTTAAGTTTTCTCTTATTTATTGCTTGAATTTTGTTTTGAACTTCATTTTCAATATCATGAAAATAGAGATGGATAAAATGTGCATGTTGACCATCCGTTGGCAATAATGATCCAAGTCTATGATGATTCTCACCATTTATTCAATAGATGTAAGGTCCTGATCTTTCATTCACTTGATCATCTATTTTTGCACCCATAGACGTTATGGAAAACATGGAATTGTATGCTCTAACATTTTCCAAAAATGTTTTTGACTTTTTCTTGTTTACAGCACAATTTATAATTAGGATACAATCTGTTTGTTTGTCCTTTGATTTTCTCCTTTTCCCAGAAAACATCACAATATTTGCACTGAAATGTAGGTGGACCATAAAATGATTCATGGTTGATTAAAGCATCTACCAATTATCATTTCAAAGTCAAATATCAAAATGTCAATAATAGTGTTTATTATTGAATTATAGATGACATATGAATTTTACCTGTTGCAATAGTCCTTGTGATTTTGTTGTTGTTGCAGTTTTCTGTGCATATGTCCCTTTTGATTTTTGTTTGCCTCATTATTTTTTACTTCTTCGTTGTCTATGTAACTTTTTCCGTTTTGTTGTTTTATGATACATTGTCAATATTGGTTAATATAATTTTTGTAAAATAATGTATTAAACTGCTCCATGTATTACCTCTGTAATCCTCATGTTGCACTAGTAGTTGTATACCATCAATATGCTCTGTTGTTAGAGGGATATTTGCTTCATCTATTTGATTACAATAAGCTTTCTCTTTTTTTTTTTTTTCTGTCCAAAGCTACTCTTCTTTGTTGTCTATTTTCTTTGGCTCTTTCGTGCTAACAAAAATCTGCAATGAAACATGCATATTACATTAAAACAAATGAGATAGTATTTTCCAAATTGTAAATAGCATTATACATAAATATATTACTTAGTAAAATAAGATTAAGAAGCTGTACGTTGGTTGTTAATGGAGGTCATTTTGATGTGATTGTAGATTATACTTGCAAAGAGAATTATGTTATGAATTAGTGTTGTATGTTACGCTATATATAGTTTGTTTAAACTCTTGTATAATGACTGTTGCTTTTTTTGAGGTAAAATTTTAATGTTCTTATTGTATGAATTTTTTTATGATTTTTAGGTGCAATTCTTCAGATGAAAAAAAATAAGCCATAGATTTGATCAATTATTCTGGTTTTAATAGTCTTGGTATCAGGTTATTTGTTTTATATGGGTTTCATTCTATAGTATTTAATGTGATATAAACATTTATTTCATGGAGTAGTCATATGATGTGGCATAGGTATTCATTTAGTAGGATTTTTTTTTTTTTTTGGACATTTAAAAGCCATCTGATTAGTTATTTATTTGGACGTTGAAAAGTCATTTGGTAAGTTATTCTATGGAATATCATTTCAGATTTTGGTGGGGATTTGTAATAGCCATTAGATCATTATATGACTGGGCAATTGTTTGTTATCTTTAAGTGTGCAACGTCCAATGTTGTTTAAATGTCATATATTGTAAGATGCCTCTGTATTAAGTAGTTATTAATGTTTTTTTTTATTTGCAGAAATAAATTGGCTTTCTAAATGTAATAAATTCATTGAACAAAACATTGGATAATTAAGCATGTATCTGGTATATGTTTTTAATATCTTACAGAGATTTCAAATGTCATATTTTATATCAATGTAAACTGAGTATAGGATATTGTGAGCATTTATTAAAGAATTCAAACAAACATTTATTTTTTTTTTCTGTTTATAAATATATTAGTTTGTATAGGCATATGTCTTCTACATATTCTCAATTGTATGTTATGTGCAATTCTTTGAAAATATTATGGAGTTATACAATGGCATGCCTTCTAAATTTATATTAGTTGGTAAGTCAAGTATTCATACTTTCATATCTAAAACCATGGTATTGTCAACGATGCAATTGCAGTCACATAAAGTATGCTATTGTTTACCTAATAATAGTGAATAGAATTCGGATGGTTTTGAGATCTAGAACATATGATTTTGATGAGTATGTTGAGATGTATATCCTAATGTCCAGAAACATGGGAAATGATGGTGATTCTTATTGCAATTGGTGGATAGAGTCATATCCTTAGGTTTTAAATGATCATGGTATACAACACCCATTAGGTGTTATGTTTTTGAATGAGGAGTATCTTGCTGCTACAGAAACATATAGGAAAATGGATTCATTTCTGAAATTCTATCAACCTTTTGTTGTTGTTGTTATTAAGTCTCAAATGGAGTATCATATTCATAAAGATCTGTTCAAGGATTTTACTGGAAAATTCAAATTTTAATTGCCAAGATATGCTAAAAATACTATTTGGGGTAGAGATTGTTGACATTTTTAGGAAGTCTGATGATGTTACAAAGACCGGAAGATCATCTAACAAAATATCAAGATTAGATTCATTATGTTAGAGAATGGTAATGTTTCTGTAGTTGTTTGGGTTATTCACAAAGTTTTATGTTATCTGTGAACATCTAGATTAGTATTGCTATGAGAATGTAGTATATTATTTGCATATACGATAAGTCTTCCAATGGCTATTTTGATTTCACGGACTATTGGTTACAGAAATATAGTTGAAATTTGTTGAATATTTGATAAGGTATCCTAGCGAAAATGATATACAGTTTAAATATTTGTTTGATGTTAGAGAATGTAGAATATTTTTATTTTTGGCCTTCTGCTTTGTTCACTTTTTTTCTGACACAACCCATATGAATTTAATTGTGCAAAGTTGTGCAAAAAAATTTAAAGATCTCACATGTTCTGTTTGTGGCAAAGATGTATTTCATATAGAATCAAGAATTGTGTACCCTAGTTTTCAATGCAAATTATCATTGGAGAACTAACAATGAACAAAAGTAAAAATGGTACTATAAAGTCATCTGCTAGTGAAAGAAATAAACAGTGTGTCTGCCATGCTCGAGCCATTCAAAGCTGTTAGACAGTGGGTAGTGGTATTTTCAGCAATGATGAAGATTGAGGGAACATTGGCACGACGGCTATCTACTAAGGTCATCTGTGATTGTTTATACTTGTTTATACTTGTTTATGAGGGAACATTATTCACATATTTACATAATTGTTTATACTTGTATCTGAATAACATCTTGTTTTCTTGATGTAGGGTTTTGTTGGATTATTTTAATAAATGCACTCTCTCAATTTGAAAGGATTAAGTTGAAGAAGTTGGTTTACAAAGACTTTGTCATTGTATGATCTTTATTACCTTGGTATGATTTTTATCATGCTCTATATGTAAAGATTTAATGTTTGTAGTATAATTTGTTTTATCATTCTTATATATTTGATTATTTCTTTTTTCAGTGGAATTATAGAAACATGTATTTTTGCTTGGATGAAGATTTTTAGATAATGATTATAGGGAGGTATTTGTTTTGTTAGATATGCTATAAGTTTTGTGGATGTGATTGTGTGCTAAGTATATTGGGTGTCAATATAAGCAAGATTGGACAACCATTGGGTGTTTTGCGATGATAATTTACCATCAGAAGCCCACGTATGATGCACAATATTTATGATCTTGATATATTTGTAATATATATATATATATATATATATGTATATATATTTGTTACTAATTGTGATATGCTATTTCATCTACATTGTTACTAAAGTTAATGAACATAGGTCATTAGCATTCTATCTTATATAAAGATCAACAGTTATGACTTTTTGAACTATTAAAAAAAAACAGTAGTTGTAAAAGGCCTCCGATCTTATCTGTCTTGACTTTGAATTCTAGACATTCTTGCCTGAAAGAATTGGCTTCATTGGTTGACTTCTTGATTTGGTCTGCCAGTTGTGTTGGTTTTTTTTTTTTTTTTTTGGCATGCATAATCTTATGTTCAATTCCCTGTTATATTGGGTTTTTTTTTTATTTGGCAATGGCATTTGTACTATTTTCTCTAGACGTATGTGGCAGACCTCACAGGTATTGTCAACAATGGTTTATTGTTTTCTATTCTAAAAAATCATCCAGAAAATTCTATTAATTTAGATATTTGATAAGCTTATTGAATCTGATTATGTGCTAAGTATATTGGGTGTCAATATAAACATGATTGGGCAACCATTCGATATTTTGCCACGATGGTTTACTATCAAAAGCCCACGTATGATGCACAATGACATGTAAACAATAGAAGTGACTATATGAATATATGTGAATGTACTTTTTATTTCGTGGAGATATAGGGAAAGAATAAAGTTTTAGGTTTTATTAAGGTATTATTTTTGCGTATGTTGCAGTGTCTATGAATTGCTTAAATGAACTTGTAGTATTTTATCTTATATTAGAAACAGCATTTATTACTTTTGTAAATTTGCAAAAAAACAGCAGTTGTAACTTTTTTCAATACACCTATTTTTTATGTGCTTTGATTTTGCCATTCATTATCTCATGTTCATTTCTCTTTGCATTTGCATCATCTATGATTTATTCTAAGATACTTGTTTTGATGGTGCTTAAGCAACAATTTATTTAGCAATGGCATTTGTTCTCCCTCATTATGAACAAAAAAGTCAGGCTACAGCCCAGTTGTACACTCCCTTCGTTCTACGAACCCTTGTTAATTCTAAGCTTCGTTCGTAAAGGAACTTGACTTTTAACGGGACAGCACTTTTTTATCTGCCACTTTACCCTGAAAGGAAAATGATCTTTGGGCCAAGAATATTCCAGCAGTTTTGTAAGAAAATAAATTGCATATCAATATGGCCCGGGGCCTTATGAGAAGGCAATTGTGTTACTGCAGTATGAACTTTTTCAAGAGAGAAAGGCCTCTGGATATGATCAATAGCACTCTAATCAAGCTTGTTAAGGGGGAGGAGCTCTAGAGAATTCACCACATTGCCATTAGTCTCATAAATCTATTTAAAATAGTCCACAACTATCTGCTTGTTGCCATCCTCTGTTGTGCACGTACCATATTCATAAGAATTTCTATGACTTATGAGAGGTATTTGCCAGGTAATGTTTGTTGATTTCTTAGTTTAAAAAACATTAAGGAAATTTTTCAAAGTTAGATATGCTATAAGCCTATAGAATTTGATTTTGTACTTAGTATATTGGGTGTCAATATAAAAATGATTTGGCAAACATTCGATGTTTTGCGACGACGGTTTATCATCAGAAGCCCACGTATGATGCACAATGTTATCAAAACATTAGCAAAAGTGATTTTTTGAATTTATATGAATGTATTATTTTTTTTTTTAGTGAAGATATGGGAAATAATATAGTTGAGGTTTTATTGAGCTTTTTTTTTTTTTTTTGGAAATGTATGTTTATGATAAATTCGATTTGTGTGTTTTGATTAATCTAATTTTTTTGTTTTGGAATATACATATATAATAGTTTTTTAAAAACTACAGATGAATTTAATTGTCGTAAAGATTTCTATACATTTTTATAACAGTGTTTGACTATTTTGCACATATTAAAGAAATGATTAAAGTATCAGATATATGGATATTGTAGAATTTTCAAAGAAGTTAGACTGTGGGTAGTGGTATTTTCCAGCAATGATAAAGATCAAGGGATCACTGGCATGGTGTCTATCTGCTAAGGTCATCTATGATTGAGTTAACACTAGAATGTGTGGCAAATTTTCAATCCTGCTGTTGAAATATAGTACTTTGATTCACTTAATGGCATGCTGATTAATAATGAATGGTAATTATATCAATAGCAAGAAAGTCTATAATATTCTGTTAAGTGGGTTTAGGCATATGAATGGTGTATATAATATGGAGGTATGTTTTTTGTTAGTCACATTAAGTGTCCGGTGCATATTGTAGTAGGAAAAGGAGAAATTGATGTTGTTTCGTCGGATAGTGATGACTGGGAATAGTTTAAATGCAGTTTCAAGGTTTGGCTTGTCATTGGCATATTCAGAGTTTCATTAAGAGACTTTGGAATTTTGTTGTTGTGCTATGAAAAGCATGAAGAAGCTTTGTACTATTTGAGTGGCATCAGGATCACTAATATTAGTGAAGGATTGAACATAACAGAGCATGCAACCTTCAGTGAATAAAAATGGAAGAACATGGCATATATCAGAGTATTGGCATAGCATGGTGGGATAAAAACATACCTGTTGAAGCCTTAAAAACAAAAAAAAAAAAAAACATGGTTGAATCAATTGAAGCTCAAAAACAGCTTCTTCTTTCAACGTCCAATGAACACCAGTGAAGCTTCCTTTCTTCCATCTCCGGTTTTTTTTCTCCTCCGGTGGAATGCTAAGCTTTTTAATTCACGGAATATGACCATTGCCTAAATCCAGTTGGTAAGCACACAATTTTGGAAGAGAAAATGAAGATCACTCAGATGTCTTTCACACTTTTCACTGACTTTTCCTTCACTACCTAGGTTGGCATTTATAGGCAGTCTTCATGAACCAAACCCAGAAGCCAGAAAACCAAGAGACACAAATGTCTTCTCGGTTGGCTTCCTTTGTTTTCAAAACCAAAAGCCAGAAGAAGGAAAATCAAGAGACACGAGAGAGACAGAGAGCCAAGAGACATCCGAAAAAAATATTTCTATTTTTTTCCTTTTCTTTTATTTTATTTTTTCACACAGAAAGCCAAGAGTCATGAAACCAAAAATAATTATTTTGATAAAAATAATATTCCCGGAATTTTATACCTGAATATTATAAACAAAATAAATTTCTGCTTCACTCCAAACTCTTCTAAACTGTGTCTGAAAAAATCCTATGGTCCAGGCTATTGGGCCAAAATAATATTTATTATTTTCCTTGGACCCGAAAACTCCAAAATAATAAACATTAATTATTTTTCTTGGGATTAAATAAATAACTCAATAAATAATTAATGGATCCAAATGAACCAAAAAATAATTAAACATTAATTATTTATTTCTTGCAAATTAATTAAATAAATAACCCAATAAATAATTAAGTAATAATTATTTTCCTCTAGTTTAAGTCCCGGTTAATTTTTCTAATTATTCAAACTGAACCCAGGTCCTGAATAATTAATTAACCAATTAAACCAAATAATAAATTTCTCTCTAATTATTTTATTCCAGTCCAATAATAAATTAGACTTCCCGAATAAAATAAAACTCTCTCAACTGAGATCATTTTCTCAACCCAAAAATTAATTAGGACTTACGGGCTATTCCGAGGACCAAAAAGACACATCGCCTTGGTTACTAAAATGACCAAAATACTCCTACTATATAAATAGATGTATTTTACATTTTAAATATTTCCTAATATCACCATAAGGAAATATTGACCCTAAGGACAATGCTGCATTAGCAGAGTCTTCGACCTACAAGTGAAATGACTAAAATACCCATCTACACATCGCCGTACATTAGAGAGGAAGAAATGTACTAACACCTCTCTAAAGACATCTACCATCCTTAGGCCTCTAGTCCAATGATCCACAACTTCCTGGAGTGTTTCCGTTTTCCAAGGGAGCTACCCTTAAGCAAACATCCAAGTCATGTTTCTCAGGATCCAAGATATTTAGATCATCCGGACAACCACAAGGGGCGATATGGTGTAGAAACTATCTTGTACAATTCTGTCTTAACTAACTAGTCACACATACCCAACATACAAGTATATTGGCCCTCCGATAGAACCTCAACTATAGTATATCAAAGCATATGCTTCCAGCTTCGCCAGACCACCAACTCATACTCAAGTTATAGAGTACTAGTCCACGCTATAGCGGTAATAGTCTAAATTTCTATCATATAGTACTTTTTAGAAACCACTACTACAGGTCCTATTCTACGTATTCGAAATACGCTTATGTCATGAAGTGAGTGGACTACTCACTGGCTAAAGGTAAGCAATTCCCCACTTGGAATTCATAACATAATAACCTAAACATGACGAGATTCCCATTCTCATCAATTGGTTAAGCACAGCTGTTTATGTGTTTAAATAACCCATGATCCATACCTTATTGTGAAAGACCTCCATTCACATGGATCACTTATTTATACACAATGGGTCTATTCCAAACGAAATTGTACACAAATGAAGAAAATTATTTCACAAATGATTTCTGACAAATAAATTCTTTTATTAACATATTCGATATTTTCATTAGAAAACTAGTCTAAGAGGGCATATTCCTAACAATCTCCCACTTGCACTCTAAGACTAGGTAAATCCTTAGGTGCCCACCCCAATGGCATCTAAGTGTCTTTTGAAGACTCTCTCAGCCAAAGGCTTGGTGAATGGATCTGCTAGATTATTCACAGAGGCAATCTGTACCATCACCATATCTCGTCTTTGGATATCTCGGATCAGGTGGTACTACCTTTCTATATGCTTCCCCCTCCTTGTGGTTCTAAGGTCCCTTTGAGGTACTTGAGAATATGCTTTATAGCATGCCAACTAACCTCCCCAAGGTTTGACTGACATCTACTAACTAAGCCTATGACAAAGCAGATATCTGGCCTAGCACACAGCATGGTGTACATGAGACTTCCCACAGCCGAAGCGTAGGGAATCCTACTCATCCTATCCTTTTCTTCTTGAGACTTCTGACAGTCCCTCGAAGAAAGAGACAACCTATATCTGTAAGGGTTTAGAACTCCCTTGCATGAGTCCATGTTGTACTTAGCCAGCATCTTGTCAATGTATGCGACTTGGGATAATCCTAACATTCTTTGCTTCTTATTTCTAAGAAGTCTAATCCCGAGAATGTAGCTGGCTTTTCCCAAGTCCTTCATACTGAATTGACTAGATAGCCAAACCTTTGTAGATAACAATGACCTTACCTCATATCCAATGAGTAGAATATCATCCATATACATGTAAGACAAGAAAAACCACATTAAACCCCTCAAGCTTTTTGTACACGTATGATTCATCCTCGTTTTGAATAAGACCATAAGACTTCACAGTCTCGTCAAAACGAATGTTCCACGCCCTTGATGCTTGCTTAAGTCCATAAATGGACTTCTTAAGCTTGCAAACCATATGTTCTTGGCCTTCAGCAATAAAACCTTCCGGTTGGGACATATAGATGTCTTCGCTAAGATGGCCATTCAAAAAATGCCGTCTTGACATCCAATTGCCATATCTCGCAGTCATAGTAACATGCGATGGCAAAGAGAATACGGATAGATTTACGCATGGCTACCAGGGAAAAGGTGTTCTCATAATCTATCCCTTCTTTTTAAGTGTACCCTTTTACCAAGCCTAGCTATGAAGGTTTCCTCATTCCCATCCAGTTCTCTCTTCTTCTTGTACACCCACTTACACCCAATGGGTTTTATCCCTTCAGGTGAAGTTACAAGATCCCAACCTTGATTGAAGTACATAGACTTAATCTCGGCTTTCATTGCTTTATGCCATAAATTTACATCGGCATTAGCAATTGCCTCCTCGTATCTAGTGGGGTCTTGTTCCGATGGTCAGAGACCAGCTCAAAAGCTTCTCTATTCCATCTATCTGGAACTCTAGACACTCTACCACTGCGACAAGGCACCATGTGTACAGGCTCTTGAGGCTGTGCCTCTTCTTGTTCTATAATCGAGTCAGAAGAAGTTGCTTCCGAAGATAACTTCTCCTCGAGTCCCAACCTAGTTGAACCTTTTGTGGAAATACTTTGATCATTCTTTAAGTATCTAGCATTGGTACAAACCAGTACTTTCTGCTCCTTTGAATGATAAAAGTAACCACCCTTTGTTCCTTTTGGACACCCAACAAAATAGCATAATTCTAATCTTGGTACCAACTTGTCTCCCTTGATCAGTACATAAGTTGGACAACCCCATATCCTGAGATGATTCAGACTTTGGCTTATGCCCAGTCCATATCTCATAGGGAGTCCTAGGTACTGACATAGAAAGCACCAAGTTCAGAATGTATACCGCTGTTTCCAGGGCAGATCTCCAAAAAGATACTGGAAGAGTAGCATGAGACATCATGCTTCTGACCATTTCCATCAATATCCTATTCCTTATCTCAGCTACTCTGTTTTGCTGGGGTGTCCCCGGTACAGAGAGTTGGAATACTATCCCATGATGCACCATGTAGTCATTGAATTCACCTAGGAGGTACTCTCCACCACGATCCGATCGTAAGGTCTTGATTAATTTACCTGTCCGACGCTCCACTTCAGCCTTAAACTCCTTAAATTTTTCAAAAGAGTTAGACTCACGTCTCATCAGGTAAACGTAACCAAACCTTGTACAATCATCCTTGAAAGTGATGAAGAACTCAAAAACTCCTCTAGCTAGTGTAGACAAGGGACCACACATATCAGTGTGAACAAGACTCAGTACTTCCTTGACCCTATCCGCCTTAGGGATAAAAGACCTTTTGATCATCTTTCCCATTAGGCTAGATTCACACTGAGGCTAATTTTCCAATCTCAATATGCCCAAAGGCCCATCATGGATTAGCCTCTGAATCATGGTTGAGTTGATGTAACCCAACCACAGATACCAAAAATATGAGTCATTGATATTGGTCTTTCTCTTCTTAGTTAAAGGTTCAAATTGAGCGTTATTTGATTGATTGTTAATAGGGTTTAAATAGAATAGATTTCCATACATGTGCCCAGTACATAACATTTCTCCATTTCTACTGATAGAAATACCATAATGGAAATCTTCAGAATATCCTTGATTTATAAGTTTTGCAACTAAAATCAAATTCTGACAAAAACCAGGTATATATAAAATATCTATTAAAACCACTTTATTATTACAATCAAAACAAGATCCAGCTCTCCCACTACAAGGGCCCAGACTTGTGCTCCATTTCCACACGTAATCCATGTTCACCCTTCTTGAGTCTTCTTATCTTTCTAAACCCCTGGAAGGAATTACAGATATGATCAGTAGCTCCTGAATCAACAATCCAAGTGGAAGTTGATCCAACCATTGATATAGACTTTAGATAGAAAACATAACATGTGGGATTTTTCTTGGATTGAAGATCTAGACACTCCTTTTTTCGGTGTCCCTTCTTCCCATATATGAAACACTTGCCCTTTGCTTTGTCTTTGGGCTGGGTCTTAAGCTAGGCTACTGCGTTTCCCTTCTTCGTTTTAAACTTTCTGGGCTTAGATCCAGTTCTTGAGGAAGAAACCTTAGCAATCATGGCCATTGAATGTGGCTTCATAACCTTCTCTGCCATCTGAAGTTCCTTCATCAACTCAGTCAAACTCAAATTGTAATTTAGTTTGAACTGAGTAAAGGAATCCAGAAGAGATTCGAGAACCATGTCCACTTGGCTCCCGTGGTCAATGATAGCCCCTAAGATATCCGCCTCCTCGGAAGCAGCAATCAAATTGAGCATATGCTCCCTGACTGATACTCCCTCAGCCATCTTAGTATTTATTATAGTTTGAAGAACCTCCTGCCTTGTGGGCTGGCTCTTAATTGCGAACATAATGGCCAATGAATGACTAATTTTATACACAGAAGCTATGTGCTCGTATTTAGACTGGAGCACATCAGACATGGTGGCTAGTATATAGCAACGTGCCATTTCATTAGCCTTCTTCCATGCCTTCTCAGCCTCTCGCTCTTTGTCGGCGGAACCTTTCCCGATCTCAAGGTAGGTCTCGTAAAGGACATACTTATACTCCACGGCTGTGAGTATTATGTCCAGGTTCCTCTTCCAGTCCACATAGTTTGGTCCCATTAACTTATTCTCACAGAGAATAACGGCTAAAGGACTAAAAGAACTTCCCACCATTTCCGAAAAATCGAATAATAAAAAAAAGGATTTAATTTGTGAAAATAAAATTGTGCACAAAAATTAATTTGGCTCTTAGGAAAACTGACATAGCTTATTTGGAAGATTAACAGTTCCCTAAGCTAAGTGTAATAACCACCACAAGTTAATTTCCCTTCTAGGTAATGATCTAGAGAATAACTCCATCGTGGGATGACCGTTTCCTCTCTATTTCCTATGGACATTCCTCGCGCTATAACCTCTAACGTGGGCTGGCCGATTATAGTACATGTCCCGAGTTATTAATTACATCCTTCCATTAGATCTAGATCCTTGTGGTATCCCCATCCTATACGGGTTCACTCCCAGGGTGACGCGAGGGGACCCACGATCTTTAATGAGGATCGTGATGGAAGCCGTAGGGCCATTGGAACCCCTCTCCCACTTAGTCTTTTATAATAAAGTTTTCTGGAAAAATATCCTTTTGAAATTTCCATTAAGTTTTCCTTAATTTAAAAATAAAATATCCAAGTCCATTAAAATTTCAGTGCCAAGGATTATATCCATTGAGAGAATTTATCCATGGACTAATTTTATTTAAGTTAAAACTTAACGATTTCAAAAATTTTCAATTAAAACTTTACTCGAGACATTGGTCTCAATTTTACTTAACAAAACAATTTTCTTTTGCAAAATAAAATAACATGGCTTTCTATTTTAACTTACAAAAATATCTAAATCCAACATATTTTTTATACCAAGGATTAAATCCTTTAAGAAAATAGCCAAGGATTAATTTTTGATCAAGTTAAAATAACTATTTAATTTTAAAAAAAATATTTTCCTTGCATAAATATTCCCAAAGACTTTAATCTTTGAGAAACCGCGCACATAGGTGCAAAAAATAAATAGCATGCCAGAAAAAAGTAAACATTTTCATGCTTTTCTATTTTTAAACCTATGTGCCCAAATAATAGAATTAAACACATTAATTAATTAATTAATGATCTTGTTTAATCCTAAAATCCCTTACTAATATTTTTCATGTAAATATATTCCAAGAATATAAACAATTGCAAAAATATTAACTTCGCCTGGTATGGGACACAAATTAAAATTTTGAAAAAAAAAATTTAAAAATAATTTTTTTGACTAGCGGTCCACTGCACCGGCTGCACCGGATCCGAGCCTATTTGGCCTACGGTCCACCGCAGCCACGGTGCACCGAGCCGCACCAGATCAGACTCAGCCGCTACCCGTGGATCAGCTCAGACCCACGACCGTTTCCTCTCACCGCATGACCCGCGCGCCCACCCGGTTGACCCGCGCATGAATCCGAAAACCAATTGCAATTCAATTTGCAAATTTCAAATTGCAAATGGCTTGAATTTTGCAAAAATGGCTCGACTTACGCAGCTCAACCAGCATGGCTGCAGACACAGATACAATGACGGCTCGGCTGCATGGCGCGGCTCGGCGGCGGCTTAGGAATAGTATCCTTCTTCTCTAGAATGCTTTCTGAGTCTGTTTCTTCTGCGATTTCTTCACAGATTGCTTCCTTTGACTTCTTTGGATATTTTTCATTACAAAAACTCATCCAAACCAAAACAACAACTGCCTATACCTATTTAAATTGGGTTTACACGATCCAATCAACTAAACCAAATTTCACAGAATGCACTGTGAAAATTTGCAGACAACTATTCCCATACTATAAACAGCGAAGGATCACATGTTTAAGCTCCAAATAATTTTCTTCTTCATTTTTATGAACTAGCTCCCTAAGTCAATCAAATTCATGCTCTGATACCACTCGAAGGATTGAACATAACAGAGCATGCAACCTTCAGTGAATAAAAATGGAAGAATATGGCATATATCAGGGTATTGGCATAGCATGGTAGGATAAAAACATACCTGTTGAAGCCTTAAAAACAAAAAAAAAAAAAAAAACATGGTTGAATCAATTGAAGTTCAAAAACAGCTTCTTCTTTCAACGTCCAGTGAACACCAGTGAAGCTTCCTTTCTTCCATCTCCGGTTCTTTTTCTCCTCCGGTGGAATGCTAAGCTTTTTAATTCACGGAATATGACCACTGCCTAAATCCAGTTGGTGAGCACACAATTTTGGAAGAGAAAATGAAGATCACTCGGATGTCTTTCACACTTTTCATCGACTTTTCCTTCACTCGCCTAGGTTGGCATTTATAGGCGATCTTCATGAACCAAACCTGAAGCTGTGAAAACCAAGAGACATAAATGTCTTCTCGGTTGGCTTCTTTTGGTTTCAAAACCAAAAGCCAGAAGAAGCAGGAAAATCAAGAGACACGAGAGAGACAGAGAGCCAAGAGACATCCGGAAAATATATTTCTATTTTTTTTCCTTTTCTTTTATTTTATTTTTCCACACAGAAAGCCAAGAGTCATGAAACCAAAAATAATTATTTTAATAAAAATAATATTCCCATGATTTTATACCCGAATATTATAAACAAAATAAATTTCAGCTTCACTCCAAACACTTCTGAACAGTATCCGGAAAAATCATATGGTCCAGGCTATTGTGCCAAAATAATATTTATTATTTTCCTTGGACCCGAAACTCCAAAATAATAAACATTAATTATTTTTCTTGGGATTAAATAAATAACCCAATAAATAATTAATGGACCCAAATGAACCAAAAAATAATTAAATATTAATTATTTATTTCTTGCAATTTAATTAAATAAATAACCCAATAAATAATTAAGTAATAATTATTTTCCTCTAGTTTAAGTCCCGGTTAATTTTTCTAATTATTCAAACTGAACTCAGGTCCTGAATAATTAATTAACCAATTAAACCAGATAATAAATTTCTCTCTAATTATTTTATTCCAGTCCAATAATAAATTAGACTTCCCGAATAAAATAAAACTCTCTCAACTGAGATCATTTTCTCAACCCAAAAATTAATTAGGACTTACGGGCTATTCCGATGACCAAAAAGACACATCGCCTTGGTTACTAAAATGACCAAAATACTTCTACTATATAAATAGATGTATTTTGTATTTTAAATATTTCCTAATATCACCATAAGGAAATATTGACCCTAAGGACAATGTTGCATTAGCAGAGTCTTCGACCTACAAATGAAATGACTAAAATACCCCTCTACACATCGCCGTACATTTAGAGAGGAAGAAATGTACTAACACCTCTCTAAAGACATCTACCATTCTTAGGCCTCTAGTCCAATGATCCACAACTTCCTGGAGTGTTTCCGTTTTCCAAGGGTGTTACCCTTAAGCAAATATCCAAGTCATGTTTCTCAGGATCCTGGATATTTAGATCATCCGGACAACCACAAGGGGCGATATAGTGTAGAAACTATCTTGTACAAGTCTGTCTTAACTAACTAGTCACACATACCCAACATACAAGTATATTGGCCCTCCGATAGAACCTCAACTATAGTATATCAAAGCATATGCTTCCAGCTTCACCAGACCACCAACTCATACTCAAGTTATAGAGTACTAGTCCACGCTATAGCAGTAATAGTCTAGGTTTCTACCATATAGTACTTTTTAGAAACCACTACTACAGGTCCTGTTCTACGTATTCGAAATACGCTTATGTCATGAAGTGAGTGGACTACTCACTGGCTAAAGGTAAGCCATTCCCCACCTGTAATTCATAACATAATAACCTAAACATGACAAGATTCCCATTCTCATCAATTGGTTAAGCACAGCTGTTTATGTGTTTAAATAACCCATGATCCATACCTTACTGTGAAAGACCTCCATTCACATGGATCTCTTATTTACACACAATGGGTCTATTCCAAATGAAATTATACACAAATGAAGAAAATTATTTCACAAACGATTTCTAACAAATAAATTCTTTTATTAACATATTCGATATTTTCATCAGAAAACTAGTCTAAGAGGGCATATTCCTAACAATTAGCATGTTTGGGATCTGAGGATATCAGCAATACAAAGCCTTAAGTTGCTAACTATAGATTAAAATTTTGTAGTAGTCCTTGAAAGTTGTGTCGTTTGATTTTTAGTAAAATGTAATAATATGAATCCCATGTTATGTACGATAGAACACAAAGTTTGGAAAGTAGAATATGTTACTAAAATGTAGAGGTCATCATAGAAGATCGAATAAAGCATGATGAGAATTAGTTTGTGAAACTTCTTAGCGAATAGATACAAATCAGATACTATGATGCTAATATTCGATATTATGATACTAAGATTCAAATCATATTCATGTAACTTAATGATGATATTTATTTTCATTATAATATTCAATTGTATGATACAAATCAGATTCATGTAACTTAATGATGATATTTATTTTCATTATTGTTATCATTTCTCTGTGCTTCTATTTTCATAGTTTGATGGATGTTCAATTGATTGAAATTTTTTGTATATATGAGTATAATAACTATGAATATGGGTGAAACCATATGGGTGAAGCTACTGGGCATCTGTTAAAGGCAAAACATTGGCAAAAAGTTCTTCATCTGGCATCAAGGGCTTGGCTCTTCCTAAGGCGCAGCTCACCTGGGATTGTTGCTTTGCAATCCGAGGAAGGCATATGCAATGCCTCTCGCGGATGCTACTCTTATTCACATCATATTTTAATTATTATGATACTAATATACTTCCATTGCACACCCCCTCACCCCTAACATATTTATATATACCAATAGATTCACACATTTTGATGAACAAAGAAAATTTACCTAACCAAAAAGACATTTCATTTGCCAGATTCAAAGAATTTCATAAAGAAGTCGAATTCACCTAAGCCGAAAAACAATTGAACTACTAAAAGATGCTTCAATTCCTTCAGATGCTTAGTTTTCGGTTGATTTCAGTTATTGCTATTAGATAATGGGGTTAACAAATCAAGGAGATTCATAATGGGTTTTGAAAAGAAGTAGGCAGAAGATGTTGGATATGTAGATTAGCATTGAAAAATTAACATCCATCAAGAATTTTGGGCAAAATCGATGACTTGTGAATTTAATATGGAGACGATATCGAAAAGACATGCAATTAATTGAGCATCGTTTCATTGTGTCCTGCAAAAAAGCATGAGCCAAATGAAAAAGTGAAGCAAAGCCAAATGCAAGACAGATGCAGCTGAGAAAGGATGAAAGCTGAAGGAAAGCCGATGCAAGTCATATGGCTGAGAAAGGCAATCTAGGTAATAGATGGAAACAGATAGGTTGCCACGTGTCAAACTCTCCTTAAGTCTAAACAACAAATGTCAACACTAGAGGCTTCCCCTTCAACTTTTATATATTTATATAAATTTCTACATATTATAGATACATTTAGCATTGTCATATGGGCCGGCTTACACGGTTTCG
This sequence comes from Voacanga thouarsii, assembly GCA_026120185.1. Taxonomy (NCBI): domain Eukaryota; kingdom Viridiplantae; phylum Streptophyta; class Magnoliopsida; order Gentianales; family Apocynaceae; genus Voacanga; species Voacanga thouarsii. The sequence continues at coordinate 3,762,139 of JANUWF010001641.1, read as the reverse complement.
GGCGGTGTCGGTCCGGTCTGACACTAATGCTGGTCAGTCTGTGCCGGGCGCAGGGCTAAAAAAAGCCACCTTGAAGTGGTGAGAGGTTTCGCTTAGACCTCTACCAGTTTTATTAATTAATAAAATAAAGATTACATAAGAAGGGAACTTGATGCCTAAACCTCTTAAAATTATTATAATGATCAAAATTTAAAAATAAAATAAATATCCTAAAAATAAAATTAAAAAATTACATTATATTACTTATCCTAAGTTCCTAATTATTCAAATATTAAACTAACTATTTGGCTCACTCCATTCATCATCTGAGTCATCATCAATAATCCACGAATTAGTTGTCCTATCTTCTGCTGCGAACCAACTACTGCAACACATTAACATCTTCAAAGTATGAGGAGCCAATTAAGATCTTCTTTCATCAATTGTTCAACTTCTCTCACTAACGATGCTTTTCGATGGCACTATAGAGACAGGTGGTGTCAAAAGATCACGTGCCATTTTAAATAAAATTGGGTATTGATTTACATGAGTCTTCCACTAACTACAAATTTTAAAATGTTATCCTCATTTTTACTAGAGGCTGCATTTCGTAAATTGCCATCTCATTACAAATGATAGATGATCTTTTTTTTACGCTTCATAATACACCATAGATTAAATGCTGATAAAATCGAAGAGGTAGATCTTCGTTGTAGTTGAAATTGACTGCTAGATAATGATGATGATGGTGATGATAAACCATGCCTACTTAAAGTAGCAGAACTAGAACAAGAAGACTCAAACTCATACAAATTATACATGTCAGATAGAGCTTTAGCCATTTCATCTTTTATCATGCATTGCCTATGTAACACCCACTACCTACGTACCCTAAAATGGGCGGAGATATCACCTCGTCCTTAGGACAAGTGTTCTTTATAACTAGGTAATAGAAAACATAGAAGGAAGTATTTTAATAATGGACTTATTACAATTCCAAAATAATACTTATACAAATCTTGAACAAATAGATGGTAACTAAAATCTCTAACAAATAAATACATCAGGATAAATCTTCCAAGCTTATGGCAACATAAGTAAATCGACCTTCCAAGTAGGATCGACCTGAAGACATGATATAAAACGTGTGAGAAATATTTCCCAATAAGTCCTGTGTGTGCTCATGATATTTCAGGAAAAACAGTTCATGTATGCAAGTTTTGAACAAGTCATAATAAAAAGTCTGCAAGTCCAGAAATTTACCTTTAAACACTAAGTGGTGTTTTATCAACATTTGTAAAGTAAAAATGCTCAACTTGAAAAGAAATAACCACTCTAATAGAGTTGTATTTAAAATCGTGCATCATGAATGGACATGGCACCACACTTTGTGCACCATATCAAGAGAACGGTAAGGATACCACACTTTGTGCATCATGACAAGAGAATGATCAGAATGCCACACTTTGTGCATGCTGATACAAGGTGGGTGTATGGCCCAGTAGGTGAGATACTCCTCTATCTTTACACCCAAACATACCGGTTGTTCACTCCAAAAATAAACAGTCCACCTGAACTGTACTACTAGCTCAGACTGGCCTGACTAACAAGAACTGTCGTCTTGTCTAGGCAGGGTTCATCCCTCAGAGGTGGCCTCCTACTGAGAGACTTACCCAACCCTTCAAAGACTAGTTCTAGTAGTCTACCCTTATTGTTTACTCAACATTATGTTTATTCCACTTGGAAAATGTAAAATTAATGAAGAGCTTTCTTTGAAGTAGCAATTATGGTTTTCAAACAACTTTAGGTAAAATTTTGTTTAAGGAAAATTTATTGTTTTTCTCGAAGAATTGTTTACTTGACAAAAATTATTCTATTTTAGAAGAAGGAATATATTGTCTATAATTGTATCTCAAAGTACATCTTCCACGACAATCAGTGCATTCGACTTGCAAAAATGCATTTGTTGACAAACATCTTTATGTAAGGACTTACCTGATCTCTTGCTTTTCCTTGATACAATAGCCTTCCAAGATAGTTCAAGGCAATTTTACCCCGCCTAGGGTAAACACAGGGTATAAGTCCCAACATCTAGATAATACTTGCTTTAAATAAATAATTCCTAGACTAACATGCTTAAGCTCAACTAGATACAACAAATGTAGTTATGACAACAATGCCTTAAGCTTTAACACTAGTTGATAAAATATTTTATAGAATAAGATTAATTTGATAAGTTAAAATAAATAGGTGTTATAAATAATAAATAAGTAATAAATTATAAAATTAACTATTTATTAACAAATAATAAATAACGAGTAATATTAATAATAAATAAAATTAGTAATAAATAATGAGTACTATTAATAATAAATTCTAAATAATATTGGTAATAAATAATAAATAATATTATTACAAATAATAAGTAATATTAATAATAGATTATAAATAATTTTAATAATAAATAATAAATAAATTATTCTAATATAAATAATATTTATGAGTGTAAATAAAAGTTTTGGTAAGGATAACTAATAACAATATGAACATAAAAGACATTTGATATTAATTAATTCCAAAATGTTATTATTTATATTTAATAAAAATGTTACTATTTATTTATATAATAAATTAACAATATTTCAACTAATTATTGATTTTGAAAATATTTGTGTTTATCGAAATTAGTCAATTAAATTAAATAATATTATTAATTATATTAATAATAATGATAGCAAGAATAATTCTAAAAATAATAAAGGTAGTTTTACAATAATTTTTAATGACCATAGTGAAATACTAGAGAAAATCTATATACATATTCATACACACATGGATCCAACAAATAACATGTCGATTTATCCAAAAATAGTTTTGTATTATCATACATCACAATAAGGATGATATTCTACTAGCCATAATATTATTTATGGATTTATTAGAAAAATAACATCATGAAGGCATAATCAACAATGGTGGTATAATGACTACCATACATCAAAACATCCATAAAGCTCTTAATCATAATGAACATATAATGATCCTAAAGCATAATCCATAAGTCACAACATTCATTCCAAATCTCATGTCTTAAATCCATTCCCTTCACTCACATACATATCTTCTACCCCACATTATTCAATCAATCTATCAAATCCATCATCTAAGAGTCTTGAGTTTGAAAATTTAAAGAGAAGATCAAGAAAGAAATACTTGATTTGATGAACGTTAGATGAAGATATTGCCTTGCTTAATGGAGGTTCTTGAGTGCTTGAGAATCCTTCATTGGTTAAAGTTTGTCCAAGAATGGCCATCTAAGGTTCGGCCAAGAGAGAGAGAGAGAGAGAGAGAGAGAGAGAGAGAGAGAGAAATAGAGAGAAATAGAGAGAAAGAGAAAGAAAGAGATTAGAATGATATTGAAATGGTGATGATGAGATAAAGAAGGTCTAAAGTGTTTAAAGCTACTTTCTTGATGTTCTTCTTGTTCTTTACCAAAAAGGTGTGTTTGATATGAATGAAAGATCAACTTTGATGTTTTTGATGTTATGGAGTGGCCTATGAGGGAGTATGGACCAAATCCTAGTTGGTTTGAAGGTTCTTGGTGTGATTTGGGATTAATAGAGGTGATTGAAGATTGAAGAAGTTTAGTGTGTGTTCTTGGTGTTCTTGGTGTTTTTGAGAGAAATAGTGATTTCGTGTGTGTGTGTGTGTGTGTGTGTGTGTGTGTGAATGATGGCCGGATGGCCTAGCTTGGGGGAGGCTTTCGGTTATCCAAGAAGGAGAGAGAGAGTTTCAACTTTTTCAAAGTTCATATTGAGAGAAAAGTGGAGATGTTTGAGGTATAGGATTGGGTAATAATGTTTGCTCTTAGAAGGTTTCTTGTCCTTCAAAGGTGTTTGGCTGAACTAGCTTTGTTTTGATCATGGAATGGAGAGTTGTTTCAGCTTTGGGCTGGCCGAAAATGGCTATGATATAGTAGAGAATTTTCTGGTTTTATTATCTAGCTAGATGAGTGTGTAATGAAACAAAAATCTGGAATTTAATTTAAAGTTTGAATAATTTTGAATGGAGTGAAGATAGGAGTGTTTTGAGGTATGTTAATAGAGTCCTAATGATCAAGGTAGATGGAGAAGCCAAGGGGTTCTATCCATGGCTGCATTACGGCCGAAACTTGATGAAGTTTGATGAAGAAATTCAGCCTTGGCATTGAATAGGCAAAGTTGGAAAGAAAAATTCTGGAATTGAAGCTAAAGAACTCTAAGGATTTGAAATGGTTTTGTGCAGAATTTTTGGTCTTCTTTGGAACGGTTTTGTAGCTGGAATTTAGGGGTGTTTGAAGGTCCATTAACGGTGGTTTTCCAGCCATCATTTTGAAGAAGAAAGGAAAAAGTTTCAGGTGTTCTTGAGCACTAATGAATGGTTCCCTGATCACATTCAAAGATTGCTTCTTTGTTGGAAAAAAAATTATGGTTTGGTGTAGTTTGTAAGGCTGCAAAAATCCAAAGCAATTCAGCCTTCATTCTCACACAAGATGGTTGCTTCCTTGCAAGAATTAGGTAGAGAAAGCTTGTTGCAAATTTTGAAAACCAGCCATGAAGAAAATCTGAAAAATTTTCCAGATTTTAACCAAAACAAGAACAAAAAGAAGATAGAGTTCTTGAAGAAATAGATATGGTGATTTAAGTGAAACATCTTCCTATCCATCCTCCACATTTTCGGTCAACCTCCTATCCCACAAGAGCTGGAATTTTCAAAATTCCAAGCCAGGAAATTATCCAAGAATCTTATGGATATAAAAATGAATTAAAGAATTATGAGTTGTTTAAATTCAAAGAGGTTAGGACAAGGCTTGCAAAAATAATGGAGATAAGAATTCTTCTAGATTTCTTTTTAGAACAAGATCACATGGTTAAGACATTACCTTTGTGTCTTCCCTAAGACAACATTCCTAACTTTAAGGAATGTAAGAAAGAAGAAAATTCAAACATTGGTTAAGATAAATATGAAAAAAACTTAGGTGGTGGGATTTTAACTCAAAACCTTAGAGATTAAATCACAAAGCTCTAACCACTTAACTATAACAACTCTTGTTCTTATTTTCTCAACCAAATCTTCTTCTTATCTAAGCCTCAAGCCATGTTCCTATTTTGACCTCAAGTAAAATTACCATTTTACCCTTTCTACTCAACAAGTACAAATAAATCATACAACCCATAAACCACAATTCTAAGGCACACAAAATCATTCAAGAAATATATTTTATGCATGATGACATGATATGCATCACATCCCTCTTACTCTATGGTGGGTTTAGGTGGGGTTTTACAGCCTAAGTGTTTCAGATTCATCAAAATCTAATATTTTGTATAGACATTCAATAATACTATAAAATCCAGCAGTTTTTACTCAAGGATCCAAACACAATGCCATAAAATATAAAATAGGAATATATTCATAATATTTTTTATATTTTCAAACAAACTTTTTATAAAATAAATATATTGAGGATGCTCTATATACTCACCAAAAATGTGTGCTACCTTAGCTAGATATGATGAGTAGTGGGATAATAAGATCTTGATAAAAGTTGAATTGCTTCTTTAAAAGTAAATAAAAATATTGAAAGCACAATACAATTTTCAAAATGAGTTTTAGTTAGTTAATGTTGGAAATTATTACTATTACAAAATTCAATAAGTTGATTTTGAAAAGGTATAACACTTTCAAACATATCCAAAGTTGAGTTTCAACTAGTTTTACAATCTACTCTAAATTTTTTAAAATATACACCTTGTTCTCGGCATAAAGTCTTAAAATTTTGTTTCCTAGTTAGAAAAGTTTTAATAAATAAAATAATATTTTTAATTATATTAATAATATCATCAATATATTTATATCATTCCTTAACACACAAATTAAGTATATGACAAGCACACCTAGTATGAAATAAAATATCATCTAACAAAAGATTCATAGTATTTTTCAAAATTGTTATGGCAGAATCATTATTTGAGGCGTTATCTAAAGAAATAGAAATAATTTTATTTAAAATCCTATATTCACAACATGTTTGAGTAATCATTCTAACAATATTAGTACCTACATGAGAATATTCAAATAATTTAAAATAAATAGATCTTTTTTGTACGAACCAATCATGATCTATCTAATGACACATAATGCACAAATAGGACTCACTAGTAATTACAGTCCAGCCATCACAAGTAATAGCAAATTTCCAATTATAAGAATCAAATATAGCAATAAGACATTCTTTTATTTCTTTATATATCTTTATTATATCATTTTTTAATATTGTTCTAGGAATCCTTTTCCATGTAGGTTGGCAATTGATTTGCAAGTATTGTTCAATAATGTGAATTTTTTGCGAAATTAAAAGGTAATTTAGCTTGAACAATCATTTTAGCAAATCCACTTCTATTTTAATGATTGTATTAAAAATTACCTATAATTGGACCTCCAATAGTATGGATTTGTTGTTATTTAAGTAGGTTTTCTAACCAATCATTATGTGACCTATCCGCTGTTAGTGTTGTGCCCTAGAGGCAATCACTTGTACATTGTATATGACACATTTTATTTTAATATAAGGCATGATTTATCTTATAGTTTCTTTTCTTTACTTTAAGTAATATAATTGTTCAATAAAGTTCATAGTACAACACTGTATTAAGGAAATCATGATAGAGATCATGATATGAGATTCCTACTACACTGGATGGTGTTAGTACTTAAATAGTCCCTAGTCATAGTATTAATGAGACAGGACATCGTTAATGCGTTAAGACTAGCATGTGTTAGACTTCCTGATTTGATCAAGCGGTGGTTCTCATAACCGTGAGTATTGAGATACTTAAAGTTAACACATGGATGCTTGTTAATAGAACAAGTTCATTGGATGACCTATCTTTGAGATAATCACATGGATAACTATTTAGTGCCAGTGATATAATCTCCATATAGCAAACGTGCAAATATCCTTAGACTTGAGATCTCCAAGGTACTTTGTTTGCTGAGCTTTGTACTTTGATTCCAATCTCCGAAGCTTGATTAAGGGCCACCTATAGGATGGATATTAGGTACATTGTGAGGTAAACGAAAGTAGTTGAGAGGGGGTCAATAAAGGATTCACCACTCCTAATAGTAGGGGCGAATATCTCACGTCCACTTATAGGAATTACTACTTGAAAAGTCATTGGCCAAGGTGATTGTGTATTGGAAATAGTTCCAATTGATACACATCTAGAGTAGCGGGTTCCTGGTACAAGTACTATAGTATTCGGGCCAGAATTAATTCTGGAGGGAGTTGGAACTAATTCCGTACTCTAAACAGAATGAGATATTATATGGTGAAAGGAGTTAATTGTACTGAAGTTTGTTATTGAATGGTTCATGTCAAGCCACTTAACTTCTTGGAGTCTTGGGTGGTCATGATGTGTTGCTAGATACTGCTCATGATTTGCTAAATATGGATTTATTAATTGATGAATTAATAAACCAATCCTGATTAGAATTAATATGATTAATTCTAATTAATTATCGATTATTAATCTCAAAGACGTTTGGATTAATTCATGTTTGTTACCAATTAACTGGGAAACCTAATAGGTCACACACAATAGAGGATTATATACTCAAGATATTATTTGATAACATAGTGGGGTTAATTGAGAGAAAGAGAAGTTATTGTGGACAAATTATAATTAGTTGTAATTTGTGGTCCAAGTTGTTATTATGAGAACATGATGTTTCCAATTATAATCAGGGAATTCTAATTGGATTAGAATTCTCAGTTTTGGGAAGGAAAATTTTGTGTGACATATTATCAAGACACACGAAACCCTAGTTGAAAAGTGACACACAAAAAACCAACAACACTCGACCTTCTCTTCTCTCTATCTCTCTCGATTGTCTTGAGAAACAACCCTAGCCACCATCATGTTTTTGCTAGCACAGGAAAGTTTGGTGCTTGAGTATTCCTCTGTGTAGATTACTGTTAGAGATAATAACACACTGTGATTATAGTGGTTAGACGTTCAACTCACGTGGAGGTTGATCACGAGGATTGCTAGATCACGCCTTGACTTAAAGAAGAAATTTTATTTTTTGGACGATCAAACAAAGGTAAAAGCTGCTACCCTTATTATCTTTATGTCTTTTTTTCCACACATAGGTAAGTCCTGGGATGGTATCTCGTTTATTTTCTGCTGCGCCGTATAGGATACAAGCTTAAGATACCTAACATCCGCTTGCCCCGAAATGACCTAGCCTAATAGGAAAATCCCAATTCATTAGACCTTTCGATGCATTTAAATAGAAAGGCCTAAGGGTGCCATATTCTAGAAGCCCAAACTATGTCCCTCCTCCTTTCTTATATGCATATACCACCCTACAAATTTTTCATGTTGCCTTATTATTATCATTATCCTTTTCAAAAAGATTCCAAACCATAGATGTTTTTACTTTAGTTATAACTTTCGAAGTTTCACCATCATCCTGACCTATATTAGATTCATCAGGATTAATAGTTGGAGTTGGTTGCGATTGTGAAACACACTAGGCCTATTAGGGCCTTCATTTTCATTACCTATTTCATTATTCATTAAATTCAAGGTTAGATCTATATTGAAATCAAAATATACAGATGATTGTGATGAAGAAAAATGATGATATTGATTTGGATCCATTATTTCTAAACAAAAATAATCAATCAAAATTTAAATAAAAGTTCAAAATAATGAAATAAAGTATTAAAAAATAATTAAATAAGAGAATTGAAAAATATAAATAACTTGTAAATTAACTTAAAAATTAAACAAATAAGCAATTAATAAAGTTAAAAACTAAGAATGTAAAATTAAGAAACACTAACTAGTTGATGGCCAAGAACAATAATACTTTGTGGAGCTTTACTTCTTGTTTTCTTCAGGACTTGAACTATCCACTATTCCTCCACTCAATAATCTTCCAAAATATGAAGACTTTTGTGAAATCGCAACTAAAACCAACACTAGAGTAAGGGGGTCGGGATGCATACCATATTTTCTTGCATGCATAAATATGTTCTTATATGATTTTATGTGCTTTGGATATGTGATTTGTAGTCTAGATGTCTTAATTGTGTTTATTGAATAAAAAGGGCAAAATGGTAATTTTACTTGAGGTGGAAATAGGGAGATAGCTTGAGGATTAAATAGGAAAAATTTTTGGAAGAGAAAATAAGAACAAGAGTTGTTGTGGTTTAGTGGTTAGAGCTCTGAAATAAATCCTTGAGGTCTTGAGTTCAAATTCCATCATTTGAGTTTTAGCATGATTAAATTTTATTTTTGTTAGGTAGGCTATATTTCGGCCCTTGCATGCCTTAGGGAGGAGTAGGAGAGTGTTGTCCTAGGGGAGGCATGAAAGGAATATCCTAATCCTACACTTGTGCCCTACAAAAATTTCTAAGGGATCCATACCCTTTTAGATCTCTAGCTTTCCTTAATTCTTAATCAATTAGGTTGTTCAATTTATCTAAGCTAATTTTATTTCCAGAAAATTCCAGCAAGGTACTGTGATATTGAGGTTTCGAAAATGTTTATGGGAGGATATCTTGTTGACCGAAAATGGGGAAGAGTTATAGAAGGTTCCCAAGAGAATTAATCTCCATAGTTAAACCTTCAAACTCCAATCTATGTTTATTCATCTTTTTCATGTAGTAATCTAGAAATTTTTCTAGCTTCTTGATCAGTTCAATTGTCAAAATCTTCATCCATATTTCCCTCTCAAATACTGCCAGAATAATAACCAATTCACTCAGCTTAAAGGCTGAAAACTTCAGCCAAAACCGGACTGCTCAAAAGCTGCGCAAACCAAGAAAATTCCTAGGCAGTTTTCGCAACTTGGTGAGCCAAGAACCAAGCTGTTTCTTCCAGCTTTTCAACCAGCAATTCAACCTTGTCTTTCCTCCATAAAGAATGTTGGAAACCAGCCTTAAAGGACCTTCCAATATCCCTTCAAACTTGCAGCAAGTCGGATGAGACATGGCAGAAAAATCTGCAGAGAATTTCCAGCAAACCTTGCGAAGGACCAATCAGAATTTCCAACTTTGTTTCTTCTTCACCTTTGTCCGAAACTCATCCCATTTTTCTATAAAACCCACCATGATCAGCCATGAACTAAACTTCATCATCCTCACTATTGTTCTGCGTGAAAGGAGCTCCATGGTTGCTCCTAAAATCCCTCTATCAATCACTGCAATCAAGCCCTCAATTGGAGTCCAAAATTCCAGCAATTTATTTCATCAACCATCCATGGATTAAGCCTCAAACATCCAAAAAATTCCCTCACCATTACACTCCATAATTCGGCCACCCTAAAGCTCATTCAAACATCATTCAACTCAGCAAAAATTCTAGCCAAACAGCCGGCCATTGAAGCTTCCAAAAGACCTCCATCAACCAAGATCTTCTTACCATATTTACTACCATAATTGATTCCCTAACTTATTCTTTTTGAATTTCAAACAACCAGCTTTCCTTTTTCTGCCAAATCTAAAAATCCAATTACCAGAATTTCCAGTTCATTCAGTCACCCTTTCCAAGTAAAATTTTGGCCAGCCTTTCTCCCATTCTCTCTATTCTCTCCAAACCTCCAAGAACACCAAGAACACCTACCACCATTCTCATGCCTAAGACCACTCAAAACCTCTCCAATCTTCTCCAAAAACTCCAGATCACACCTACTCATCCTTTTGAATCCATTTCTGCAATTTTTAACATCAAACGCTGAAATCAAAGTTCCACTTTTGGATAAAAAACTAGAATTTTCTTGAGGGCTCAAGAACACCTTCAAGGTAAGCATGAACAATTAACTCCATCTTCTTCCATCTTCAATCTTACTAAATATATACTAATAAACTTTCTCTCTCTCTCTCTCTCTCTCTCTCTCTCTCTCTCTCTCTCTCTCTCTCTCTCTCTCTCTCTCTCTCTCTCTCGGCCGAATGGTAACTCCAACTATGGCCATTTTTCTTCTTCCTCCTTGGACGGATCAAGCCTTCCAAGTGTGGGAATTCTCTTGAAACGTCTTCAAGGTAGTCATCATTCAGGTAAGCCTCTTCAATCTTCTCTTTAAATTCTAGATTCATGTCTTTAGGATGTTACTGAAAAAGGATGGATTATGATTAAAGTTTGAACATGTGTTTTTGTGATGGAGTTGAGATTGAAGCATGAGAATGAATGTGTTTATATGATGAGTTGGGATTGATGCATGAGGAGGATTTGTCTTGGTTAAATTTTATGATGTTTTAGGGTTTGATGCATGCCTTTATGTCGTGAGTAGTATCAATGATTGAGCATGTTAGAGATTATGTCACCTTTGGTGAATAGGGTTTTATGTTCTTGTATTATTGTTGAGGCCATGAATATGATTATGTTTAGTGGAGTTGGGATCATGTGTTGATAGATTTGGATCTATGCTTTTATTTATGATTTGGATGTTTTGTTGATTAGTGTAGAGTGTATGTGCATGATTATGGTTAGCTATAGGAATTATGATCATGACCTTGTTGTTCCTAAGCCATTTAAGTTAGCCAATTTGATTCATCAATAAAAATTAATACTATATTTCCTTCTAGTGAATTCGAAAACCCTGGGAAAATGTGGATTTGGACTGTCATATGAAATAATGATATTTTAACCAAATAAATGATATCTTTTATTAAAATTAAAATATAAAAATATTATATATAATAATAATATTAAATAAATATTTTTTATATAAATAATCATAATAGGTAAAATATTAATCTTATAAGTTATATATTCATAAATACCATTAAAATTTATTTATTATCTTTTAATCAAATATATTAAAATTTACTTATTATTAATTTTATTTACCAATTATTTCTAACCATTAGTTATTATAAATCATTATTTTAAATGATATCATCTAGGACCTAGGACCCTTCATCAAATAAACCCTAATTTATTTATAGCAAGATTTAAACCTACAATTTATTAGTAACTATTTCACAAACCCTAGTTATTTTAATATCAAGCTAGATTTATTTTATAAACCCTTTTATTTATTATCTAGCCTTAAAATTTGGGACACTTTTATTAAAATTTGGGAGTGTTTCCCTTCTTATTTCGGTCAAACCAATTATTTGAAAAACAACAAGCAGTTTTATTTAAACACTAAACTATTTCTAAAACTGATTTTGACAAAGACTTTGGAAACCCTTAATTGCCATTTTCAAGTAAAGCTATGTTTTATCGATTTTCTCCTAAGTGGGACAATCAAACATTAAGTACTCAATAAGGGTAGGCTAGTAGTACTAGTTTTGAAGAGCAAGAGTGAGTCTTCTGGTAGGAGGCTACCTCCAGAAGATGAACTCAATTTAGAGAAACGTCAGTACTACTTAGTCATGTCGGTCCGAGCTAACAGGTTTCAATCATGTGGAATGTGTGTTGCCGGAGTGGACAACTGGTTTTGTTTGGGTGTAGAGAATGAGGAGTATCTTACCCGGTAGGCCGATCACCTTCCTTTTTGTCGGTCTGCACAAAGTGTGGCATTCTGACCGATGTATGGTTATGGGGCCCAACGTGTGGTAACCCATGGCCGCCCTTTTGAGTGGTTGATTTTATTGTATATGAATGGTTGGAAAAGCCAAAACGCCAATCTTGATTTTGGACATTATTTATTGCTTGCCAGTATTTTTCTTACGGAGTTCTTACACTTTACATTCATGAACTGTTTTCACTGGACACTCAAAGCACACACGGACTTACTGAGATTTTTATCTCATCACCCTTTTACCATGATTTCAGGTCGATCCTGTTGTGGGGATGAGTAGCTAGTTGTTGCCTGCCTTGGAAGATATTCTGTTATTTAATTTATGTAATGCTTTGGGAGTTGAGAGTGAACAATTTTTATTTTAAATTTATTCTTGAATTTTTGGGTTGTAATAAGTTTTAAATTTTAAAGTATTACTTTATTTTTGTTGTGTGTCTTAGTTATAAAGACCCCTTGTCCTTTGGACGGAGCAACATCCCTGGCCCTGGTGGGCCTAGGTAGTGGGGTGTTACAACTTTGCTTGAAGAATTGAAAAAATATATAAAAAATAAATTCTATTCTAACACTTTTTGTAGAGAAAATAAAGAGATTTAAGAATTATGAGAGAAAGAGGAATGAAAATGAGAGAGTTGGAGAGAGTTAGAGAGTTTTTAGTGAGTTTTGGAGTGAATTGGAAGTATTTATAGAGTTTTGGGAGTTAGGGGGAGAATATAGTCGTTGGGGGTCCAAATGTATATAAAAAAATGTTTCTTGACCATTGAGGGGCCAAAAATTAAAAAAAAGAAAAACTTGGAGAGCCGACGAGGTGGGCCGGCCAAGATCGGCCCACTATAGTGTGGCCGGTTCGAATTGCGAGCCAAGCAAGACATGCTAACTCAGCGGGCCGAACTGGCCCACATGCCAATGCTAGATACCTTACATCTAGATATTCTTCTGTTTTGATATATGATTCACATGCCAATTTCTTTCCATAAACTTTGACTTTTTTTTCTACATCTTGTGCAAGAATTATATCTCCATTAATTGTATGTGTCAATATCCAAGATAGTAATGCAGCTGTACTATGTCTTTTCCTAATGCAGCCGGTAATTTGCATCAAATTGAACTGGATTTTGCATCTAGCATTCATAGTGTAGTTTATTTAAGGAGAAAGATTCATACATAATTTAAGTTCAAGACTTTACCATTGCTTCGCCACTCTTGATCATTTCATTTAGTTCAGCTAAACTTTTCTTATTTTTCTCATATTATTGTGTAGTTAAAACAACAGATGCGATACTCAATTCAATTACTATTTTTGTTTTGTGATTTTCTTTACACCTATTTAACTAATGAACAGTTAAATTTCTTGTAAAGATTTAGAATCTATTTTTGCATATTCAATTTCAGTGAATTAAAATTTCCACATACATCTGTCTAAAGTTGTTAACCTTTGGAAATTCCAAGTCAATGTAGATCTTTGTTGCACTGCTGCTTGATATTGATGCATGCCCTTGGTCATGCTTTATTATCATCATTGTAAAAATAGAAATCTACATTATCTGGCTACTAAGCATTTCTATTCTCTGAATCACATTTGTATGGTTCCCCCCAAAGTGTTACTCTTAATTCCTTTCCTCTACAATTCAAAATGATTTCAATCAGTAACACATATATGTTTATATATGTATATTTATATCATCTTACTCAAATAAAACTCAGCAAAACTTACTGTGATCCTTAATTGTTACAAACTGTTAATTTGGTTTCCTATTCGAGACCTTTGTTCAATAGCTGACACTCCTGTTATCATACCAATTGCATCTAAAGGAGAATGGGGGGAGTAAATTTATATTCACCATTAACTACTGTCAGAACTTTTGTGTTTTTTTTTTTTTCAAATGCATTTTCATCTTCTGAGAAGAAACCCTCTATAATATATATTCTCAATATATTAGTGTACATATTCAACATGGTACATTCACAAATTTGATAACAGAATATCAGTGCTCAGAACATATAGAAGAGGTTTACAGGAATCTTCACATAGTCAAGCATCTATTAAATGATCAAATAATCATGCTAATTCTTTTCACATAGGTAGTTGCATTAACCTATGTCAACTATACCTACAATCAATGTATTCAAGAATCAGCAAATCAGTAGGAAATTATCTACATAACATGTAAATGCAAATTTTCATGAACATCTCTTAATGCCTATTATTCGTATCAAGGTAGAAGGCATATTTTACAACATCAGGGCCCAAATGGTATGCATCAAAAGTATCTACTAATCAACTTTGTAGATTAGGCAGATGAATTGGGCAAAATAGTGAGACTATAATATGAACACGTGCTGATGGTCATGATTCATTTAAAAACATGAAGCAAGTAATAACACTTTGCATTGGATGGTGATTATAAGTATCAAATGCAACTCAGTTCTGAGTATGATGCTTAAACATTATAGAGTCTAATACGCACGTCAAAACTTGGAGGATATTAGTTTACTAAATTCACTTGATACATGGTAAAATACAGTGGTCTTCAACAAAAGTATGATGCAGATAGAGATTAAGCCTCAAAACATTGGCAAGTAATAATTTACACATACAAACAACAAGGTCATCTGCTGATGATTTCTTGTCACATAGGTGGCTAACTTCTGATAGACAAAATAATCATGCAAACTAAGAGATGGCATAACACTACCACATTTACCACTTCACTTAAATCCAATCACATCTTTCTTTTTTACTTTTATTTATTTTTTCTTTACTCTCACATAACCAGTAAATTTCCAATATTTTCGCCTTGCACATGTTCATGTTATACCTAATTAGCTTCGTAATTATGTAAATAGCATGTAAGTAAATTTTGCATGAACATCTATTAAAATTTGTGAAATTAAATGCACATCATATGCTGCACAGTTCTAAGAATGATGCTTAAAAAATTATGGACTCTAATATGCACATAAAAAAAAACTTGGGGGGAAAATAAGCAGTCTATTCTCCCATTGAAAATTTCCCAACTAAGAGACTAATGTCTCCATCACATGTGAAATATCTTCATATGTCAGGAAACATAATTTGAATCAAAGGTTTGCATCAAAGCTGTTAGAAATCAGGATTTTTTTTTCTTCATATGTCAAAATTCAGGTTTTTTTGTCTTTTTTTCCCTCTTTTTTAAATATGCATATTAAAAGGTTACATTACACCACCGGGGAATTTGAATCAAAGGTTTACAGCAAAGATGTCAAAAAAAAAAAAATGAATTTTGGCTTCATATGTCAGAAATCAGGATTTTTGGACTTTTTTTTAATACGCATATTAAAAGGTTACATTACACCACCAAGGAATTTCAATCAAAAGTTTGCATCAAAGCTGTCTACCACTCATTTTTGTTAGAAGAAATGAGTTTTCATGCCTCAATTTCCGAACCACATTAAAACAGTAACAAACCTATCATGCTCACCAAACAATGAGACAGTCATATGAGCACATGATTGCAACCATGATGCATTACAAAATAGTGACATAGTATTAACATTATTGCATTGAATGATGATTGTGTGGTTTCAATACTCTACTATTTTAAGTATGATGCTTGAAAATAATAAACCATAATATGCACATCAAAACTTGGAGAAAAAAAAGCACAACATTATTCCATTGAAATGCTATCAACTAAGAGGCTAATGTCTCCAACATGGGATTCAATATCTTCATACAATAGAAAAACAAAATTTATGTCTTGGAATATCTGGTAGCTCATCCATCACTTCTTCTATGTATGTCCTTCTGTCAATAACAATTTGTAAATCCTCATTCAACACTTTGTAGTTTGGTCTAAGGGACTAAGAACTGAAGTTTTTCATCATGTAAAAGTTCCCTTCTTTAATAGAATTCTAGAAATCAGGAACAAATTTGCTCCTAATAATACAATGTTTCATGTTGTCCTACAAAAGCAATAAAATTTACTATTAAAACATATATATCAAGAGCTAAAATTTTCATAGATATAAATATGTATCCGACATCATTAGAAGTAATTATAACTTTGCATCCAAGGCCAAAAAATCTACTCATAATCTTTCCCAATCATTGAGCATTATATGTATCTAACATCTGAATAATTCTAAAAAGCACTATTTTATCTTGCTTTTCTTTTGCCAATTCATTGAGCAACACGTATTGAAATCTTCCTTTTGTCATTGCAACAACTTAAAATGCAAAAAATCTCAAATCTACTAATTCCAGTAACCCTTTTCCCTCTTTTTTAGTTTTTTGGTTTACAAGACCTATTTTTTCCTAGCTAGTATACCTCTATTACACAACCCATATATTTATAGAGTATTAAATTCTTAGATATTCATAAAGTTATGGAATTTTACGCGATCTGGAGCGTTTCATCTGGTCACGTCTATCTTGTTGGGGTTTCATCATGCTTATCAAATAAGAACACAGTAGAAATAACCATAAAATCCATGCCCAAGGATCATGTGTTTGCAATTAAAACAGGAATAGAGGAAGGAAACGGATATTACCTTCTTTAGCAGAAAACAAAATTTTCTTGCACCAACTAAGGAACCAATTCCTCTGCTTTGATCATCCACCAAGTGCCACTACAATCCAAAAGTAGGATTGTCTCTAATAGTAATCTACACAAGGTTGAATTGCTAACAAAGCCCGCTCAAAACTATGCCAGTAGAAGAGGAGCGGCTAGGTTTAATTGGAGAAGAATAGGAAAGAAGAAGAAGATCCAAAAATTCTCTCTACAAAATGAATGAATTCCCTTATTTATAGTTTTAGAATTTATGCTAATTGCAAAGTCCTTCAAGATCTAATGTCTACAATTGGGCCCTTAAAGTTTATGTAATTGCAACCAAGTCCCAAGAATTATAACAAACTTATAGTTCACCTATTTATATATAAATATATATATATATATATATATATATATTCTTCTCTTAATTAACCCTACAATATTATCAAATAATATATATTGAGCATTCAAACATTTATTGTGTGTGACCTATTAGGTTTTCTGGTCTTATTAGTAGTATAATATGAATTAATTCTAACAGTTTTAGAATTAATAATCCTAAATAAAATATAGGATTAATTTATTAATTCTCTATTAATAAATTTATATTTAGCAGATCAAGAGCGACATCTAGCAATAACTCTTGATAACCTAAAAGTCTAGAAAGTCAAATGGCTTGACGTAAACCTTTCAATAGCAAATAACCAGTGCAATAAACTCCTTTCACCATACTATATCTCATTCGGTCTAGAGCATGAAATCAATGCCAACTCCGTCCAGAATCTTATTAATTCTGACCCGAATATTTTACTACTTGTTCAATAAATCCATTACTCGATATGTGCATCAAATTTGGAACTATTTCCAACACATAGTCGCCTTAGCCAAGGACACCATGAGTACTGACTTCCACAAATGGCCCTGAGATATACTCTCCTACTATTAGGAGTGGTGAATCTTTTATTGACCTTCTCAACTACTTTCATTTAGTTTACATTGTACCCAATATCCATCCCATAGGCGATCCTTGTAAGACTCCAAAGATTGGAATCAAAGTACAACGCTCTATAAACAAAATACCTTGAAAATCTCAAGTGTAAGGATACTTGTACACTTGCTATAATGAGATTCTATCACTGACACTCAATAGCTTATTCAAGTAATTATCTCATAGCTAGGTCATCCAATGAACTTGTTCATATAATAAGCATCCACATATTAATCCTGAGTATCACAATACTTACAGTTATGAGAACCACCGTTTGATCCAATCAAGGGATATAACATGTGCTAGTCTTGGCGTATTAATAATGTCTCATCTTATTAATACTACAACTAGGGATTATTCAAGCCCAAACACTACATGGTTTAGTATGAATCTCACATCATGATCTCAATCATGTTTTTCTTAACACTGTGTTGTACTAAGGACTTTATCAAACAGTTTATACGCATATTAAAATATAACAATCAAACTAAAAGATAAAGAATGCCTATTTTATTAATTATTATGCAATATACATGGTACAAGTGATTGCCTCTAGGGCACAACACTAACAATCTCCCACTTGCACTAGAGCCAATCATTTATATATCGAATACCGAATGGCTCAACATGTTTATTATGGTTCTTCTGGGAAAGTGCTTTAGTAAGTGGATCAGCTATGTTCTGATCCATGGGAATTCTCTCTATCTTTACATTTCGCCTAACTATGATCTCTCTAATCAAATGATAGCATCTAAGTACATGCTTGGATCGTTGATGAGACCGTGATTCCTTTACTTATGCAATAGCAGCATTGTTGTCACAATACAAAAGAATCGGATCTACAATACTAGGCACCACTCCAAGTTTAGTTATGAACTTCTTAATCCACACAACTTCTTTAGCTACTTCAGAAGCTGCTATGTACTCTGCTTCATTTGTCAAATTAGCAGTAGTCTCTTGTTTAGAAATTTTCCAACTTACTGCCCCATCACCTAATGTGAACACGTAGCCAGATTGTGATATATAGTTGTCCTTATCGGACTAAAAACTGGCATCAGTATACCCTCTTACTTGCAAATTACCATCTCCATATACCAAGAATACATCCTTAGTCCTTCATAAGTACTTGAGGATATTCTTTACAGCCACCCAATGACTCTCTCCAGGGTCAGATTAGTATAGGCTCATCAAGCTAAAAGCACATGATACATCGGCCTTAGTACATATCATAGCATACATAATAGATCCAATTGTCGAAGCACACGGAATTCTACTCATATGATCCCTTTCAACTTGTGTCTTTGGAGACATCGACTTTAAAAGGCTTACTCCATGTGTCATAGGTAAGAATCTTCTTTTGGATTAATCCATGTGAAACTTCTTCAGCACCTTATCTATGTATGTAGACTGCGAAAGACCTAAAACCTCCTTGATCTATTCTATAGATCCTTATTCCCAGAATATAGGTTGCTTCTCTAAGGTTTTTCATGGAGAGCATCATGGAAAACTAAATCTTTACAGACTGAAGAATGGAAACATCATTTCCTATTAACAATATGTCATCTACATAAAACAATAAGAAAACAATTGCACTCCCACTAACCTTCTTATACACATAAAGTTCATCCATGTTTTGAATGAAATCAAATTCTTTAATTGTCTCATCAAAACAGATGTGCCAACTCCTATATACTTACTTAAGTCCATAGATGGATCTTTGCAACTTGTATACTTTTGTGCCATCTTTGGATGTGAAACCTTCAGGTTGTATCATATACACTTTCTCGATCATGTTTCCATTAAGAAAAGCTATTTTCACATCCATTTTCCAAACCTCATAGTCTTAATGAGCAACAAGTGCTAGAAGTATTCTTATAAATTTTAGCATAGTGATTGGTGAAAAAGTTTCGTCATAGTCAATACCTTACTGTTGTCGATAACCTTTTGCAACCAAACGTGCCATATAGGTAACCACATTACCATCCATGTCAGTTTTTTTTTTGAAAACCCATTTGCACCCTATAAGCTTAATTCCTTCAGGTGGATCTGTTGGGAAATATGCCCTCTTAAACTAGGTTTCTGATGTAAATATCAAATTTTTTAATAAAAGAATTTATTATCAAAAATTCTTTGTGAATTTATATTTTATTTGTGCACAATTACGTTTAGAAAAGACCATTGTGTTTAAGTAAGTGGTCCATATGAATAGAGGTCTTTCACAGTAAGATATGGATCACGGGTTACATAACACACAAACGTTCGTTCTTAATCAATTGATGAGAATGGGAATACTCATCATGTTTAGGTTATTATGTTGTGAATTCCAAATAGGGAATAGCTTACCTTTAGCCAGTGAGTAGTCCACTCACTTCATAATATGAGCGTATTTCGAATACGTAGAACAGGACCTGTAGTAGTAGTTTCTAAAAGTACTATATGGTAGAAACCTAGACTACTACTGCTACAGTGTGGACTAGTACTCTACGACTTGAGTATGAGTTGGTGATCTGACGAAGCT
Organism: Voacanga thouarsii; assembly: GCA_026120185.1. Lineage (NCBI taxonomy): Eukaryota > Viridiplantae > Streptophyta > Magnoliopsida > Gentianales > Apocynaceae > Voacanga > Voacanga thouarsii. Next base: position 3,741,546 of record JANUWF010001641.1, on the reverse strand, counting down.
AGAAGCATGTACTTTGATATGCTATAGTTGAGATTCTATTATAGGACCAATATACTTGCATGTTGGGTATGTGTGACTAGTTAGTTAAGACAAACTTGTACAAGATAATTTCTATACTATATCGCCCCTTGTGGTTGTCTGAATGATCTAAGTATCTAGAGCCCTAGGAAACATAACTTGGATATTTAATTTAGGGTAGCTCTATTGGAAAGCAGAAATAATCCAAGAAGTCATATATCATTGAACTAGAAGCCGAAGGATGGTAGATGTCATTTAAAGAGGTGTTAGTACATTTCTTCCTCTCTAAATATACGGCGATGTATAGAGGGGTATTTTAGTCATTACAACTATAGGTCGGAAACTTTGCTAATGTAGCATTGTCCTTGGGGTCAATATTTCTTTATGGTGATATTAGGAAATATATAAAATGTAAAATACAGCTATTTATATGGTAAGGGTATTTTGGTCATTTTAGTAGCCAAGGCGGTGTGTCTTTTGGTCCCCAGTATAGACCGTAAGTCCTAATTATATACAGGCTATTGGGCCATTTACTTAGTTCTAATTAGAATAATTAATTTAGTCTAAAAGACTAAACTAAGAGTCCAATGGGCCATTCCAGTTTAACCTAGGGTTTTATTTAGGTTAAACAGGAGAATAAATAGCAACGTTATTTTAGACGGCTTCTTCTCTGTGAAAAGAAAAAGACGCCTCCTCTCTCTCTCTCTCTCTCTCTCTCTCTAGAAAATATTCCTTAGCCCTGTAAATTGTTCACCAAACGAAATTAGATAGGCCATATACTGAAAGATCGAGAGTTTGGCGGTCACCTACATGCAAAGACGGAGTAGGAGTCTTGCAGGAATCGCACCAAAGGTTTCCACCAGCGTGCCTACCCCGGTTGCACACATTCCGATCCAGCCAACTTTGAGAACAAGGAGAAAAGGTTAGAAATTTTTTCCTTCGGAATCTGGACAGAGCTTAACCGGTGTCGGCTAGGGCTGCCAGAGCTGGCTCTGGCTCTGTACGGGGAGTTCCCCATTCTATTTTTCAGCTTTCGCTTCCGTTGCGTGCTATGTGTTTTCCCCTTTTCTAGGCCTTCAATTGATATCAGAGCATGAAGGTTTTGTGAAAATATAGGGAGCATGCATCTAGTTGAATAAAACTGGACACATATGTATGATTAAACTGTGATCCTTCGCTGTTTTGGTATGGATAGATTCTCTTGTTAAACCTCTTTGATGGAGGTATAGGAGATTTGTAATTTACTATTTTTCTTAGCAAATCGTGTAAGCCTAATGTTAATGGGTATATGCGATTGTTGATTTTGGTTGATTTCATTGTATTTGGATTGAAATCGAAGAGCCAATGGTACCAGAAGTTGCGCAGAAAAACAGAAGAAATTCATAGAGGAAATTCGCTGAAAAACTACAGGAAGATCGCCCGGTCAGACCGCAACCGACGCCGGCTGGGGTAGTCAAACCGGCGCCAACTCGGGTTTGGAATCCGGTCCGTGCACTGATTGCCCATAGGTCCTAGTTCTATGCGGCGGGTGCAGTGGACCAAGGAGAAATTTTTTAATTTTCCTTGTAATTTTTCTTGCAATTTCTTTTGGTTTTGGGGTCCATACCAGACGAAGTTAATATTTTGCAATAGTTAATATTCAAGGAATATTTTTGCATGAAAAATATTAGTAAGGGATTTTAGGATTAAACAAGACTATTAATTAATTAATTAATGTGTTTAATTCTATTATCTGGGCCCTTGGTTTAAAAATAGAAAAGCATAAAAACGTCTACTATTTTCTAACATACTATTTATTTTTATGTACCTATGTACACGGTTTCTCAAAGACCAAAGTCTTTGGGAATATTTTTTGACAAAGAAAATATTTTTTCTACAAATTAAATGGTTATTTGAACTTGAACAAAAATTAATCCTTAGATATTTTCTCAAAGGATTTAATCCTTGACATAGAAAATATATTAGATTTAGATATTTTTGTAAGTTAAAATAGAAAGCCATTTTGTTTTATTTTGACACAAGAAAATTTGTTTTGTCAAATAAACTTGAGACCAAAGTCTCTAGAAAGTTTTAATTGGAAGATTTTTGAAATCATTAAATTTTTAACTTAAATAAAATTAGTCCATGGAAAAATCTCTCAAATTATATATACCTTGACATAGAAATTTTAATAGATTTAGATATTTTATTTTTTAGTTAAGGGAAAACTTAATAAAAATTTTCAAAAGGATATTTTTTAGAAAACCCTTATTTTAAAAGACTAAGTGAGAGAGGGGTTCCAACGGCCCCACGGCTTCCATCATGATCCTCATTAGAGATCGTGGGTCCCCTCGCGTCACCTGGGAGTGAACCCGTATGGGATGGGGATACCACAAGAATCTAGATCTAATGAAGGGATGTAATTAATAACCCGGGGCACGTACTATGATCGGCTAACCCCTCGTTAGAGGTCATAGTGCGAGGTATGTCAAAAGGAAATAAGAGGAAACAGCCATCCCCTCGATGAAGTTATCTTCTAGATCATTACCTAGAAGGGAAATTAATTTGTGGTGGTTAACACACTTAGCTTAGGAAACTGTTAATCTTCCCAAGAAGCTATGTCAATTTTCCAAAGAGCCAAATTAATTATTATCACTTTTGATAATAAGGATAAAATGCACATATTTGTTTTGTTTTCACAAACTAAATCTTTTTCTTTTATTTTTGATTTTTCAGAAATGGTGGGAAGTTTTTTTAGTCCATTGGCCGTTATTCTCAGAGAGAATAAGCTAACAGGACCAAACTATGTGAACTAAAAGAGGAACCTGAACATAATACTCACAGCGGAAGAGTATAAGTATATCCTTTACGAAACCTGCCATGTAATCGGGGAAGGTTCCACCGCTGAGGAGTGTGAAGCTGAGAAGGCATGGAAGAAGGCCGACGAGATGGCTCGTTGTTACATGTTGGCCTCCATGTCTAATGTGCTCCAGTCCAAACATGAGCACATGACCACTGCGTATGACATAACTCAATCATTAGCCACGATGTTCACGGATAAGAGCCGGCCCGCAAAGCAGGAGGCTTTTCGAACTATCATTAACACTAAGATGGCTAAAGGAGCATCAGTCAGAAAGCATATGCTCAAGATGATTGCTGCTTTCGAGGAGGTAGAAATCTTAGGGGTTGTCATTGACCTCGAGAGCCAAGTGGACATGATTCTCGAATCTCTACCGAGTTCCATTACTCAATTCAAATTGACTACAACATGAACAAATTAAACATGGGTTTAACTGAGTTGATAAAGGAACTCCAGATGGCGGAGAAGGTCATGAAGCCACAATCAAAAGCTATGATTGCTAAGGCTTCATCTTCTAGAACTGGGCCCAAGTCCAGGAAGTTCAAGGAGAAGAAGGGGAACGCAGCAGCCTAGCCCAAGACCTAGGCCAAAGACAAACCCAAGGGCAAGTACTTCAAATGTGGACTGAAGGGACACTGAAAAAAGAAGTGTTCAGATCTTCAAGCCAATAAAAACCTCACAGGTAATGTTTTCTATCTAAAGTCTATATCAATGGTTAGATCAACTTCTACTTAGATTATTGATTCAGGGGCCACTGATCACATCTGTGACTTCTTGTAGGGATTTAGAAAGATTAGAAGACTCCAGAAGGGCGAACATGGACTACATGTGGGAAATAGAGCACAAGTTTGGGCCCTTACAGTGGGAGAGCTGGATCTTGTTTTTTATTGTAATAGAATAGTGGTTTTGAAAGATATTTTATATGTACCTAGATTTCGACAGAATTTGATTTCAGTTGTGAAACTAATAAATCAAGGATATTCTCTATCTTTCTATTCTGGTATTTCTATCAGTAGAGATGGAGAAATTTTATGTACTGGTCACATGTATGAGAATCTATTTTTCTTAAACCCTATTAACAATCAATTAAATAACACCCAATCTGAACTTTTAATAAAGAAGAAAAAGACCAATGTCAATGACTCTTATCTTTGGCATCTAAGGTTGGGTCATATCAACTCAATCAAGATTCAGAGGTTAATCCATGATAGGCCTTTAGGCTCATTGAGATTGGAAAATTGGCCTTAGTGTGAATCCTACCTAATGAGAAAGATGACCAAAAGGTCATTTACCCCTAAGGCAGATAGATCTAATGAGGTATTAAGTCTTGTTCACACTGATGTGTGTAGTCTCTTGTCTATACCAGCTAGAAGAAGTTTTGAATACTTCATCACTTTCATGGATGATTGTACAAGGTTTGATTACATTTACCTGATGAGACACAGGTTTGACTCTTTTGACAAGTAGTTTAAGGCTGAAATGGAGCGTCGGACGGGTAAATTGATCAAGATCTTATGATCAGATCATGGTGGAGAGTACCTACTGGGTGAATTTAAGGACTACATGGCACATCATGGGATAGTATCCCAGCTTTCTGTGCCGAGGACACCCCAACAAAATGGAGTTGCTGAGAGAAGGAACATGACATTGATGGAAATAGTCCGAAGCATAATGTCTCATGCTACTCTTCCAGTGTCTTTTTAGGGGTATGCCTTGGAAACAGCAGCATACATTCTGAACTTGGTGCCTTCTAAGTTAGTACCTAGGACTCCCTATGAGATGTGAATTGGGCGTAAGCTAAGTCTGAATCATCTCAATATATGAGGCTGTCCAGCTTATGTACTGGTCAAGAGAGACAAGTTGGAACCAAAATCAGAATTATGCTATTTTGTTGGGTATCCAAAAGGGACAAAAGGGGGTTACATTTATCATCCTAAGGAGCAGAAAGTACTAATTAGTACCAATGCTAGATACTTAGAGGATGATCAGAGTACTTCCACGAAAGGTTCAATTAGATTGGAACTTGAGAAGAAGTTATCTTCTGAATCAACTTCTTCTGGCCCAATTTTGGAACAAGAAGAGGCACAACCTCAAGAGCCTATACAATTGGAGCCTTGTCATAATGGGAGAGTGTCTAGGGTTCCGGAGAGATGGACTGGAGAAGCTTTCGAGCTAGTCTCTGACCATCAAGAATGAGACCCCACTAGATACGAGGAGGCTATGGCTAATGCCAATGCAAATCTATGTCATGAAGTAATGAAAGTCGAGATTGAGTCTATGTACTTCAATCAGGTTTGGGATCTTGTAGCTTCACCTGAAGGGATAAAACCCATGGGGTGTAAGTAGGTATACAAGAGGAAGAGGGGAGTAGAAGGGAAGGTGGAAACCTTCAAAGTTAGGCTTGTGACGAAAAGGTATACTCAGAAAGAGGGTATCAATTATGAGGAAACCTTTTCTCCGATAGCAATGCTTAAATCCATCCGTATCCTTCTTGACATCGCATGTCATTATGACTATGAGATATGGCAAATGGATGTCAAGACGGCATTTTTAAATGGCCATCTTAGCGAAGACATCTATATGTCCCAACCAAAAGGCTTTAATGCTAAAGGCCAAGAACATATGGTTTGCAAGCTTAAGAAGTCCATTTATGAACTTAAGCAGGCATCGAGAGCATGGAACATTCGTTTTGACGAGACTGTAAAGTCTTATAGTTTTATTCAAAACGAGGATGAACCATGCATGTATAGGAAAATTGAAAGCATTATTGTGGTTTTCTTGTCTTGTATGTGGATGACATTTTACTCATTGGAAATGATGTAGGGTCATTGTCATCTACAAAGGTTTGGCTATCTAGTTAATTCAATATGAAAGACTTGGGAGAAGCCAGTTACATTCTCGGAATTAGGCTTCTTAGAAATAGGAAACAAAGAATGTTAGGATTATCCTAAGCGGCATACATTGACAAAATGCTAGCCAGGTACAGCATGGACTCAAGTAAGGGAGCTCTAATTCTTTGCAGACATGGGTTGTCTTTTTCTTCAAAGGATTGTCCAAAATCTCAAGAAGAAAAGGACAAAATGAAAAGGATTCCCTACGCTTCGGCTACAGGAAGTCTCATGTACGCCATGCTGTGTACTAGGCCATATATCTACTTTGCCGTAAGCTTGGTTAGCAGATATTAGTCAAACCCTAGGAAGGTTCATTAGCAAGTTATAAAACATATTCTCAAGTACCTTAAGGAAACGAGAGATCATATGCTGGTTTACAGGACTGATGACTTGGTTCCTACAAGATATACAGACTTAGACTTCCAGGCAGATAAGGATGAGAGAAAATTCACTAGTGGATATATCTTCAACTTGTCTAGAGGAGCTATTTCATAGAGGAGTATCAAGCAATCTTGCATTGCTGACTCAACTGTGGAAGCTGAGTATGCGGCAGCTTCGGAGGCATCCAAGGAAGCAGTCTCGCTCCGGAAGTTCCTTTCAGAACTTAGAGTCGTGCCACACATGGACAAGGCGATTGTGATGTATTGTGACAACACTGGAGCATCAATCTAAAGAACCCAGGAACCACAAGAAGGGGAAGTACATCGAGAGGAAGTACCACCTGATTCGGGATTTCATCGAGAGATGAAAAGTCGTGGTGGAACAGATTGCCTCCGAGAACAATCTAGCTAATCCATTCATCAAGTCTTTGGCTGAGAAAGTCTTCAAGAGACACTTAGACGCCTTAGGGATGGGCACCTACGGACTTACTTAGTCTTAGAGTACAAGTAGGAGATTGTTGGGAAATATGCCCTCTTAGACTAGGTTTCTGAGGTAAATATCGAATGTTTTAATAAAAGAATTTATTATCAGAAATTCTTTGTGAATTTATATTTTATTTGTACACAATTACGTTTAGAAAAGACCTATTGTATTTAAGTAAGTAGTCCATGTGAATGGAGGTCTTTCACAGTAAGGTATAGATTACGGGTTACTTAACACATAAACGTTCATTCTTAACTGATTGATGGGAATAGAAATCTCATCATGTCTAGGTTATTATGTTGTGAATTCCAAATGATAAATGGCTTACCTTTAGCCAGTGAGTAGTCCACTCACTTCATGACATAAGCGTATTTCGAATACGTAGAACAGGACCTGTAGTAGTAGTTTCTAAAAATACTATATGGTAGAAACCTAGACTACTACTGCTACAGCGTGGACTTGTACTCTACGACTTGAGTATGAGTTGGTGATCTGACGAAGCTAGAAGCATGTACTTTGATATGCTATAGTTGAGGTTCTATCATATGACCAATATACTTGCATGTTGGGTATGTGTGACTAGTTAGTTAAGACAAACTTGTACAAGATAGTTTCTATACTATATCGCCCCTTGTGATTGTCTAAATGATCTAGGTATCCAGGGCCCTGGGAAATATGACTTGGATGTTTGCTTTAGGGTAGCTCTCTTGGAAAGTGGAAATAATCCAAGAAGTCATAGATCATTGGACTAGAAGCCTAAGGATGGTAGATGTCATTTAGAGAGGTGTTAGTACATTTCTTCCTCTCTAAATATACGACAATGTATAGAGGGGTATTTTAGTCATTACACCTGTAGGTCAGAGACTTTGCTAACGTAGCATTGTCCTTGGGTTCAATATTTCCTTATGGTGATATTAGAAAATATTTAAAATGCAAAATACAGATATTTATATGGCAAAGGTATTTTGGTCATTTTAGTAGCCAAGACGGTGTGTCTTTTAGTCCCCAGTATAGACCGTGAGTCCTAATTATATACATGCTAAGGAATTGATCTTAAATTAAATGGAATTTATTTTATTTAAATAGCCTGATTTAATTATTGGGCTAGAATAAAATAAAGGTCCACGGAGAGAGAGAATTAATTAAATTAGTTTGGGGGGTTAATTAATTAATTATTTTGGGCTTTGGCCCAGTTTGAAAAATTAAAGATTAACCTGAGACTAAACTAATATAGGTTTATTAATTGGACTAGTTTATTTGGGCTGAAAAATTAATTATTAATTGGGCCATTTACTTGATTCTAATTAGAATAATTAATTTAGTCCAAAAGACTAAACTAAGAGTCCAATGGGCCGGTCCAGTTTAACCTAGGGTTTTATGTAGGTTAAACAGGAAAATAGATAACAATGTTGTTTTAGACGGCTTCTTCTCTGTGAAAAGAAAAAGATGCCTCCTCTCTCTCTCTCTCTCTCTCTCTCTCTCTCTCTCTCTCTCTCTCTCTCTCTCTCCAGAAAATATTCCTTAGCCCTGTAAGTTGTTCACCAAACGGAATTAGGTAGGCCATATACTGAAAGATCGAGAGTTTGGCGTTTACCTATATGCAAAGACGGAGTAGGAGGCTTGCAGGAATCACACAAGAAGTTTCCACCAGTGCGCCTACCCCAGTTGCACACATTTTGGTCTAGCCAACTTTGAGAACAAGGAGAAAATGTTAGAAATTTTTCCCTTCGGAATCTAGACAGAGCCTAACTGGTGCCAACTAGGGCTACCGGAGCCAACACCGGCTCTGTTCTTGAGTTTTTTCGATTTTTCAGCTTTCGCTTCCATTGTGTGCTCTGTGTTTTCCCCCTTTCTAGGCCTTTAGGATTAACCAAAGTCCATACTTGATTGTCATGCATAGATTCTATTTCGAACTTCATGGCTTCAAGCCATTTATCAGATTCTGAACTATTCAGAACGTCTTTGTAAGTAGTAGCCTCATCTTCTTCTATGAGCAATACGTTATTGTGGTCACTTATGAGAAATCCGTATCTCTCAGGCGCCACTCGTATCCTACTCGACCTACTAGACTCTTATGTGTTAAAAGGTTCATCAATAGGTGTGGGTTCAGATGGTTGATCAATATTTATTTGTTCTTCTTGAACTTCACTAAGTTCAAGCTTGCTCCCACTATCTCCTTTAAACATATGCTCTTTCTCTAAGAAGATAGTATGTTTCAAAACAAAAAAATTATTTTCAGAAAGAAGATAGAAGTAATATCCAAAAGATTCTTTCGAATATCCAACAAACAAATATTTATCAGACTTAATTTTAAGTTTGTCTGACATTTCCCTTTTAACAAAAACAGGGCAACCCTAAATCCTCAAATAAGATAACTTTGGTCTCTTATCAAAGAACAACTCATAAGGAATGGTATCAATTATTTTTTATGAAACTTTATTTAATATATAAATAGTAGTCTCCAGTGTAAATCCCCAAAATGATTTTGGTAACTCTGCAAAAGCCATCATAGTCCTTACCATGTCTAGAAAGGTCTGATTCCTTCTTTTAGATACACCATTTTGTTGAGGTGTATGTGGTGGAGTCCATTGAGATAATATCACATTATCTCTAAGATAACTTTGAAACTCTTAGCTTGAGTATTCACCTCCTCGATTGGATCTAAGAGTTTTAATACTCTTGCCAAGTTGTTTCTCTACTTCATTCTTGAAGTCTTTGAAGTTGTCAAATGCTTCAGACTTGTATTTCATTAAATACAAATACCTATATCGTGAATAGTCATCAATGAAGGTTATAAAGTAGTGATAACCTCCTCTTGCTTGTATAGATATTGGGCCATATACATCTGTATATATTAGTTCTAATAACTCTTTAGCCATTTCTCCTTTTCTAGAAAATGGAGTTTTAACCATTTTACCAAGTAAATAAGATTTTCATGTGTCATATGATTCATAATCAAATAATCCTAAGTCACCCAACTTGTATAACTTAGACACGTGTTTTTCATTTACATGGCCTAAACAACAATGCCATAAGTAAGATGAGATTGAGTTATAATTTCTTTATTTCTTTCCATTTATATTGAGAATTGGATTATCCATGACTAGAACATACAAGCCATTAACTAAAGTTGCATAACCATAATAGATATCATTTAATGAAAAAGAATAACGTTTACTCTTAAAATTTAAATGAAATCCAAATAAATCTAAACAATATAATATTTTTCAATAAAACTGGTGCAAAATAGCAGTTTTGAAGTTCTAAAATTATTCTAAAGGGTAGATTAAGATGATAAGTCCCCACAGCTAGTGCAGCAACCTTTGCTCCATTTGCATCTCGTAGGTCCATATCGCCCTTTTCCTGCCTTCTCCTGCCCTTTAGTCCTTGCAAATTATTGTATAAATGAGATCCACAACCGGTATCCAATACCCAAATCTCATTACTAAAGGCAGTATTAATCTCAATCATAAACATACCAGAAGTAGAAGTAGAAGTGCTTGCAAGCTTCTCCTTCTTTTCCTTCATGGTCTCTAAGTAGGCTTTATAGTTGCACTTCCACTAGCCCATCTTGCCACAATGATGACATGGGCCTTTAGTGGCTACTTCCTTCTTCTTCATGCCTCCTTTAGGCTTGGTAGGATTTTTCTTTTTCTTCTTGGTAACTTTCTTCTTAGAAGATGACGAACCTACTACTAAGATCGCCTTATCATCCTTCTTCATGGATGATTCAACAGTCTTAAGTAGATTGATAAGCTCAGGTTTGGTGGTCTCAATATTGTTCATGTGGTAGTTAATCACAAATTGTAAAAAAACTACTTAGTAATGATTATAGAATTAAGTCAACACTTAAATCGTGATCCATTACGAAACAAACAAACCCAAGCTTTTCAATATAGCCCAACATCTTCAACCTATGAATGGCTACTAAAGCACCATCAACCATCTTAGAATAGAACAGTTGCTTAGAGATCTCATATCTCTCAGTTCTAGCTTGTTTATCAAATAGCTCTTTAAAATAGAAGATAATGGTTTGACCATCTATATGCTCATACTGTTTTTGTAACTTAAGAGTCATTGACACCAACATAATACATGATGCAGTGTCACTGTCCTCCTTATGCTTCTTGTGGATAGCATGCTCACCAGCAGGAGCATCTTGGGCTGGAGGTGGCAGAATATGAGCATCTAGCACGTAGAGTAACTTTTCCGACTTGAGAACGATTCTCAAGTTTCTATACCAGTCCAAATAGTTTGATTCAGTGAGATTATTTGTTTCCAAGATACTACGTAGGTTTAGGTTTGTCGACATGATGCAAGTGACCTAGATGTAAAGATAGAGTAATTAGAACATGCATATGCTCATGATATACAAGTAATTAAGTCTTTAATTAAACACATTTTTATTCTACTATTTTACTCAAATTAATAACCCCCACTATTGACTTGGGAAAGCCCGTTAGAAGCTTTTCTAGTGGACCAATATCTAAATTCCTTAAGAATGACCTTAGGTTAGCCCAACAAGCCATTCTTAAGTACAGTGGTATGTATCCAATACCAATTACATCAAATCTAACTACTGTATTATTGGGTGATTAATATCTTTTAATCATTAAAGTATTTAATACTATCCCAACCTTACCTCTAATATTCTTTATGCTTGGGTTAGCCCAACCGGAATAAAGAAATTAGTTAAACCCAACCCATTAATCAGGAATTAAATTCCATAACTTGAACATACTCAATGTTATGTAGGCCTGGGTATACCCAACAACCTGGTCTCGAAAAAAAGCTCTCATTCTTACTATATTAATGGAAGGCATTAGATTTAATATTATTTGAAGGATTTATTCCTTTTAGTTGTCTCATCGTTTGGCATGCATACAATTTATCAATAAACAGCATAAATTGATAAACATGGTAATAAGCAATTGCGTGGCATGGTTATGGACTCTCTAAATTAATTTCCTTAAGCCATCAAGGAAATTAATATGGTCAACCCTATGTGTTCATACATGATTTAAGTAGAATGTCTTACCATCTCGTTTCGCTTTGATTGCCGTCTTCAAAATCTTGTAAATAAAATTCTACCTCAATCTAACCTATATAAACTAATTACATAATTTTCTAAAGGAAGAAACCTTGAGTTATATTCGAGGGGAGTTAGATGAGAAGAGAATTACACAAGAATTTGAGATAAGGCAGGATGCGCAAAGTTTAGTCTTAGCCCATAACCATCCACCATGCCAATAAAACGTGCTTAAAATACAACATAAAACATCCAATGCACAATCATCCAAAATCAGTATTTTGGAGAAATCTAGGCCCAAAATCAAATTTTGAAAAGTTTTGGGCCGAAATTAAATTTTTAGAAAATTATGGGTCATATATGTAATTTTAAAAATATTTTAATCCAAAATCACGGGTTTCAAATAAATTCTAATCATTATTAAAACCTATTCTTAAAATTAGAAAAGATTTTAAAAAACTTTTTTTTAATAAAACAATGCAAGACCAGAGTGCACCTGGCGCGAAGTGGGTCGAACGTACCCGGTGCCAGGTGTACTCTGGAAGCACGCAGTAGGGGAAGAACAAAGTACACCTGGCGCCAGGTGGGTCAAACACACCCGGCACTAGATATGCTCTGGAGGCCGAAAAATACCACTGTTCATATTTTTCCCTGAATTCTGCTGTAAATTTTTCATGAATAGCAATGTGATTTTCAGACCATTCAAAATAATTTTGATATCAAACATTGTTAATCAATATAACAACCAACTATAATCTACATTACAATTTAAGCAACAATCCAAATTGTTGAATCAAAAGTTTGATTGCAGAAAAATCTAACTCCAAAACAGACCCACATGGAAACAACTTCCCAACTATTTTTCAATGACCCAGAGACTCTTCAAACCAAAAAACCCAGACACGCCATACAAAGTAGTAGACATACAATCACTATGATCATATAGTTACATGCTCAGAAATGATTTCAAAGTAATTAAATACCCATTAAAATATAAACATGAAGTCTCTGATACCACTGTTAGGATTTCATCATGCTTATCAAATAAGAACGCAGTAGAAATAACTATGAAATCCATGCCCAAGGATCACGTCTTTGCAATTAAAATGGGAATAGAGGAAGGAAATGGAGATTACCTTCTGTAGCAGAAAACAAAATTTTCTTGTGCTAACTAAGGAACTAATTCCTTTACTTTTGATCGTCCACCAAGAGCCACTACAATCTAAGAATAGGATTATCTCCAACAGTAATCCATACAAGGTTGAATTACTCACAAAGCCAGCTCAAAACTATGCTAGTAAAAGAGAAGCGGCTAGGTTTAATTGGAGAAGAATAGGAAAGAAGAAGAAGGTCCAAAATTCCTCTCTGCAAAAGGAATGAATTCCCTTATTTATAGTCTTAGAATTTGTGTTAATTGCAATTAAGTCCTCTAAGATCTAATGTCTACGATTAGGCCCTTGAAGTTTATGTAATTGCAGCCAAGTCCCATAAATTATAACAAACTTATAATTCACCTATATATATATATATATATATATATATATATTTCTCTTAATTAACCTCACAATTTTATCAAATATTATATATTGAGCATTCAAACCTTTATTGAGTGTGACCCATTAGGTTTCCTGGTCTTATTGGTAGTATAATATGGAATAATTCTAACAGCTTTAGAATTAATAATCCTAAATAAAATATAGGATTAATTTATTAATTCTCTAATTAATAAATTCATATTTATCTAATCAAGAGCAACATCTAGCAATAACTCTTGATCATCCAAAAGTCCAGAAAGTTAAGTGGCTTAGCGTAAACCTTTCAGTAACAAATAACCAGTACAAAAACTCCTTTCACCATATTATATCTCATTTGGTCTAGAGCATGGAATTAGTGCCAACTCCATCTAGAATATTATTAATTCTGGTCCGAATATTTTAGTACTTGTTCAAGAAATCTATTACTCGATATGTGTATCAAATTTGGAACTATTTCCAACACATAGTCTCCTTGACCAAGGACTTCATGAGTAATGATTTATACAAGTGGCCTTGAAGTATGCTAAAGTCAACACATCATTATTTGGACCCATATTCTCCAAGAAAATAGAGGAACCTATGAAATAATATGACAAAGAGAGATTTGGATAATTAGCACATAGAGAAGAATTGAATACCCCATTCCCACATTGGACAGTTGTCCCTCATAGGATCTCCCCTCTCCTGGGAGATTCTCTTATTCAAATGTATGGGCTAGCATGAACTCATGAGTCTCCTCAACAATCTTAACTAATTGTATCCTTGGATCGCACCATCGTTGGGAAGCTTCATCATGCTACTAAACAGATGAATTTATATTAGTAACAAAAGAATTCACTAATGCTTCTAATGACGTCTCACCAAAAACATCAATGTGAGCTTGTAATTTTGTCAATCCATACACTAATTTTTTTCTTTTTTCTCTCTCTTTTTTTTTTTAACAACTAAAAACTATCCTAATTGAGTGCATGACCACGATACATTTAAAATAAGAATTCCTAAATTAAAATAAAAGTAAAAATTGTAAATAAAGAAACAACTAATAAAATAGTTCATTTCCAATATCGTGTTAGCTTAAGTCTAAACCTGAAAATAAAAGGAGTTAGTATTAACTCAAAATTATAGATGTAAAAATCAACAAATTAAAAAATTATTATTACACATTCCACATTAACATTGGGTTAGTAAAATTAAATAACTAAATATACAATTTATTCAAACATACAAAAACAAGTTAGTTATTATTAACATATATCTCTCTATTTACATATTTACAACATATAGTGAAAGTAAAATACAATTATACAAACAATAAAATATGGCACTTCTTTATACAATGAACATATATACATATTTACATATTTACCTATTTACATGGTTAAATCAACAAAATCCAAGCTTTCATGCTATTGTTCCCCGACAACGGCGCCAAAAACTTGATGTGTCCGGACTTAGGTATAAAAATCATACAAAACTAAGCACATTCACAATCAAGTTTAAATTAAAACGTTAAACCCAAATCACACATATGAGCAAGCGTACTCATCATTAACTGAGCATAGGGTTCAAACGAGTGTCGATCCTCAAGGAACAAGTAGATATTAATTACCCTTCTTTCATTGTTTAGCCGACTCGATAAAACCAAATCGAAACAAAAGAAAACAAAATTCGAAATATATACACATCAAGGATGGAGAAGTATGCAACTCAAACCATTGTGTAAACAAACATGATCTCAAAGTACCTGACCATTATCATAACCAATCATTCTCTTGGCATCATGAAGGATTAAGGTAAATTAGCATCACTTGGTCTGTCTCAACTAATTCATCCAGAAGATGCATTAAGTACAATCCTTAATTAAATTTCCTTGGTCTAGAAAATTTAAAACATGAAATTAATCAATAATCCTTGGTCTGGTAAACATCAATTAACCTTTAATTATTCCATCCTCAGCAATTAACCTCTTTGGTCTAGCAAATTAACAGCCAATAAATGTGAAATTAATCAATTGCAACTACCATCAACCTCTTTGGTCTAGCAAGTTAATAAAAAGAAACAACTAATTAATCTCGTCATACTCCCAAGTAATTAAATACCAAGAAGAACAATCAATTAATCAAAAGATCAAATAACTCTAAAAATCGTGAATATCTAAAACAATGTCAAATTACAATAAAACAATTAACATATCATTGTCAAGAAAAAGAAGACAAAGCAAAAGAAAACACTCATAGACAAGCCTTCTTCTTCTTCCTTTGAAGACCTTCTTGTACAACTCTCCTTGAACTTGAAGAATTCCTCCTTGGACTGAGTGATTTTCTATGATGATCAATGAATTCTCCCCTTTTCTCTTGTGTTTTTCATCTATTTATGGGCTAAAGAAGTGTCTAAACTCATAGGTACAAAGTTCTTGGCCGAGTAGAAGTTGGAAGATACTAAAACTCCTCAGATTTCCAAAAACGCGTAGAAAGATCGTAGCACCGCCTCAAGGACAGACCACAACCGGCGCCACCTATGTTCTTCTTCTCCACTCGTTCGTCGATTTTTCTTCGAATTGTGCGCATAAGTTCCAGAATGCAGCCGGCGCAGGTTCCAGCCTTACAGTCGGCGCCGCTTAGGTTCTGTTCTACTCTATTTCTACAATTTTTTCATCACTTTGAAGTTTGTGCAACCAGTGTACAGCCGGCGCCGGTTCTAAGGCTCTAGCCGGCACCGCCTCTGCTCTATTTCGCGATGTTTTTTCTTCGTTTTACCCAAAAATCTGAAATAATGACCAAAATACCTTTCCAAGGGTAAAATCTCAAATATGAAAGAATATGACTAGTTATTGCACAGAATGTATTACAAAAGAGCCTTAAATAACTAAGCAAAGTATGACCAATTTAGCCCCTATCAAGATTCTATCACTGACACTCAATAGCTTATCCAAGTGATTATCTCATAACTAGATCATCCAGTGAACTTGTTCATATTGAATGATCAAAAATAGAAAACATCAAAGAAAACGCAGAAAATTTTCAGTTTTTCGATCCACATCTAGGAGAAAGTACTTACTTGTCTTATTTGGTCACGGATTAACTAACAAGATGTCAGGTTGCACTAGATCTTTCGATTGAAAGGGAGAAGGAGGCCTCGGTGGTTCGATTGGTATTCCTGCCATTCTTTTACTCCTACGCATCAAACTTCTCCAAGCTTCTTCTCTTAGTCTTCCGGAGTATGACTCGACCTTGATCTTGGGTTAGCCGAGTGAAAGCTTCTTTGGATAACCAAGATCCACTCATAGAGAGAAAGGAGAGAATGAAGAGGAAACATAAGAGGAAGGGTGGTTGCACACTCCAGAGGGAGAGAGTTAGGGTTGGGAAACCTTTCCATCTCTTCCCTATATATTTTGGTCACCCTAGGGTTTAGTGAAACCCTAGTGGGCCAAAATACACTAAGCCCTCATGGGCTTGGTGTTGGGCTCATAAACCAATCCTCATTATTATCTTTTTGGGGCTTTATCAAATACCCAAGACAATTTTCAATTGGACTCTTAATATATGTTAACGTATATCAACCCAATAAAATAATCTATTCCAGCCCAATTTTCTGAATTCATTAATTATTTTTTCTGGGCCTTATGAAAAATTCAAAACTAATTAACTAATTCTAATTGGACTTTTAGAATAAATTTTATTTCTCTTCCAAATAATTATCCATGAAGCCCAATTGTGTCTAGACAACACCAAGGTAACTTGAGCTACTCCAGGGACCAAGAGACACATTATTCATGACGACTAAAATGACCAAAATACCATTACTATCAAATAGCTGCATTTTACCATTTTAAATATTCTCATTTATCACCATATGGAAATATTGACCCCAAGAATAATATTACTAAAACAATGTCTCTAACCTACAGGTGAAATGACGGAAATACCTCTCTATGTAACACTCATCAATGGAATAGGATAAATGTACTAACACCCATCTCAAAGACATCTACCATCCTTAGATTTATAGTCCAATAATCCGTGACTCACTCAAATATACTTGCTTATCATTGGAAGCTACCCAAAAGTACACATTCTAGGGTCTAGTTCCCAAGGCCCTTGATTATTAGATTATCTTGAACAATTATAAGGGAGTGATTTAACTTCACAAAATGAAGTATAGAAACTCTATTGCATAAGTCTGTGTTAACTAATTAGAGTAAAATACCCAACGTACAAGGTGATTAATCTCACAAAAGAAATCTCACCCAACATACATCAAAGTACAAGACCCTAGCTTCACCAGACCACCAACTCATACTCAAGTATGAAGGTATCCGTCCACGCTGTAGCAGTAATAGTCTGGTCTCTATAATTATAGTACTTTAAGAGAGACCACTACTGTAGGTCTAGTTTTACATATTCGTAATACAGTTACAACAATAATGTGAGTGAACTATTCACTGATTCAAGGTAAACCATTCCTCATTGGAACTCATAGCATAATAGTCTTATCTTGATGAAATGTCCAATTCCATCAAACGACCAAGAACTCAATTTTACTTGTATGATAAGTACTTATAGTCTACCCCTTACTGTGAAGAATGACCCAACACATAGACCATTACGTGTCACACTTGGACCTTAAATATGCAATAATATAAGAAATAAACCAAATTGAATGAATTTAGTGGACCTGGTGCCAGGTCCATTAGACCTACCAGACGCCAGGTCTGCTCTATTTTTCAAGAACTCCGGTTGGGCAAAGTTGACATGGCACCAAGTCCAATGGACTCACCTGGCTCTGGGTCTATTTGCAATATATTTACACAGAATACTTAGTCTTTGAGGGCATACTTTCCAACAATCTCCTACTTACTCTACAAAGACTAAAAAAGTCCACAAGCTCCTACCCCTATAACATCTAAGTGTCAACGAAATACCTTTTTCTTCAAAGGGTTGGTAAAGGGATCTACCAGATTGTTGACCAAAAAAATCTATTCAACCACAATCTCCCATTTCTAGATGGAACTCCCGGATGAGGTGATACTTCTTCTCAATATGCTTGCTCTTCCTATGGTTTCAAGGTTTCTTACATTGTGACACTGCTCCAGTGTTGTCACAATAAATCATGACAGGTCTGTATATGTGTGGTACTACTCCAAATTCTGTGAAGAACTTTTGGAGCCACACATCTTCTTTAGAAGCTTCTGAAGCGGCAACGTACTCAACTTCTAAGGTAGAATCAGCAATGCAGGATTGTTTGATACTTCTCCATGAAATAGCTCCTCCAGATAAAGTGAAGACATATCCACTAGTGAATTTTCTTTCATCTTTATCTGTCAAGAAGTCTGAGTCTATGTAATCGGTAGGAACTAATGCATATAATCTCTTATTTTTTTAAAGATATTTTAGTATATGCTTGACGGCTTGCCAATGAGCTTCTCCTAGGTTTGACTGATATCTACTAACCATGCCTATTGTAAAGCAGATATCTGGCCTAGTACGAAGCATAAGGGATCCTGCTTGTCTTCCTGTATCTGAGGACACTACTTGGAAGATAAGGATAATCCATGTCTAAAGGGTATAATAACCCCTTTACATTGATCCATGTTGTACTTGATTAACATCTTGTCAATATAAGCAGATTGGGATAAGCCTAACATTCTCTGCTTCCTATTTCTAAGAAGCTATATACCTAGAATGTAGCTAGTTTCTCCCATATCTTTCATGCTAAATTGACTAGATAGCCAAACCTTAACAGATGACAATGTCCCTACCTTATTTTCAATGAGTAAAATATCATCTACATAAAGTACTAAGAAAATCACTTTGCCACTGTCTGATTTTCTATATACACATAGTTCATCCACGTTTTGAATGAAACTATAAGTCTTCACAGTTTCATCGAAATATATATTCCATGCTCACGATACTTGCTTAAGTCTATAGATGGATTTTTTAAGCTTACAGACCATTTGTTCTTGACCACTAGCAACAAAACCTTCTGGCTGGGATATATAGATGTCTTCGCTAAGATAGCCATTTAAGAAAGCCATCTTGACATCCATTTGTCATATCTCGTAGTCTTAATGACATGCGATAGCTAAGAGAATGTAGATAAACTTAAGCATGGCTACTAGTGAAAAGGTTTCCTCATAATCGATCCCTTCTTTCTGAGTATAACCTTTAGCAACCAACCTTGCTTTATAGGTTTCAACCTTTCTATCCGCACCTCTCTTCCTCTTGTATACCCACTTAAACTTAATTAGTTTTATCTAATCAGGTGCAGTAACAAGATCTCATACCTGATTGAGGTACATAGACTCAATCTCAGTATTCATGGCTGGCTGCCATTTGTCTACATCAGCATCAACAATGGCCTCCTCGTATTTAGTAGGATCTTATTCCTGATGATCAAAGACTAGATCATGGATTTCTCAGGTCCATCTTTTTGGAACTCTTGTGATCCTCCTACTACGACGAGGCTCAGTCTGTATAGGAACATCCGGTAGTGTTTTTTTTTGTTCCTCGATCAGGGTGTTAGAGGTACCTAAAGTTGCATCAGTGACCAACTTTTCTTCTAACTCTATCCTACTTGAACCCGTGGTGGATGTAACTTGTTCATCCTCTAAGTATCTAGCATTAGTACTAACAAGTACCTTATACTCTTAAGGATGATAGAAATATCTACCTCTCATTCCTTTTGAATACCTAACGAAGTAGCATAACTTTGATCTTTGTTCAGCTTACTTCCTTTTATCAACACAAAAGTTGAATAACCCTATATCTTGAGATGGTTCAAACTGGGCTTTCGTCCAATCCACATTTCATATGGTGTCCTAGGTACTGATTTAGAAGGCGTCAAGTTCAAAATATATGTCGTTGTTTCTAAGGCATATCCCCAAAAAGAAATAGGAAGAGACGCATAACTCATCATACTTCTGACTATTTCCATCAAAAGTTCTGTTTCTTCTCTTAGCTACTTCATTCTGTTAGGGAGTCCCAAGTGCAGTTAACTGAGCTACTATGCCATGATGTATCAAGTAATCTTTAAACTCACTAAGAAGGTACTCTCCACCACGATCTGATCTCAAAGCTTTAATTAATTTACATGTTTGACTCTCCACTTCAGCCTTAAACTCTTTAAATTTATCAAAAGAGTCAGACTTGCACCTCATTAGATAAATATAACCAAAACAAGTGTGATCATCTGTGAAAGGGATAAAGTACTCAGAGCCTCCATTAGCTGGTGTAGTTATCAGACCACAAACATCCGTATGAACTAATGCTAGTATTTTCATGGCTCTATCAGCCTTTTTGGTAGAGGACCTTTTGGTCATTTTACCTTTAAGGCAAGATTCACACTGAGGCCATTCTTCCAATCTCAATAAACCTAAAGGCCCATCATGGATTAGCCTCTGAATCTGATTGGAATTTATATGTCCTAATCTTAGATGCCATAAATACGAGTCATTTGATATGGCATTTCTCTTTTTATTATGAGATTCAATTTGAATATTATTTATTTAATTTCTAATCAGATGTATATAAAAAAGATTTTCATACATGTTTCCTGTACAAATTCAATACCATTTCTACTGATAGAAATACCAAAATGGAAAGAAATAGAATACCCTTGATTCATCAATTTAAAAACTGAAATCAAATTCTGTTTAAAATAGGAAACATATTGTTGGAATATATACCTTCTAGACTAGTTTATTTAATGTAATTAACGAATTTATTAATAAAAGAATTTATTTTCGAAATTTGTTCGTAACTTTACATTTTATTTGTGCACAATTTTCGTTTGGAAATGACCCATTGTGTTTAAGTAAGTGATCCATGTAAATGGTGGTTTTTCACAGTAAGGTATGGATCATGGGTTACTTAATACATAAATATTTGTTCTTAACGAATCGACGAGAATAGGAATCTCATCATATTTAGATTATTGTGTTATAAATTCCAAATGGGGAATGGCTTATCTTTCGCCAGTGAATAGACCACTCATTTCATAGCATGAGCGTATTTCGAATAGGTAGAATAGGACCTGTAATAGTTGTAACACCCCATACCCTAGGTACCTAGATAGGGCAGGATATCCCCCGTCTAAAGGACCAGGGCTCTTTATAATGAGGTACAAAATAAAACGAAAACTGCTAAATAAAATTAAAAGAATAATTTCATTACATCCGAAAGAAAAACTTATACAAGTCTAGAAAATTAAAACTAACAAGTGTCTCTTGAAATAAATTCAAAACACAACTAAATAAATAAATTGGAGCTCAACCCTAACTTCGCCCCGCTCACTGAAAGCAATCGCCTGAAATCATGATATAAAAGGTGTGAGATTGACATCTCAGTAAGTCTCGTGTGTGCAAATGTCAGTTATAACCATTTCATGTATGCAGGGTTATCAAAACCACAAAATTGTGTTTGCAAGCCAATCTCATCATAACAGTCATACAAAGGAGTCCTGCTCAATCAATCCATAACAGTTCACAATAAATCGCTGTTTCATCACATTCACAATTCATTAAATAAGGATTAGCAAATGATTCAACAATGTAGTAACACAATCTATATCATGGTTACCACCATGATAGTTTCCCAATGTATTCTTTCAACAATAGGCAATCGGGAATTCACCCACTAGATGAGATACTCCTCCATCTCTACACCCAACATTCCGGTTGTCCAATCCAGATCAACAATGTCCATATGAACCAATATGCTAGCTCGAACCGGCCAGACGAAGTAGTACTGTCGCTTCTCTAAGTTGAGTTCATCTTCTGGAGGTGGCCACTAGCCAAAAGACTCACTCTTGCTCTTCAAGACTAGTACTACTAGCCTACCCCCGCTGAGTACTTAACGCTCTTCATTCAGGGGCAAAATCATTATACCTTTTCCGAAAGTCTGGATTAGTTTGATTGCAAAACGTGCTTTTCGTAATAGTGTTTTCAAACCGTTTGACAATGGTTTAAGAAATCATTTTCGAAGTTAAACTATTAAAATTTAGCAAACTCATTTTGAAAGAAAAACATCTACATCTCCAATCCAAATCTCACAGCAATCCAACATAACTCATCATTTTTAGGCAAGGCTCAATCCTTGTGTCAAAACATCATATTGTCACCAATTCCAAATAAACATCATAAAAATTGCTTGCAAACAAGTATCATTTATCAAAACATTTATGCAGAGACTTACTTGAATATTCTCAACAATTAACCACAGCAATGTTTGTCCTCTCTTTCACTTTCTTACTTATCTAGAATCAACGAATCGATAATTAGGACCTAAAGGCTATTCCACTATCATCATGCATCATGAATCCGAATGATCATATTAACCCTCTAAGTCATTTATGGCAGCTAGATAGACTATTTCATTAAATCATCACCATAGCTACCCATGATCATGCATATCATCATTATGCATGCTTATAGACAAATCAAACCATCTACATAACGACTTCCATACTCAATTACCATTAACTTCCTTTATGAACCCTAATTGCATCAAAAGATCTCATTTTTGTTCAACATACACGAGATCTAGATCATCATAACAATATTTATCCATATTCAATGCCATATATGCCTAGTTCATCATATTGCACTATTAAACTCAGCAATCTAATCAAATCATGCTTCCATTCTAGGCTTCATGCATATTTTTCCCTCCATACATTCCACCCTAATCTAATTCAGAGGGGTTAAGCCTCAATTACCTCTTAGGCGGCACAACAAGAGCAAAGGTGGCGCCTTTGGTGCTTGCTTGGGTTCGCTTAAGGGAGAAGAGTCGATTGTTCCCCTTTTGGCTTCCTTGGTTCGAAGGTCACTAGGGATAGGGTAAATCAATTCCTTTTGATCGAGATTTAGGAGAAGAAGATGAGAATAATTGAAGAGGAGTTGATGAAGAGTTGAGGAGTTGCTTACCTTAGAGTTGGTTTTCAGCTTTGATGGAG
The DNA here is from genome assembly GCA_026120185.1 of Voacanga thouarsii. Classification (NCBI taxonomy): domain Eukaryota; kingdom Viridiplantae; phylum Streptophyta; class Magnoliopsida; order Gentianales; family Apocynaceae; genus Voacanga; species Voacanga thouarsii. Next base: position 3,718,416 of record JANUWF010001641.1, on the reverse strand, counting down.
TTTTGGTGCTGTTTTGGCCTAGATGTGGAGGAGGGTTGGCGGCTGGAATTTCTAAGCAGAAGAGGGTGTTTAGGGTTTGTTTGAGGCTAATTAATAAAGGAGATAGGTTAGGCTGAGGTGCCTTAGGGTTTAGGTGTTTGAATAAGTTTTGGTCTTGCTAGGGTTCCTTGGTCATAAGAGAAAATTGTTCAGCTTTGGTATTCCCTATGGCTGCCAAGATTTTGGAGGGAATTTAGGGTTGATTGCTGCTGTGTTTGTGAAGTTGAGGGTGCTGAGATTCTGGACATAAAGGGAGGAAAAATATGATTGGTTTTGGGTCCCTATAATAGCGAAAATAGGAGAGGAAGAATAGGCCTTTACAGCTGTTTTCTGCTTGATAGCTAAGGAACTTTTGTGCAGATGTTGTGCTGGAATTTATGGGTGAATTAGGGCTGAAGGTGGTCGAAAATCTGGAGGAAAAAGAGAAGGATTTCTAGTATTTTTTTGGTTATATCCAAATCCTAATTGGTTAAGGCTTTTTTAGTTAACGCTAGCTAGGTTTTGAAGAGTTTTTGGTAGGTTATTTCTCTTTATTGTGGCGGCAGTTTTGAGGGAATTTTCCAGAAAATCTTAGAAAAGAATTAGGTCATCTAATTAGGAAATATTTTAATTAATTTCCTATATTAAATTGGGTAATAGCTATTAAATAGTTATTAGGTGATAAAAATTCTAGTTTCCTATTCATATCTACTAAAAATTTTCCTAAGGGCTTCGAAAATTCCTGGATTTATCCAATAAATAAATACTTCATTTAAATTCACCTCTAAGCCTTTTATTTCCATCAAGAAAATATTATTTGAAAGAAGATAAAATATGGAATTTATTTCCTTGAAAATAGTACCTATATGCTTTCCTATATATATTTTTCTCTACTAATATATATCATTTAGATATTGCTAAAAGACAATATAGATTAGTAATCTTTAAAATTCTCTAAAAGATTATGATAAGATATTAGAAACAAAAATTTAATTTGTTCTCAATTTTTTGTAAAATAATTTTCAAATAAATCACTCTCCTAATTTATTTTTCTCTTCTTAGAAAATTAATTTCCTAGTGGTGATTCTCCTAGGGATTTCGGCCAAGCTAAGGAAATATTAGGGAAGAAGGGAAAAAAAAATAAGAGAACGAAAAGGATTTGAAATAGCTAGGGTTCAAACCCAAGCCCACCAAAGAACACACACCGAGCTCCATCCACTAAACCACATTAATTCTTGGCAAACAATCTCCTAATAAATTCCTTTAATTCCTACTCACTTACTCCATCCCTTTTTCTAATAAATCCCCTTCAATAAAATAAAACTCAACTACCTCAACCACTTCAAGAGCAAATTAAAACAAATTAATATTTTCATGAAAATAATTAAAATCATCAAATGTGGTTTAACTCATTGTGACATGTATGACTTTTCCCCCACTTATCAAAGACGGTCTAACATGGGGTATTACATCCTCTCCCTCTTAAGGGAATTTCGCTCCGAAATTCAAAGTGTTATACCTTTAGAGCAAGCTCGGGTATTTCTTCTTCACCCAATCTTCGGTTTCCCATGTTGCATCCTGAGTACCATGATGATCCCACAAAATCTTCACCATGGGTATCTGTTTACTTCTCAACACCTTGACACTCCGATCCAACACCTTAATTGGTTTCTGAACGTAGCTCAAATTAGGCTGTAGAATCAATGGCTCCTCGTTCAATATATGCTCCGGGTCAGGGTTGTATTTCTTCAACTGGGATACATGGAACACATTATGAATTCCTGCTAATCCTTCCGCCAACTCCAACCAATATGCTACAGGTCCAATCCGTTCGATCACGGGAAAAGGTCCTAGGTATCTAGGACTCAACTTCCCTCCTTTAGGATGCTTCAGAATTCCTCTGCTCGGCATTATCTTTAGGAAAGTTCAGTCCCTCACCTGAAACTCCAACTCCCTTCTTCTATTGTCGGCATAACTCTTCTGTCGGCTTTGGCCGGTTTTTAGTCTCTCCGTTATTATCTTCACTTTATCGGCCATTTCCTCAATATGCACTTCCCCAGACTTGCTGATTTGTCCATCCTCTACCCATCCCCAATACAAGGGTACTTGACATTTCCGCCTATATAACGCTTCGTAGGGTTCCATTCCAATCGACGCCTAATGACTATTGTTGTATGCTAACTCAACGTAGGGTATACAATCTATCCACTTATCTCAAAAATCCAACATGCAAGCCCTAAGCATATCTTCCAATATTTGGATGACTCTCTCGGACAAGCCATCAGTTTGCGGGTGAGCAGATGTGTTAAACTTCAGAGTCGTCCCCATTGACTCTTGAAACTTGGTCTAAAATCTGGAGGTAAATCTGGGATCCTAATCGGATACAATACTAGTCGGCATTCCATGCAATCTAACTACTTCGCGAATATATGTCTTGGCCAATTTTTCCATGGAGTCCCTCACATTCACCAGAATGAAATGAGCTGTCTTGGTTAATCTGACAACCACTACCCACACAGCATCCTTCAAAGTCTTAGACATTGGAAATCCAGTAACGAAATCCATCGTCACCTCTTGCCACTTCCACTCGGGTATAGGCAACGGTTGTAGCAATCCGGCTGCCTTCTTGTGCTCCACTTTTACTCTCTGGCACGTCAAGCAGGTAGAAACGTATTGCGCCACGTCTCTTTTCATCCCGGCCACCAATAGGCATTTTTTAAATCTTGGTACATCTTAACTTCCCCCGGATGGATAGAATACTTGCTCTTGTGAGCCTCATCCATTATCTTTCTCTTCAATATTGGGTCATCCGGTACACACAGTCATTCTCGAAAAAAACTCACTCTCGCTTCATCAGTTTGGAATTCCTTATTTCCTCTATTCACTTCCTTTGCCTTGAAAATCTGAAACTCTTGGTTATTCCATTAAGCCTCACTAATCTCTTACCGCAGCTCAGGCTCTAATCTCAGGTTACTCAAGCTAATTTTTCCTTCTCCTACTTCCGCCTTTTTCCCTAAGATATCCTGTACTACTTGAATCTCTTGTACCCTTAAACTAGCCATCCTCACTTTTCGACTCAGTGCATCAGCCACCACATTCGCCTTCCCCGGATGGTAGTTAATTGGACACTTATATTCCTCCAAAAACTCCATCCACCTCCTCTGCCTTAAGTTTAAGTCCTTTTGTGTGAATATGTACTTCAAGCTCTTATGATCCGTGAAAACTTCATATTCTACCCCATACAAATAGTGTCGTCATTTCTTTAAAGCAAACACTATCGCTGCTAACTCCAAATCGTGCATCGGATAGTTTACCTCGTGCAGCTTCAACTTCCTCGAGGCATAGGCGATAACTTTCCTGTCCTGCATCAGCACCGCCCCTAGACCTTCCTTAGATGCATCCATGTACACGGAGTAGGTCTTACCTTCTTCAGGTAAGCTCAACATTGGGGCTGTCATCAATCTCCTCTTAAGCTTTTGGAAGCTCTTCTCACACTTATCATTCCAGACGTATGGCACGTCCTTTCTTAGCAATTGGGTCATTGGCGTCGCTAGCATAGAGAAGTTCTTAATGAAACGGTAGTAATATCCCACTAATCCAAGGAAACTCCTGATCTCGGTCACGCTCTCCGGTTGCTTCCAATTTGAAACCGCCTCGACTTTCAATGGGTCCACCTTGATTCCATCTTTAGATATCACATGGCCAAGGAAAGCCACTGAATCCAACCAAAACTCATATTTGCTAAACTTAGCATAGAGTTTATGCTCTCTTAATTTCTCTAGTACCAACTTTAGATGCTCCGCATGCTCCTCGGGACTTTTAGAATAGATTAGAATATTGTCTATGAACACTACCACAAATTTATCCAGGTACGGCAGGAAAACCTTGTGCATAAGATCCATGAAAATGGCAGGTGCATTAGTTACTCCAAATGGCATCACCACGAACTCATAGTTACCATATCTCGTGTTGAAAGCTGTCTTAGGAATATCCTCCTTCTTGATTCACACTTGGTAGTAACCTTGCCAGATGTCCAACTTAGAAATGTAGCACGAACCTTGCAACTGATCGAACAACTCATCAATCAAAGGCAAGGGATACTTGTTCTTGATTGTGAGGTTGTTCAGCCTTCTACAGTCTATGCACAATCTCAACGTCCCGTCCTTCTTCTTTACGAACAACACTAGGGCTCCTCATGGCGATGTACTGGGTCTTATGTACCCTTGCTTAACCAATTCTTCCAGTTGCTCCTTCAATTCTGCGGGCGCCATCTGATAAGGAGTCTTTGACATCAGCTCCGCTCCCAAAACTAAATCAATTGTGAACTCGACTTCTCAAGAACATGGAAGAGAAGCAAGTTCGGCCGGAAATACGTTTGCCAAGTCCTTTACCACCTCAGTGCTTTTCAGAATACACTGATCCTTGGGCTTATTGATCAAATAAGCCAAGTATCCCACACAACCCTTCTTCAGCATTTTCCTCACCTTTGCCTACTATCAAGAATTTCAACTCCCTCACCTTTCTCCCGTTAAACTCTAATACGTCGCATCCGAGTCTAACAAACTGCACTGCCTTGGCCTTACAATCCACTCTTGCTCCATGCTTTGCTAACCAGTCCATACCCAAAATCATATCGTAGTCGTCGATGGGTAGGATTATGAGGTCTGCCTTCAAAATCTCTTTTCCAACCACAACATCGCACCTTGCACTACTTTACTCGCACTTCTTTGCCTCCCCAAAAGTGTACTCACTAACAAGGTATAAGGTAACTCTACCCCGACCCAACCTAAATGGCATGCACAATTATCGTTCACATATGAATGAGTCGATCTGGGGTCTATTAAAACAAAAATGGAGTGACCTTGCACAAATAGTGTTCCTTCAACTACCACTGAATCAGCTCCAACCTCCTCCTAGTTGAGCGCGAAGACCTTAGCTTTCACTTGAGGCTTTTGGCCTCCTCCTCAATTCGTCCCAATAGCGGCTCCTTTGGCTGCCCCAGCTGGCTGCATCGCAGCTCCCGGCCCCAGCCTAAGTGGTCTTGGACAGTTATTCCTCAGGTGGTTCGGGTTACCACAGTTGAAGCATCTTCTCGCCACTCCCTGGGACCAGCAATCCCTTTCGACATGACCTTGCTTCCCACAATTTCGACACATTGGTGCTCCCGACATAGGACCTAATGGGGCTGTCCTGGGCTGCTTTCCTTTATTTCCCCACTGCATCGGGCCGGCAGGTCGTTTGTGAGTCGGGGGTCTCATCGGCGGTCGGCTCTGTTGGAATGGTCAGTTCATCGGCCGGTTCCTATCCTTATTTTCCGTGCGAGTTGCTGCATCCACTGTGGCTGTGTATGTCACTGGAAGAGATGGTGCCAGTGCCTTCCTCAAATCTTGCCTGAGTCCCTTCACAAATTAACGTGTCCGCTTCTATTCGGTATCCACCAGACACTTGCAGTACTTAGACAACTGAGTAAACCGGGCAGCATACTGAGCCACGGTCATTCCCCCTACTTGAGAGTCTAGAATTTACCTTCCTTCTTCTCCGCTATCCATCACGGTACATACTCTGCTCGGAAAACCTCCACGAAATTCTTCCAGGTCCAGTCATTATCTTCCCTCTCCCAGTCTTCCTGGACCCGTTGCCACCACGCTCGGGCAGGTCCCCTCAGCCTAAATATAGCAAATTTCACTCTTCTCTTTTCAGTGTACTGCAAGGTTGCAAAAATATCCTCCATTTGTTCTATCCATTGCCCGGCCTTTTCATCCTGCTCCACTTCTCCTTGGAACGACAGAGGTTAAAACTTCAGGAATCATTCCAAGGCCTCATCCTTCCCCTTAGGTGCCCTCCTATCCACATTGTCTACCTTCTCAGTTAAGTTCTGAAGAATGGCAGCCATCTTATCGAAGGCCTACCCAAGGGTCACTTCTTTGGACCCTCCCGACGACAACTCCTGCTCCTGTTCAGAATCCCCTTCCACCTCTGGTGTTGATTGCCATGCCCGCTTAGACTCAGGAGCTGATGACTCGCTCTCTTGAGCAACCCTACCTCGTCCTGCAGCCCTACGTCTTAGTGCTATCTATTGGCATCCAATACAAGGTTCATTAGGGGAAAAATCATGGCATGCAATAAATTAGCTCATGATTTGGAAAGAATTTACAGTTTGATAAGAAATAAATTTTGCGAATGACACTCCAAAGGGTATAGAGAAATCAATAAGATTATGCTTTCCTTAACAAAATCTAACTTAGGACAAAATAAGGAAGTATCCTACTAAGTACTTCTTTTATTCTTGTAAAATAAAATTCAAAATAAAAGAGTAAATGCTAGATCAAATAAATAAACAAACATCTCTTCATGAAACTAAAAGAGTAATCACTAAGGGGCCTATAGACTCTAAGCTTCACTAGAGTCGCTGGAGTGCTCAGAAGTCTCAGGGGAAGGTTCCACTATCCATCTTGCACTGCGGTTGGGATGATCTCAGACATGATCCTTGGCAAAACTAAAATATCGAGGCTTCTTCTCAGGCTAACCCAAAATGTACCCCTCATCATCCCTACCCCTCGACTTGGCCCTCAAATCCACATCCTTAAGTTGTTCCATGGCTAACACCACTGCACTCTTAGGCCTCCCAGATTCCGACCCGTGGGACTCACCTCCTAGAAGCATCGGGATTCCTTCCTCTATAGATGGGGTCGCAGGTGTATCATTACTACCCTCCCCCTCAATCTCAAGTCCCCCTAGCTCATCTTCACTCTCATCATGCATTGCTCATCTCTCCCCTAACTCCTCCTCATCATCTCCCTCATACTCTTTCACCTCCCCATTCTCCTCAGGTGTAGGCATCTCAGGTATCGAATCCTTGGGCCCCTCTTCTATTCCGAGGTTTTCTACCATAGGTAGCTCAGGGTCAATCTCCTCCTCACTTGGAATCCATCCACCCTCAGGTTCCGACTCTGACTCGGATGATGAGGAATCTGGTATGGGTATTGGGTTAGATGCTCTACCACCTGTGGGACCGCACATAAAAGGCCAATCTCGGGTTACAGTTGCAGATCTTCTAGACATCCTATAAAAGAAACACAAAGAAATCATAATTAAATCTCAACTCTTATATCTCAAACACTATTCAATGAATCCCAATTCCTAAAGTTTAAGTACCACTCAATCAAGCCAATTGCCTAAACCTAGGCTCTGATACCACTTGTAACACCCCACACCCTAGGTACCTAGATACGGCAGAATGACGCCCCGTCCAAAGGATCAGGGGTCTTTTTAATGAGTTACAAAATAAAACGAAAACTGCTAAATAAAATTAAAAGAATAATTCCATTACATCCAAAAGCAAAACTTATACAAGTCTGGAAAATCAAAACTAACAAGCGTCTCTGGAAATAAATTCAAAACACAACTAAATAAATAAATTGGAACTCAACCCTAGCTTTGCCCCGCTCACTGAAAGCAATCCCTTGAAATCATGATATAAAAGGTGTGAGATTAACATCTCAATAAGTCCCGTGTGTGCAAATATCAGTTATAACCATTTCATGTATGCAGGGTTATCAAAACCACAAAATCGTGTTTGCAAGCCAACCTCATCAACAACAGTCATACAAAGGAGCTTTGCTCAATCAATTCATAACAATTCACAATAAATCACTGTTTCATCACATTCACAATTCATTAAATAAGGATTAGCAAATGATTCAATAATGTAGTAACACAATCTATATCATGGTTACCACCATGATAGTTTCCCAATGTATTCTTTCAACAATAGGCAATCGGGAATTCACCCACTAGGTGAGATACTCCTCCATCTCTACACCCAACATTCTGGTTGTCCAATTCGGAGCAACAATGTCCACATGGACCAATATGCTAGCTCGAACCGGCCTGACTAAGTAGTACTGTCGCCTCTCCAAGTTGAGTTCATCTTCTGGAGATGGCCACCTGCCAGAAGACTCACTCTTGCTCTTCAAAACTAGTACTACTAGCCTACCCCCGCTGAGTATTCAACGCTCCCCATTCTGGGGCAGAATCATTTTCCTTTTTCCGAAAGTCTTGATTAGTTTGATTGCAAAATGTAGCTTTCGTAATAGTATTTTCAAACCGTTTGACAATGGTTTAAGAAATCATTTTCGAAGTTAAACAATTAAAATTTAGCAAACTCGTTTTGAAAGTAAAACATCCACGTTTCCAATCCAAATCTCACAGCAATCCAACAAAACTCATCATTTTTAGTCAAGGCTCAATCCTTGTGTCAAAACATCATAGTATCACCAATTCCAAATAAACATCGTAAAAATTGCTTGCAAACAAGTATCATTTATCAAAACGGTTATGCAGCGATTTACTTGAATATTCTCAACAATTAACCACAGCAATGTTCATCCTCTCTTTCACTTTCTTCCTTATCTAGAATCAACGAATCAATAATTAGGACCCAAAGGTTATTCCACTATCATCATGCATCATGAATCCGAATGATCATATTAACCCTCTAAGTCATTTATGGCAGCTAGATAGACTATTTCCTTAAAGCATCACCATAGCTACCCATGATCATGCATCTCATCATTATGCATGCTTATAGACAAATCAAACCATCTACATAACGACTTCCATACTCAATTACTATTAACTTCCTTTATGAACCCTAATTGCATCAAAAGATCTCATCTTTGTTCAACATACACGAGATCTAGATCATCATAACAATATTTATCCATATTCAATGCCATATATGCCTAGTTCATCATATTGCACTATTAAACTCAGCAATCTAATCAAACCATGCTTCTATGTTAGGCTTCATGCATATTATTCCCTCCATACGTTCCACCCTAATCTAATTCAGAGGGGTTAAGCCTCAATTACCTCTTAGGCGGCACAACAAGAGCAAAGGTGGTGCCTTTAGTACTTGCTTGGGTTCGCTTGAGAGAGAGAGTCGATTGTTCCCTTTTAACTTCCTTGGTTCAAAGGTCACTAGGGATAAGTTAAATTAGTTCCTTTTGATCGAGATTTAGGATAAGAAAATGAAAATAATTGAAGAGGAGTTGATGAAGAGTTGAGGAGTTGCCTACCTTAGAGTTGGTTTTCAGCTTTGATGGAGTTTTGGTGCTGTTTTGGCCTAGATGTGGAGGAGGGTTGGCGGCTGGAATTTCTGAGCAGAAGAGGGTGTTTAGGGTTTGTTTGAGGCTATTTAATGAAGGAGATAGGTTAGGCTGAGGTGCCTTAGGGTTTAGGTGTTTGAATAAGTTTTGGTCTTGCTAGGGTTCCTTGGTCATAAGAGAAAATTGTTCAGCTTTGGTATTCCCTATGGCTGCCAAGATTTTGGAGGGAATTTAGGGTTGATTGCTGCTGTGTTTGTGAAGTTGAGGGTGCTGAGATTCTGGACATAAAGGGAGGAAAAATATGATTGGTTTTGGGTCCCTATAATAGCGAAAATAGGAGAGGAAGAATAGGCCTTTACAGCTGTTTTCTGCTTGATAGGTAAGGAACTTTTGTGCAGATATTGTGCTGGAATTTATGGGTGAATTAGGGCTGAAGGTGGTCGAAAATCTGGAGGAAAAAGAGAAGGATTTCTAGTATTTTTTTGGTTATATCCAAATCCTAATTGGTTAAGGCTTTTTTAGTTAACCCTAGCTAGGTTTTGAAGCGTTTTTGGTAGGTTATTTCTCTTTATTGTGGCGGCAGTTTTGAGGGAATTTTCCAGAAAATTTTAGAAAAGAATTAGGTCATCTAATTAGGAAATAGTTTAATTAATTTCCTATATTAAATTGGGTAATAGCTATTAAATAGTTATTAGGTGATAAAAATTCTAGTTTCATATTCATATCTACTGAAATTTTTCCTAAGGGCTTCGAAAATTCCTGGATTTATCCAATAAATAAATACTTCATTTAAATTCACCTCTAAGCCTTTTATTTCCATCAAGAAAATATTATTTGAAAGAAGATAAAATATGGAATTTATTTCCTTGAAAATAGTACCTATATGCTTTCCTATATATATTTTTCTCTACTAATATATATCATTTAGATATTGCTAAAAGACAATATAGATTAGTAATCTTTAAAATTCTCTAAAAGATTATGATAAGATATTAGAAACAAAAATTTAATTTGTTCTCAATTTTTTGTAAAATAATTTTCAAATAAATCACTCTCCTAATTTATTTTTCTCTTCTTAGAAAATTAATTTCCTTGCGGTAATTCTCCTAAGGATTTTGGCCAAGCTAAGGAAATATTAGGGAGATGGGGAAAAAAATAAGAGAATGAAAAGGATTTGAAATAGCTAGGGTTCAAACCCAAGCCCACCAAAGAACACACACCGAGCTTCATCCACTAAACCACATTAATTCTTAGCAAACATTCTCCTAAAAAATTCCTTTAATTCCTACTCATTTACTCCATCCCTTTTTCTAATAAAACCCCTTCAATAAAATAAAACTCAACTACCTCAACCACTTCAAGAGCAAATTAATTCATGCAACAACAAATTAATATTTTCATGAAAATAATTAAAATCATCAAATGTGGTTTAACTCATTGTGACATGCGTGACTTTTCCCCCACTTACCAAAGACGGTCTAACATGGGGTATTACAATTGTGGTTTCTAAAAGTACTATTTAAAAGAAACCCAAACTATTACTGCTACAGCGCAGACTAATATTCTACTGCTTGAGTATAAGTTGGTAGTCTGACGAAGCTAGAAGCATATACTTTGATATACTGTAGTTGAAGTTCTTTCTTAAAGCCGATATACTTGTATATTAGGTTTATGTGACTAGTTAGTTAAGACAGACTTATACAAGATAGCTTATACACTATATCGCCCCTTGTGACTGTTCAAATGATCTAATTATCTAAGGCCCTGGGGAACATAACTTGGATATTTACTTTAGGGTAACTCCCTTGGGAAGTGAAAATATTACAGGAGTCATAGATCATTGGACTAGAGGTCTAAAGATGGTAGATGTCTATTAAAGATATGTTAGTATACTCTTCCTTTCTAAATGCATGGCGACGCGTAGAGGGGTATTTTAGTCATTACACCTGTAGATCGAAGACTTTGCTAACGCAGCATTGTCCTTGGGGACAATAATTCCTTATGGTGATATTAGAAAATATTTAAAATACAAAATACAGTATTTTATATAGTAGGGGTATTTTGGTCATTTTAGTAGCTAATGCGATGTGTCTTTTGGTCCCCAAAATGGCCCTTAAGTCCTGACAGATTTGGGTTAAGGAATTTGTCTTGATAAGTATGGGTTTTATTTTATTTTATTAGTCTAACTTATTATTGGATTAGAATAAAATAAAAAATTCGAGAGAAAGTATTTATTTTATCTAGTTTACTTGGTTAATTAATTATTCAGGGCCTAAGGCCCATATTGAATAATTATAAAATTAATTTGGATATAAACTAGATAAAAGGTATGAGATTTTATATTGGTCTATTTGGGCTTGCTAATTATTTATTAGGCTGTTTAAGGAAGCTCAGAAAATAAATAATTGAGATTTATTATTTATGGGTATTCAAGCCCAAGAATAAATAATTTTATCTGACATAATAAATAAGACCAAGGGTAAAATAAAATTAAAAATTATTAAATTAATTAATTATTAAATTAATTAATAAAATAAAATAAAATAAACAACAACAACAATACGGGATGGATCCCATGTTATTTCGCATGAAGGATAACAGAAAGTATGGATGCTTTCTGTTTTCATACGAATGGATTCTCTCTCGGGGAATTTGATAAAAATGAATGAAGAGAAAGAGAGGTGGTTCATGGTTTTGGTAAGCAAAGGAAACCCAGTGCTCTTCGTGCTTCATTTTTCTTTCACAGAAAACAAAACCCATTCATAAAGAGCTTCTCTGAAGCTTTTACCAAAGGCTTAGCAAACCCAATCTTTAAGCTTTCACCGGCTATGCTATGGGCACCATTTCGGAAAATCAAAGGTTTCGCGTGAATGAGATGTAGTAGACGTTTATAAAGACGTGATTCAATATCTTCAAGTATTCTTGTACGAACATCTACATCAGTGCGAAGAGGGTCATTCAATCACAGAGGTAAATTTTTCGTTTTGCTAGCATGCTTTCGTTTTGATGATTTTTGCTATTTTAAGCCATCAATTAGTATCAAAGCCATGGTTTGGCAAATGTAGGAAGCATGCTAGACTTAACTAAAATAAGAAAATATTTATTTTAGATTTTTTTCTGTAATTCTTCGTGTTTACTGGTATAGGTAGTTTCACTATAAGTTTTGCGAGTGGAAGTATAGGAACACTATATTTTGATTACTTTCATAGATATCGTGTAAGCCCAATATTTTTAAGGGCATAGGCTATTGTTTGGATGAGTTTTGATTAAAAATAGAGGAAAAAATCATGTACAGTAGGCTTTGAAATGCAGAGAAAATTTGCTGAAGAAGAAGGTACTGTGCAAGTCGCGGAGTCGAGCTGAGCCGAGCTGACCAAGTCGAGCCGCCAGATGTTGTGAGAGGAGTCGTGAGCTGTAGCCAACAGCCGAGCCAGCTCCGTGAGGACAGCTTCCTCGCAGAAGCCAGCTGCTTCCCTGCCTAGCGCGAGGAAGTAATTCAATTTGCATTTTGCAAATTGGTGTCATGGTCAGAAATTTTGACCGCGGTTGGAGCGGGCAGGTTGTGGGCACTTGCTCAGATCCGGCCCATGGGTTTTCCCATGGGCCATGATCCAGTGTGGCGGGTGCACTGGACCTGAATAAAAAAATATTTGGTTTTTTGTCCCATACCAGGCAAAATTATTTTTATTGCAATAGTTAATAATCTTTGAATATTTTGTATGAAAAATAATAGTAATGAAAATTTTAGGATTAAACAAGACCATTAATTAATTAATGTGTTTAATTCTATTATTTAGACATTTAGATTAAAAGAAAATAAAAGCATGAAAATGTTTACAGTTTTCTAGCATGCTTATTTCTTTTTGTATCCTATGTGCACATTTTTTCAAAGACCTAAGTCTTTGGGAATTTTTTGACAAAGAAAAATATTTTTCTTAAATAAAATGGTTAATTTTAATTCGAACAAAAATTAATTCTAGATTATTTTCTTAAAGGATTTTATCCTTGACATAGAAAATATATTGAATTTAGATATTTTTGTGAATTAAAATAGAAAACCATTTTGATTGAATTTTAACAAGAAAATTTTTTTTGTCAAATTAATCTTGAGATCAAAATCTTTTGAAAGTTTTATTAGAAAATTTTGAAATTATTAAGTTTATTAACTTAAACAAAATTAATCCATGGAAAAATTTCTCAAAGATTATAAACCTTGACATAGAAATTTTTATGGGTTTAGATATTTTATTTTGAGTTAAAAGAAAACTTAATTGAAATTTTCAAAAGATCTTTTTCAAGAAAGCCCTTATTTTATAATACTAAGTGGGATAGGGGTTCCAACGGCCCCACGGCTTTCATCACGATCCTCATTAGAGATCGTGGATCCCCTCATGTCACCCTAGGAGTGAACCCGTATAAGATGCGGATACTACAAGGATCTAGAACTAATAGATAGATGTAATTAATAACTCGGGACATGTATTATGATCGCCCATCCCACGTTGAAGGTTATAGTGCGAGGAATGTCCATAGGAAATGAGAAGAAACAGTCATACCACAATGGAGTTATCTTCTAGACCATTACCTTGAAGAAAAATTAATTTGTGGTGGTTAATATACTTAGCTTAGAAAATTGTTAATCTTCCCAAGAAGCTATGTTAGTTTTTCTAAGAACCAAACTAATCATATTAAAGATAATAGTGATAGGATTAATTATTAACTGATTTAATATGAGGATAAAGTCAAAAATAATTTTGTTTTTCACAAACTGAATTTTCTTTTATTTTTTATTTTTCAAAAATGGTTGGTGGAGGCTCTTTTAGTCCTTTGACCGTTATTCTCCATGAGAATAAGCTAACGGATCCAAATTATGTGAATTGAAAAAGGAATTTAGACATAATACTCACTAATAAGGAGTATAAGTATGTCCTATTTGAAACCTAAATTGTTATCGAGGAGGGTTCCACCGCTGACGAGCACGAGACTGAGAAAGCATGTAAGAAGGCCAACAAAATGGCTCAATACTACATGTTGGCCTCCATGTCTAATGTGCTCCAATCAAAACATGAGCACATGGCCGCTGCATACGACATTAGCAATGATGTTCGCCAATAAAAGCCGACTCGCAAGACAGGAAGCTCTTAGGATGATCATAAACACTAAGATGGTTGAGGGAGCATCAGTCAGGGAGCATATGCTCAAAATAATTGCTGCTTTCGAGGAAGTGGAAGTCTTAGGGGCTGTTATTGACCCCAAGAGCTAAGTGGACATGGTTCTTAAATCTCTGTTGGGCTCTTTTACTCAATTCAAGTTGAACTACAACATAAACAAGTTAAAGATGAGTTTAACTGAGTTAATAAAAGAGCTCCAAGTGGTGGAGAAGGTCATGAAGCCACAGTCTAAGGCTATGATTGCTAGAACTTTTTCTTCCAGAATTGGGCTTAAGCCCAGAAAGTTCAAGAAGAAGAAGGGAAATGCACCGGCCCAGCCCAAAGGCAAATGCTTCAAGTGCGGGCAGAAGGGACACTGAAAAAAGGAGTGTCCAGAACTTCAGGCCAAGAAAAACCCTACAGGTATTGTTCTCTATCTAGAGTTTATTTCAATTGTTGGATTAACTTCCACTTAGATTGTTGATTCTCGTGCCACTAATCATATCTGTAACTCCTTGCAGGGGTTTAGGAAGATAAGAAGACTCCAGAAGGGCGAGCATAGACTACGAGTAGGAAATGGAGCATGAGTATGGGCCCTTGCAGTGGGAGAGTTGGATCTTATTTTTTATTGTAATAAAGTAGTTATATTAAATGATATTTTATATGTACTTGATTTTAGACAGAATTTGATTTCAGTTACAAAGCTAATAAATTATGGATATTCTGTTTCTTTCCATTCTGGTATTACTATCAGTAGAAATAGAGAAGTTTTATATACATGGTACATGTACGGAAACTTATGCTTTTTAAATCCTATAAACAATCAAATAAATAACACTCAATCTAAACCTTTAAGTAAGAAGAGAAAAACCAATGTCAATGACTCATATCTTTAGCACCTAAGGTTAGATCATATTAACTCAACCAGGATTCAGAGGTTAATCCATGATGTACCTTTGGGCTCACTAAGATTGGAAAGTTGGCCTCAATGTGAATCCTGACTTATGGAAAAAAAATGACTAAAAGGTTGTTCACTTAAAAGGCTGGTAGAGCTAAGGAGATATTGGGCATTATTTATACTGATGTATGTGGACCTTTGTCTACTCAAGCTAGAGAGGGTTTTAAGTACTTCATCACTTTCACAGATGATTATACAAAGTTTGGTTATGTCTACTTAATGAGGCGCAAGTTTGACTCTTTTGACAAATTCAAAGAGTTTAAGGCTGAACTGAAGCGTCGGACAGGTAAACTAATCAAAACCTTACGATCAAATCATGGTGGAGAATACCTCCTCGATAAGTTCAAGGATTACATGGTATATCATGGAATAGTATCCCAACTCTCTTCACTTGGTACACCTCAATAGAATGGAGTAGCTGAGAGAAGGAATAGGACATTAATGGAAATGGTCTGAAATATGATGTCTCATGCTACTCTTCTGGTCTCTTTTTAAGGATATGCCTTGGAAATAGCGGCATACATTCTGAACTTGGTGTCTTCTAAGTCAGTACCTAGGACACCCTATGAGATGTGGACTAGGCATAAGCCAAGTCTAAATCATCTCAGGATATGAGACTGTCCAGCTTATGTACTGATCAAGGGAGACAAGCTAGAACCAAGATCAGAATTATGCTACTTTGTTAGGTATCCAAAAGGGACAAAAGAATGTTACTTTTATCATCCCAAGAAGTAAAAAGTGCTGGTAAGTACTAATGCTAGATACATAGAAGATGATCAAAGTACTTCCACTAAAGGTTTAACAAGGTTGGAACTCGAGGAGAAGTTATCATTGGAATCAACTTCTTTAGCCCCAATTATGGAACAAGAAAAGGTACTACCTCAAGAACCTGTATAAACGGAGCTTCGTCGTAGTAGAAGGGTATCTAGAGTTCTAGAAAGATTGACAGAAGAGGCTTTTGTGCTGGTCTCTGACCATCAGGAACAAGATCCTACAAGATAAGAGAAAGCTATTGCTGATGTCGATGTAGATCTATGGCATAAAGCAATGAAAGTCGAGATTGAGTCTATGTACTTCAATCAGGTTTGGGATCTTGTAGCTTCACTTGAAGGGATAAAGCCCATTGGGTGTAAGTGGTTATACAAGAGGAAGAGGTGACCGGATGGAAAGGTGGACACCTTTAAAGCTAAGCTTGTGGTGAAATGATATACTCAGAAAGAGAGAATCGATTATGATAAAACATTTTCCTTGGTAGCCATGCTTAAGTCCATCCGTATTCTCCTTGCCATTTCATGTCATTACGACTAGGAGATATGGCAAATGGATGTCAAGACGGCATTTCTTAATGACCATCTTAACGAAGACATCTATATGTCCCAACCGGAAGGTTTTATTACTAAAGGCTAGAAAACATATGGTTTGCAAACTTAAGAAGTCCATTTATAGACTTACGCAGGTATCTAGAACATGAAACATTCATTTTGACGAGACTGTAAAGTCTTACAGTTTCATTCAAAACGAGGATGAACTATGCGTGTACAAGAAATTAGAAGGCATAAATGTGATTTTTCTTGTCCCATATGTGGATGACTTTCTACTCATTGGGAATGATATAGGGACATTGTCATTTACTAAGGTTTGGCTGTCTAGTCAATTTAGTATAAAGAACTTAGGAGAAGTCAGTTATATTCTCGGGATTAAGCTTCTTAGAAATAAAAAGTAGCCAGTTACATTCTCGAGATTAAGCTTCTTAGAAATAAGAAGTAGAGAATGTTAGGATTATCCTAAACGGCATACATTGACAAGATGTTGGTCAAGTTTGGCATGGACTCATGCAAGGGAGCTCTAATCCCTTACAAATATGGCTTATCTTTTTGTTCTAAGGACTATCCTAAATCTCAAGAGTAAAAAGATAGAATGAGTAGGATTCCTTACGCTTCGGCTGTGAGAAATCTCATGTATGCTATACTGTGTACTAGGCTAAATATCTACTTTGCCGTATGTTTAGTTAGCAGATATTAGTCAAACCCTAAGGAGGTTCATTAGAAAGCTATAAAGCATATTCTTAAATACCTCAATGGTACGAAAAATTATATGTTGGTTTACAGAGCTGACAACTTAGTTCCTACTAGATACATAAACTCAGATTTCTAGGCAGATAAGGATGAGAGAAAATTCACTAGTGGATATGTTTTCACTTTTTCTGGAGGAGCTGTTTCATGGAAGAATATCAAACAATCTTGTATTGCTGACTCAACCATGGAAGCTGAGTATGTGGTAGCTTCGGAAGCATCTAAGGAAGCAGTCTGGCTCCGGAAGTTCCCTTCAGAACTTGAAGTTGTGCCACACATGGACAGACTGATTATGGTGTATTGCGACAATTTTGGAGCAGTCTCGCAATTCAAAGAACCCAGGAACCACAAGAAGGGGAAGCACATCTAGAGGAAGTACCACCTGATCCGGAATTTTATTCAGAGACAGAAAATCATGGTGGAACAGATAGCCTCGGAGAACAACATGGCATATCTCTTCACCAAGCCTTTGGTTGAAAGAGTCTTCAAAAGACACTTAGACGCCATAGGAGTTGGCACCTACAGACTTTCTTAGTTTTAGAGTGCAAGTAAGAGATTATTGGAATATATTCCCTCTAGATTAGTTTATCTGATATAATTATCGAATTTATTAATAAAAGAATTTATTTTCAAAGTTTGTTCATGAATTTACATTTTATTTGTGCACAATTTTCATTTGGAAAGGACCCATTGTGTTTAAGTAAGTGGTCCATGTGAATGGTGGTCTTTCACAGTAAGGTATGGATCACAAGTTACTTAACACATAAATGTTTGTTCTTAACCAATTGATAAGAATGGGAATCTCATCATGTTTAGGTTATTGTGTTATGAATTCCAAATGGAGAATGGCTTACCTTCAGCCAGTGAATAGACCACTCACTTCATAGCATGAGCGTATTTTGAATACGTAGAACATGATCTGTAATAGTGGTTTCTAAAAGTACTATTTAAAAGAAACCTAAACTATTACTGCTACAGCGTGGATTAATATTCTACCGCTTAAGTATGAGTTGGTGGTCTGACGAAACTAGAAGCATATGCTTTGATATACTATAATTGAGATTCTTTCGTAGAACCGATATACTTGTATGTTGGGCATATGTGACTAGTTAATTAAGACAGACTTGTACAAGATAGCTTCTGCGCTATATTGCCCCTTGTGACTGTTCAAATGATTTAATTATCCAGGGCCCCGGGAAATATGACTTGAATGTTTACTTTAGGGTAGCTCTCTTGGAAAGTGGAAACATTCTAAGAGTCATGGATCATTAGATTAGAGGTCTAAGGATGGTAGATGTCTATTAGAGAGGTGTTAGTACACTCTTCCTCTCTAAATGTACGGCGATGTATAGAAGGGTATTTTAGTCATTACACTTGTAAGTCGAAGACTTTGCTAATGCAGCATTATCCTTGGGGATCATATTTTCTTATGGTAATATTAGAAAATATTTAAAATGCAAAATACAGCTATTTATATAATAGGGGTATTTTGGTCATTTTAATAGCCAAGACGATGTGTCTTTTGGTCCCCAAAATGCCTTTAAGTCTTGACAGATTTTGGTTAAAGAATTGGTCTTGATAATTATGGGTTTTATTTTATTTTATTAGTCTGATTTATTATTGGACTAGAATAAAATAAAAAATCCGAGAGCGAGTATTTATTTTATCTAATTTAATTGGTTAATTAATTATTCAGGGCCCAAGGCCCAGATTAAATAATTAAAAAATTAATTTGGATATAAACTAGAAAAAAGGTATGAAATTTTATATTAGTCTATTTGGGTTTGTTAATTATTTATTGGGCTATTTAAGGAAGCCCAAAAAATAAATAATTAAGATTTATTATTTATGGGTGTTCAAACCCAAGAATAAATAATTTTATCTGACCCAATGAATAAGACCAATGGTACAATAAAATTTTAAAAAATTAATTAATTAATTAATTAAAATAATATAATATAAAAGACAACACGGGATGAATCCCGTGTTGTTTCGTGTAAAGGATAACAGAAAGCATGGATACTTTCTGTTTTCATGCGAATAGATTCTCTCTCTGGGAATTTGATGAAAATGAATGAAGAGAAAGAGAGGTGGTTCATGGTTTTGGTAAGCAAAGGAAACCCAGTGCTCTTCGTGCTTCATTTTTCTTTCACAAAAAACAAAACCCATTCATAGAGAGCTTTTGTGAAGCTTTCACCAAAGGCTTAGCAAACCCAATATTTAAGCTTTTACCGGCTATGCTCCGGGCACCATTTCGAAAGATCAAAGGCTTTACGTAAATGAGACGCAATAGACGTTTATAAGGACGTGATCCAATAGCTTCAAATATCCTTGTACAGACATCTACATCAGTGCGAAGCAGGCCATTCAATCACAGAGGTAAATTTTTCGTTTTACTAGCATATTTTCGTTTTGATGATGTTTGCTATTTTAAGCCTTCACATATAACATATCTTTTAAAAGTAACTTTCTATTACAATAAAAAATAAGCTCAAGATCTCCCACTGCTTCAGCTCATATTCTTGCTCCATTCCTTATTTGAAGTCTATGCTTACCCTTACTGAGTCTTCTTACCCTTCTAAACCCCTGCAAGGAGTTACAGACATGATCAGTGGCCCCAGAATCAACTATCCAGTAAGATATTGATGTAACCATCAAAATAGACTCTAGGTATAGAGCAATACCTGAAGTAGACTTGACTAAGAAGTCCGGACAATCTTTCCTCCAATACCCTTTCTTGCCACACTTGAAACATTTACCTTTAGGCCGCTCGTTGGGCTTGGCATGACCAGATGCTTTGGACTGGGCTTTTGCATTGTTCTAGGCCTTCCTCTTATTGAATTTCTTAGGTTTTGCCTTAATTCTAGAAGAAGCAAAATGAGAGACCAAAACCTTTGACATGGGCTTAATGATCTTCCTACCACTTAGAGCTCTTTCATAAGCTCCATGATATTCATATCCAATTTGTTCATTGTGTTGTTCAACTTGAACTGTGAATATGAATCAGGCAGAGTTTCAAGAACCATATCAATTTAGCTCTCAAGATCTATTGTTGTGCTTAGGACCTCGGTTTCCTCAAAGTAGGCAATCATCTTGAGCAAATACTCTCGAACCGATGCCTTCTCAGCCATCCTAGTGTTCGTGATTGTCCTAAGAGCTCCCTGTCTTGTGGGCTAGCTCTTGTCAGTAAACGTCGTACGCAATGATAAATCTATATCATATGTAGTGGCCATGTACTCATGCTTAGATTGGAGCACACTAGACATGGAAGTCAACATATAGCATTTAGCCATCTCGTCAGCTTTCTTCCATGCCTTCTCAGTTTCTCACTCTTGATAAGTGGAATCTTTCCTAATCAGAGGACAGGATTCCGTAAGAACATACCTGTACTCCTCGGCAGTGAGTACGATGTTCAGGTTCCTCTTCCAGTCCACATAATTTGGGCCTATCAACTTATTCTCCTTGAGAATGATTGACAATGGAGTGAAACCAGACATTTTTGAAATATTGCGAAAAACATTCATTTAGTTTGTAAAAAAAAAAAAAGCACATTTCTTTATATTATTTTTTGATAATAGATAACTCTTAAAACCATTATCAATAATATAAATAGTTTGGTTCTTAGAAAAACTAGCAGAGTTTCATAGGAAGATTAATAACATTCTAAGTTAAGTATATAACCATCACGAATCAAAACTTTCTTAATAGGTAATGATATAGAAAAAGTTCCACCAATAGGATGGCCACTGATTCACACCATCTACGGGCAATCCAGTGCTAAAAACCTCTAACGTAGGTTGGTCGATCCTAGCACATACCTTAGGTTTTTAATTTTACTCTTTCATTAGTTCTAGATACTTATGGAAATCCATCATATAGGGGGTCATACTTAGAATGACACGAGAAAATCCACTATCTCTAATGAGAGTTGTGATGAAAGCCATGGGGTCGTTAGAACCCCTTTCCCACTTAATCTTTTATTGAAAATTGAGTTTTAGGACCAAACACATTTTCTACAATCTTATGGCTTCATTAACTTTAGTAAAAAACTAAAATTCAATATTATTCTCTATGTTAAGGATTAAATCCTTTGAGAGAATAAACTATGAATTTATTTTACTCTTCTAAGTTAATGGCCAAGTAAAACTTTATTAAATAACCTCAAGTTCAACATTATTCTTTATTACAAGGATTGAACCCTTTTAAGAGAATAAATCATGAACTCTTTTATTTTAAAGTTTCTTAGATTGAAATTTTTATCAACAACTGTTCTATCTAGTGAGATTTTGGTCTCACAAAAACTTGCGTATTTGATTACAAAAATGAAATAAGCATGAAAACAAAAGTAAATTTTTTCATGCTCAAACTATTCATTTATTCCTAAGTAACCAAATAATGGATTAAACATCATGAATTTAAAAATTAATGATTTTGTTTAATCCTAAGGTAGTTCCAACATTTATTACTCATTTTCATGCAAATTATTCATCCATAGATAAATAAAACTATTTGCAGAAAATTAACCTCCAACAATGATTTCAAAACATGATTACATCAAAGAAAAATTGAAGTACAGAACTTTAACAGTGCTCTCCCTTTTCTTGGATAAAATTGCATACATTCGCCTTCCGGGTCTACCTTTTTTTTTTTTGGGAGGGGGGGACAGTATGGACCTGGCGCTGGGTCTATTCTGTTTCTCCATTCGACTGAGCAGAATGGACTTGGCGCCAGGTCCATTGGGTACCTGGCGCCGAGTCTATTTTGGAGTTCACCGATTTCTGAAAAATCCTACTTTTCAGCTATTTTTTCACCCCTCAACCATTCTAGCAACCATGTTCTTCAGTCCCTAATATTTACAGGTTAAGATGCAAAACTGGACATAAAACCATGCCTTTACAAGTACATATACCTCTAAACACGAGGCATACATCGCATCTACTCAAAATCAAAAAAAATAATTGGAAAATCATTAGAATACAAGATCATATGCCTCTAACTGTGAAGCGTACATGAGATCTAGAAACCAATATATGAGGGATCATATGAAATCACAAAAGATTCATTTTTTATAGTAAAGGAACCACATTTTCCTATTTTTTAACCCTAGTATATGCTTCTAGATGAAAACATTGGCTTTGATACCAATTGAATGATCAAAAGCAAAAAAAATCAAAGAAAACGCAACGAAAAATTTTCAGTTTTCCGATCCACATCTAGGAGAGAATACTTACTTGCCTTATTTGGTCACAGATTAACTAACAAGGTGTCGGGTTGCACTGGATCTTGTGATGGAAAAAGAGAAGGAAGCCTCGGTGGTTCGACCGGTATTCCTGCCAATCTTCTACTCCTATGTATCAAACTTCTCCAAGCTTCTTCTCTTAGTCTTTCAGAGCATGACTCTACCTTGATCTTAGGTTAGCTTGGTGAAATCTCCTTTGGATAACCAAGATCCACTCATAGAGAGAAAGGAGAGAAGGAAGAGAAACACAAGAGGAAGGGTGGCTGCACATACAAGATGGAGAGAGCTAGGGTTGGGAAACTTTTCCATCTCTTCCCTATATATTTTGGTCACCCTTAGGCTTAATGAAACCCTAGTGGGCCAAAACACACTAAGCCCTAATAAGCTTGGTGTTGGGCTTATAAACCAATCCTTATTATTATCTTTTCTAGGCTTTATCAAATACCCAAGATAATTTCTAATTAGACTCTTAATATATGTCAACATATATCAGCCCAATGAAATAATTTACTCCAGTCCAATTTTCTGAGTTCATTAATTATCTTTTCTAGGCCTTATAAAAAACCCAAGACTAATTAATTAATTCGAATTGAACTCTTAGAATAAGTTTTATTTTTCTTCAGATAATTATCCATGAAGCCCAAATTATGTTTAGACAACACCAAGGTAACTTAAGCTACTTTGGGGACCAAGAGACACATTATTCATGACTACTGAAATGACTAAAATGCCCTTACTATCAAATAGTTATATTTTACCATTTTAAATATTCCCATTTATTACCATATGGAAATATTAACTCCAAGAATAATATTGCTAAGATAATATCTCCGACCTACAGGTGAAATGACGAAAATACCTTTCTATGTAACACCCATTAATGAAATAGGATAAATGTACTAACACCCATCTCAAAGATATCTACTATCTTTAGATTTCTAATCCGATAATCCGTGACTCACTCGAATATACTTGCTTATCATTGAAAGCTATCCAAAAGCACACATTTTAAAGTCTAGTTCCCAAGGCCCTGGATTATTAGATTATCCTGGGCAATCACAAGGGGGTGATTTAACTTCACAAAACGAAGTATAGAAATTCTGTTATATGAGTCCGTCTTAACTAACTAGAGTAATATACCTAACGTACAAGGTTATTGATCTCACAAAAGAAATCTCACCCAACATACATCAAAGTACAAGACCCTAACTTCGCCAAACCACTAACTCATACTCAAGTACAAAAGTATCCATCTATGCTGTAACAGTAATAGTTTGGTCTCTATAATTATAGTACTTTATGAGAGACCACTACTACAGGTCTAATGCTACATATTCGTAATACGCTTATGCCAATTATGTGAGTGAACTATTCACTGATTCAAGGTAAACCATTCATCATTGGAACTCATGGCATAATAGTCTTATCTTGATAAAATATCAAATTCTATCAAATGACTAAGAACTCAATTTTATTTGTATGATAAGTACTCATGATCTATACCTTACTATGAAGAACGACCCAACACATAGACCATTATTTGTCACACTTTGACATTAAATATGCAATAATATAAGAAACAAACCAAATTGAATGAATTTAGTGGACCTGGCGCCGGGTCCATTGGACCTACCTGGCGCCAGATCTAGTGGACTCACTTAGTGCCGGGTCTATTTGCAATATCTTTATACAGAATACATAGTCTTTGAGGGCATATGTTCCAACACGTATAACAAGCATCCACATATTAATCCTGAGTATCACAATACTCACGGTTATGAGAATCACCGCTTGATCCAATCAAGAGATATAACATGTGCTAGTCTTGGCATATTAATAATGTCCTATCTCATTAACACTATGATTAGGGATTATTCAAACACAAACACTACATGGTAGTAGGAATTTCACATCATGATTTCCTTAATACTGTGTTGTAATAGGGACTTTATCAAACAGTTTATACATAGATTAAGATATAATAATCAAATTGAAAGATAAAAATACCTCTTTTATTAATTATTATGCAATATATATGATACACGTGATTGACTTTAGAGTACAACCCTAACATGTCTCATCTCATCAATTAATGTAGGGAAAGAATCGAAGAGCTAAAATGGGAGATCAATAGATGATAGATTGAATTATGGAAAGTGAGAAGAAAAAAGCATGAGGAAGTTAAGGGTCAGAACCAATCTAGAAGAGTTTCATTTACTCAGATCTGTGTCGTCTCCTTCAGATTCTTCATTAACAGGAATAAGCATTGCATGAATAGTAAATCTAGACAAAGAATCAAAGAGATAAAACAGGAGCAAAGAACAAAATCCAAGAGCTAAGTAAGAAAGTTAGGGAAAGTTCGATTATCTTCTGAAAGAAAGGGGAGCCAAAGGCGCTGAGTGAAAGATAGCAAACATAAGAGAGGCTGCGTATGAAAAGCAAATAAGAAAAAGAGTTGAAGCGATGTTGAATGTGGGACTGCGGTTGAGGCTCAAAAGATTCCCTAAAAAAACATGTGACGTGGGCAACCCACAACATATATATAGATTTTGCTTACATAACTTTGTCGTGACCGTGAGATTAGCGTGCACTGCCACTACTTCAAATCCCCCTAAAACCTTTTTGCTCTGAGAAATTCTTATATGCACCTGGTGTACGTGCACGAATATTAAATAGTTGTACCACCTGCAATAGAAGTTATACAGCAAATGTTGTGTACAATATTACTTGCAAGTAGTACAACTTCTCAATGCACCGGTGCATGTGCACCGGGTGCATATAAGAATTTCCCGCTTGCTCCAGCTTGAACCCTTTGCAATTCAATACCGGAGCATCACTCCGTCCAATGCCACCGCTCAGAAAAGCAAAACCCTATCCGCCTCTGCGGTCTGCTATCCAAAAGCAGTAACCTTTTCAAGCAGCAGTGCGGTTTCATCCTCTCCTCTCATCAGACCTCATGTTTCCTCTCTTCAATTCTCTCCCTTTTCACTCTAGTTCCAACCCTTCTTCAGCACCTCAGGTATCTCTATATGCTTTAGGATTTTTAATGGCTTTTTTGGTTTATAATTTTTTGCTGACTAATTTTAGCATTTGTGAACTTGAATCAGCAGGTACTGGCCACCAACCCTGGAAATTTTGCTCCAAGCCCAATGCAACATCCACAAATTGGAATCCCCAATCCTCAAACAGCAATTCCTTTCAGTAATTCCAATGCCGTTTTTGTCCCTAACCAGTTTTTTCCCATGCAAGCTTTTCAGAACTTTAACCACCCCATTCCTATGAACCAAATGAATAATTCGATTGACCCTAACCGTGTCGCTCAATTTTTCAATCAAAATTCTTTGAACCCATCTCAATTCTTGAACCAAAATCTCAACTTGGGACTGGGCTTCCCAAATCAAATACAAAACATGAACCAAATTTTCCCAATGCAACTGCCAAATCTAAATGGTCAAGGGGTAGCTGGAAATTTTAACCGTCCACAAAATCTCTCTTTTGTTGGAAGTAATCAGTTGGGTTTTTGGAATAGTAGTGGAGCTGTGCAGCTTCCCATGAATTTAAATGCGATGAACCAGACACCTAATGCTTCTCAGAAACTAAAAGGAGTTCAGGCTTTCACTTCCTTTCTACCACAGCAAAATACAAACAATTTTCAACCTCCGCCCCAAAAGTCACAGGTTATTTTTTGGATTTTGTTACATTGATATGTACTTTGTGTGCTATTCAACTTGTTATAGTACTCTAGGTTGTATTTTCTGCAACAATAATAAGACCAGGTTAAGACATTTTCATCATTTTCTTAGCAATGCAGTGCTAGGTCCCTTAATTTGGAATTAGATAAAATTATATCAAATTTGGATTGGTTGTTCCAAGCTAGCATATATCGAGTTTTCTAGTTAAAAAGCGTCAGCTACTTGTTTTGTGGGTATCATAGTCAAGGATAATTCCTTCTAACAGCTGGCAGAAAGAAATTGCGACATTACATCTTATGTTTTTTTACAGGGGAATAACAGAAATAATGATAAGATGAACAAAACTGGTAGAAATTTGTGGAACAAGAACTTTTTGAGGAATCCAAAACATGAAGTGTCTCAGGATAGGTATGCTTGATTTTGCCAAGTCATTCTATTTATTTTCTATTTTTGTTTGAAGTTGAAAGAATAGATTTTCTTTTTCTTCTATGGCTCAACTATATGCAGATTTACTAAGTCTCAAATTCATAATTTCCAAAATGCCAACGGAAAATTCAGGTCTCATCCCATGCGATCAAGAAAAGGTTGGTCGATCCATGACCTCCAAGGATTGCAGAATTCTTTAATTTCCTGCATGCTCTTAAAGTAACATGTTTTGCCTTGCAAGTTGTTCTTGAATAGATTACTGTCATTGCTTCTGTTATAGCTCATCATACTCCTAACGCTGAATATGGCTATAAAATGTTTTCTGTTTTCCAAGTTTTCTTTTTGTCATTCTTGGATTTTGTTTTCACGAGGTAAATGTATATTGGCAGCCACCAATCATTTGATTGGGCTGAAATTTGGAATTGGTACACTTTATTGTATGTTTGAAAAAAATAAACGTATTCATTCTGTAGTGGTTCTTTTACAAGACCAATTTGGGTTGGCTCTGGTTTGTTTAGAAGATGTGGTTTGAAGAATTATAGATTGTAGGGATCTATTAGTTTGGGTTTTGTAGGATTTTGCTTTTTATCCTGTCTGGATATTGCATGAGGATCTTGCTTATGCATTGCTTATTTTTGGATTAATAAATCAGCAGCAGGTTTTGTTATGATTCTGTAGACCAAGAAACCCTCTTTGGCTTTTTTTCAAGCCTTCCTTTTTATCTTCTTCCCTCCTTTATACATCATGGTATAAAGCATGCTTATGTTGCTTTTCCAAACATCACAACTGTTATTAAAAGATTTGTGATTTTCCCCCCTTTCCCAATTTCCTTAAACACCTAGCCTAGCTCTTCAATGTGGCCCTAGAATTTGACCAAGTTCTGGCAAAATGTATGATTATGGCCCCTTGATAATCTTACTTTGAACTCACCTATTGAGGGAGGAAAAAAAATAAAAAAAGGAGATATCTCTTTTTTTTTTTTTTATTTAAATATGATTTCTCAATACCAAGTTTTTGTTTAAAGTTTAATAAATATCTACTATAGAGTTTAAGTCTTCATGCCTGAATTGTGTGTACTCCTTCCGTTTCAAAATACTTGTTCATGAAGTTTTTTGGTTCTGTTTCAAAATACTTGTTCATGTACATATTTCTAGAACTAATGATTAGTTTTTTTCTACTTTACCCTCATTTATTCTAAGTCAACGATACAACTTTCCAAAACTCTTCTTTCTTCTTGCTTCTTCGGAATTTTCACCAACCAATAGCTATCATGTGTTTAATAAGGGTAGAATAAGAACTTTATCTAAATTGTAGTATTGTTTTTAACGTCCTTAATTTGTGTGCAAAAGGCTTCATGAATAAGTATTTTGAAACGGAGGGAGTAGTATATAATGCTGAAATGTCGGACTCTAGAATGGCTTGACATGATCTGGAGAGGATCATTAAAGCTCTTTTTCGACGTCATTTTCTGTCTGCTTTGATTCCATTGGTGGTGTTTGAATTTGAAACACAAAAAATCCGCTGGGGAAGACTATAGGTGCATAGTCAAGATTTCATAACAGCAATGGTCTTTACCTAATAATGGACAGAGTGGAAATTGCTAAAATAGGAAATTTTGTAATCCAATACCCTTTATACTGCATGTTTTTGTTCCTGTATGCCATGTTGGAGTTTTTGACGTAAACATTTGCCATTGATTTTTTGAACTGCAAGTTTGCTGTTAGCTATTACTTGCTTGTATGACCTTTTTTGTGCAATTTTCTTGCTACTGTACGTTGGAAAATTAACTGGTGGGTCTTCATTTATCGCTATGTTCCACTTTAATAGGAAATTGGGCTGATGATGGGAATATGACCTTTGTTGCTAATTCTGCCAAACAAAACCAGGTTGTGCATAAGAGGTAACTTCTGTTACATCTGATGATTATTGCTTGTTGACCAGGAATTGCTGTTCGAGAATTGTTGATGATTTTATGAGTAGCTTGTTGGCACTGTGTGTCTGAAATGTGTTTTCAAAGCAGAAAGCATGATTTATATGATTTAATTAGTCGAACAGACCACTTTTGGCCGGCGTATTTCATATTAATTTATTCTGCTTTGTAATGAGAAGAGTTGAAGATTGTGGCAATCATAAAAGATACTGAAATTTGAGTGTTATTGGATTCGAAGAACTTAAACAATTAACAAATGTCCACAAAAGTTAATGGCTTTGTATAAAATTTGAAAATCATCCTTTTGGTTTTCTAGCTTGAAGCAGAGGTTGTTCTGCAGTAATCATGAATTGAGGGTTTTTTTTTAAAAGAATTATATATAAATTTTAATGCGAAGAGTCTTATGATTGTGTGTACATGCACATGACTATTTGTGTTAAAGAGAGCCCACTTTTTGGCTGAAGCAAAATAAAAGTATTCAATGTGCTGATTTGCTGTTGTTAAGGTTGTGTAATATTTTCTTTCTTTTTGGCATTTATAGAGGTCAGCTCCTACAACTGAGTTTTCTCACCTAGGGTTCACGAGGAATTTCAGTGTTGATCGAATTCACTGAGCAGAATGCAGGGATGATGTCTGCTAGCACGGAGAGTGTTTAGTTTAGGTATAAAGATAAACCAAAAAGAATTATGAAAAAAATATATATAGTATGTGTTTGTAAAATTGAAAGAAATGAATGAGGAAATAGAGAAATTGGTCACACCTCCATGTCCCTAAAAAATGTTATCCTCAAGTAGATTGCTATATTCAGGTTGCTTATTCAAAACCTTAAAACCATCACCCAGTTTGATAAGCTGGAGTTGTATGCTATTCTACTTGCTATAATTTAGTGTACATATCTTTTGCTCTGATTCTGTTCTACCTTAAAAGGCCATGATAGCTCCTAGTTCCAACCTTATTTGTTGGACTGTCAAGGTGAACTAATGCTGCTAAACTGCTATATCAATACTTTAATGACCCAACACCGGGCTATATATGCTACCTACAGATGTTTTAGATGTTGTCATTTTGAGATTACTATACCCCGCTGACAAAAAAAGCACGTCCCAAGAAGGGATAATCAACAATTAATCACCCATTTTTACCAGAATGATGATATGAATTGGATGTTATTTGCCAATTGGGTCCCTAAATTGGTTGGATGGATTCCGTGCAATTTGAATGGAAAATATATGGGTCTGGATGCATACCCTCGTGTCAATCATTCATTTGGACTATTCTTCAAATTTTAAGTGAATTTCCCAAAATATCCTCACAAAATCCCTCAATTACCTCCCAACGGCTCCAAACCTTCTTTGCTTCTTCTGTGCTCTTCCATGGCTGCTGCTGCTGTCTTCCCACACCACTACTCATCTCCACCCTCACCCTCTTCTTCTCCCTGTCAAATCCCCACTGCCAAACCCTTTCTCCCGTCTTCTTCCCACATCACCACCTTTTTCTCACCACCCAACTTCTTCTTCCTCCCACCACAAACCCTGTTGCAAACTCCTCCTCCCTCTTTCCCACTGCCAAGAACCGTTGCCTTGCTTCTCTAGCTTTCTTCCCTAACCACCACCGATCTTGCACCTCCCACCGGCCTTGCAAACCCCCCCACCCCCCAAGTCCTTCTTCCCTGCTTCCCACGGATCTCTCATCCCTCACCACTGACCTCACAATCCCCCTTCTTCCCCACAGACCATCTGTCTTGCACTAACCCACACCACCACCAATCTCGCATCTCCTGATACCACCATCCTTGACCCCCTCGTTTTTTGCTACCTACCGTTGATCTCACACCACCTCCCCCAATACCACCGACCTGCACCCCTCACCTCCAACCTTGCATCCCCTTCTTCTTCCCACGCCATCACTGCCTCCATTCCTGCCCTCTTCTTATTCCACTTTCCGCTGCCAAAACCCCTCTCTCCTTTCCCTCACCAGCACCCTACTTCCCATGCCACCTTCTTCTTCTTCTTCCACAAAACCATGCAATCGGTTTTCTTTTTCTTTTTCTTTTTTTTTTGGGGTGGGGGGGGGGGTTGGGGGCAGGGGTTGCTAAATAAGGTTTTCATTGTGAAGAAAAGGAAAAGAAAGTGAAGGGTAAAATAGGGCTTACATATTATTTTGGGGGGTAGTACAGACTTTTCTACTTTTCTGTTAATAGTGGATTGATTCCATTCAATTAGGGACCCTATTGGCAAAGTTCAAAGTGCGGTACTCCATTGACAGTACCCACCCACTGTGGGGTAATAAAAAGAATTTAACCCTTTTATTTTGTCAGTTGAGATAATGTGCAGTTGGGTTTTAGCTTAATTGAATCTTCTTCTAAAAGGTGATAATTCTTTATTCGTGCCCTTCAGTTGAGAAACTGAATAAACTGAAGCTTTATTCGTGCCCTTTATTCGTGCCCTTCAGATGACAATATTTTCGACAACCGCACATTTGGGCCTACTCAACTGAAGCACATTAAGTACCTAGTACCAAGCTTGCCTGAAAACTCTATTGGTTTTAATGCATCTCTCCTTTTTATAGGTTCTACAAACTGAGCCTGCTTCACGAGGTAGAAAAGAATCACATAGAAGAGCTACAATAAAAGGACGCTGGATTCATGCCACTGATTTTCCTGGGTACTTATGTACCCAATTCATGTGATGGAAATGAGCATAATTGTTATGCTTTTCCCTGCTCCCTCTTGCACCAAGATTACAATCTTTTATCAATAAAAAGCCATCGGATATTCTGGAGTATTAAAATGTAAAGATAAGCTAAAGCAAGAAGACAAGTCAATCAGCAATCCATTGATAAGGAAAGATCCCATCAAAAGTTAAAATCCTTATGAAATCAGAAAAAAACAAGCTAAGATAAACCACAGTGATAGAACTGAGTAGAGTTCAGCAAACAACAAAATGTTGGTTCTAATGAAATAACATAATTTAATTGTAGTCGTCAACCATTATCACAGCCAAAATATATGTGGCTTGTTCTTTTCATACAAGTTTTTTCTTTTTGGCGATTCAACTGCTTGCAACTGGGATTACTTGAGAGAAGTGAAAAAGTTAGTTTATGGTTGATAAATTCTTCTTTAGGATAATATAAATGCCAAGGGAAAACAGAAACAGCCCTCATGAGTTAAAACTGCATTGCTCTTCATGAAAGCTTATATCGCCTGAGTACTGCTTTGGCTCAGGGCTCTTTTCCTCTTATCTTTTCTTTTCTAGCTTTTGGCATATATTAACTCATAAAACAGATTGCAAGTGAGCATGATCATAGGAGTTTGTATTTTGATTTTCCTGTCTGTGTAGTTATAAATGTCTTTTCCTGTTAATTCAAAAGAAAGTATCAGTACTACTTTTCTATGCCAGTACATTCTTCAAGCTAATTTTACTTTGTCTTAGAAATTTGTTTATTACTTCTCTGCATGTATTAAACAAATGGTTTCTCCTTGTCAGAAAAGGAGATTTTTTTTTTATTTTTTATTATCAATTTCTTAATTTAATAGTTTACTTCTCTGGTATGCCAGTCCTACTTTTTTACATTTTTATTTCTTTTTCTTTTTAACATGAAGAACTATCTCTTTGAATTACACGGAACAAGAAGTTCAACAGTGGCGTGAAGAACGGAGGAAAAACTATCCATCAAAAGCCAACATTGAGAAGGTTCTGTTTTACAAAATATGCGTGCAGTCTTTTAACACTCTCAGTTGGTATTCTGGTGTTTTAATGAACTTCAATTGTTGCAGAAGTTGGGAGAAAAACTGAAGGAACCAGGTACAGCTGATTTAGATGCCCAACTACGACGCCAGGTACAGATCATATTGTTCTTGTTTGTAATATGACCTCCAAGCTAAGGGAATGGGATCTGATATGGAAAATTACTTGTCTACAAATGATCAATGGGTAAACGGGGAAATTACACATCTTTTTGGTATATTGCTTGTTTAACACAGTTAAACTCACACACACTTGCCTCTTGATTTAATACTATAATTGTGTTGTTTGCGATGAAGATATGAAGAGCTCCTCCATAGGACTCTGGATATAGAGACCTAATGACAAGAAAGGAGGGTTGCATTTATATTTTAGCCCAGTTTAAGATTTGGAAATGAATTGAAACCCAAATTGATACAGTTATTGAAAAAGATTTTTTCCCCCCTCCCCTCTTCAAATTGGCTTTTAAAAAAATCTTCATTAGAGTTAGGCAAGATTTTCTATGTAGGGAATGATAGTACAGTATGGCAATAAGGGTGCTTGGCCCCTCCTTAACTTTCAAAAATTATCCTCAGCCCCGTAATATTTTGTAACATATTTCAGTTCAGCTATTATCTTGGCCTAGCTAATTTTTTTACCATTTAGTTCACCATTAGGAAGCCAATTGGATAAATTCAACCCAAACTCACCCACTCTGCTCAAATATGTTTGTGTACAGCCTAATGTGAATTTGTCTTGGCTTGATTTTAGGTTTAGGCTGAGCTTGTACTCATCTAAGCTTAAACTGTTTAGAGTGTGTCCTAACCAGTATATATATATATTAATATATAGATACTCATATACAACAATAATTACTAAACCTTAATTCCAAGAAATTTAGGGTCAGCTACATGAACAAATACAAGACTACGTGTGGTCATCCACAGGAATCCTCTCCTTCTACTTCTTTCTTTCCACTGTCATACTCTCATCTAAATTATATAAAGACATATTTCTTCTAATCACTTCTATCCATGTCTTCTTAAGCCTTCCTCTACCTCTGTCCCACCCATCAAGCCTCCATCCCTCAATTTTCCTAATAGGGGTATCCCTCGGCCTTCTCTGTATATATCCAAATTAATGCAAGCAGTTTTCTCTCATCTTGTTTTCAATGAATGCCACTCCCACTCCCATTCCCACTCTTATTTTTTTTCCAAATAATCTCGTACCTTATTCTATCCTTTCTAATATGCCTGCATATCTACTGTCACATACGCATCTCAACTACTTTCTTTTTTTGAATATGATACCTTTTTGCCATCCAACATTTCGCTCCACATAGCAAAACAGGTCTTACGGTTGTTCTATGGAACTTTTCCTTTTGGCTTAACTTGGTATATTATGATTATATAGAATGCCAATCGGATTCCTCCATTTGAACCAACTAGCCTTAACTTGGTGTGCAACATCACCATCAAGCTCTTTGTCGTTGTGAATAATAGATCTCAGATACCAGAAGTAGCCATCTACTAGAATATCTTTGCCATCCAAAGTGACACTCTGATTCATATTTCTGCCAGTATTGAATTTGCATTTCATATATTCAGTTTTACTTCTATTGATTCTGAAGCTCTTAGATTACAACATTTGTCGCTCCAACTCCAATTTAGCATTTACACTTAGCTCTAGTCTCATTAATCAGAACAATATCATCAGCAAATAACATACACCATGGCATAACCTCCTTGTATTGCACAAGTCAACTTATCCATAATGGTCACGAAGAGGAAAGGACTAAGCGCTTATCCTTGATGAATCCTGATAGTACGGGAAACTTTGCGGTCACTCAAGTGTAGCTTCTTATACTTAGATATACTCCATCATACATATTTTTAATGAGTGCAATATACTTTCGCAATACAACTCTCTTTTCCAGCACCCACTAAAGTACTTCTCTAGGCACCTTATCATAGGCTCTATCCAAATCAGTAAATACCATATGCAAAACCTTCTTTCTTTCCCTATAATATTCAATTATCTATCGTAATAATTGAATTACTTCCGCAGTGTAATGCCCAGGCATAATACCAAACTGATTATCTGAAATTTTTACAATGCCCCTTAACTTGTGTTCAATCACTCTCTTCTAAAGCTTAATAGTATGACTCATGAGTTTAATCTCGTGATAATTGGCATAGTCTAAAACATCCCCTTTATTCTATAGATTGATACTTATATACAAACAAACAAACAAACAAAAAACTAAGTCTTAGTCCTAAGAAACTTGGGGTCGGCTACATGAACCAATACCAGGCCACGTGTGGTCATCCACAAGAATCCTTTCTCTCCACTTCCTTCTATCGACCGTCATACTTTCATCTAAATCTAACAAAGACATATCTCTCCTAATCACCCCTATCTATATTGTTTTAAGTCTACCTCTACCTCTGTCTAACCTATCCTGCCTTCCTCCCTCAATCCTCCTAATAAGTGCATTCCATCTATATACTGAATGAATGAAACTTCCTTCTACCTCTGTGTCTATATAGATACTTATATATAGTTCAAAAATTCTATTTAAATGAATGAAACTTATTGTTCATCATTTAAGCCTAGATGTAGGTGTTTCCTACATTTAGAACTTCAAAGCCTCAATTGGATGCTTAAAATCTTAAGTGCAACCTCATGGACCAATTTAGTCCATGATTTAGACAAAATTTTAAATGGACATCACCGTATCAGTTTTGTCTAAAAATCCTAATGGTTGACAATTCTCTCTCTCTTTTTTTTTCCCCTCTCGTTGTGAAAAACCACTAGAAGGTGGGGGGTAAGGTGTCGACCCAACCTGTTTGTTAAAATAATGAATTACAGAAAATTAAATAGGGCCAAAGGCCTTAGAAAGATTACAATCGGAAACCTTTCGGTGTTTGTCTAGTAATCATACTATGTTTAGGGGTTGAAATTCCCTTGTTTTTCTTAGGCTCTACTTGGATTGGAGTTCTTCAATCTCAATCTCTATCTCAATCCAAATTAAAATTTCACTTTAATTCAAATATATTATTATTTTAAATAATTTTCGTTTCTCGAGAACTGTCATCTACTTACAACACAGGCATATTCTCTCTCTTTAGACCTTACATGACCCCATGTATTTAATAATTTTATACGAAACTCATCTTAAACAAATTCTTATTCACTTACACCTTTAGATTGCACAGGAGTAAAATCGGCAAAATCATCAGCAATATCTTCAAATAAGCCCTTGTACAATTCTGAAACAAGAAAAGATTTACCCATCTCCTTAGATGACTTGGAAGAAGCCTTAGATAACTTAGCCTTTCCAGCTTTGATATGATATTGCAATTTGGCTTTGAAATTTGGTCTAATATCTCTTGACGAAGTAGAATTAGAAATATAACTCGTTGGAGGTCTATTTTTATCAGGAAAAAAATGTTGAAGCAAATATATATATAGGTGTGGGTGGGGGGGGGGGGGGGGGTTGCCTAGATTCTAGGCATTCTTTGTTTTTAACACCTTAATTGAAGGTATTTGGTTCATCAAATTATCTTTGGAAATTCCAAAGCCACCATTTGTGACTGAAATTTTCACCATATGAATATAGATTCAAAAAGGAAAGGAATTATCTCTATATAAATGAATTTATCAAACACTATTGGGCATTAGTTTATATCTTGGCATTTGCTACAGCTCCATTCAATTTTTTTAGAAGTGCTTGAATTCTCTTCTAATTGATTTTCCATGTACTTCTACTTTACTCCACTATTGAAACACTAAATTGAAGTTGTTACAGCAATCTCAAACCATTTACACTTTTTCATACAATTTTTCAGAACCTTGATGCAATTTCAAGAGCTGATCTTTCATTTTATCCAAGAAAAATAATGGCTAGCTAATACAGAGTGCGCTCACATTTCCATCCAGACCTTAGGTGCTATGCTTGTGAGCTTAGCTCAGCCTAAGCTCTGGCTCAACATCCTCCTCTTAAAATCGAGTTGAGTTTAGGCCGGCTTGGCCATGCCCAGCTTTTAGTGCTGATTGACAGGCATATCCACCTTTGTAGTCTTTTAAATTCCTATTTCTCCTTCCACCCTTTTCTTCCTTGAAGACTGGCTTCATCCTTGTTTTATGTCAAAAACAATTTTCTATTGAAAATATGCGTGTAAAAGTATTACCTAATTCATTTTAACTTGATTAATTTTTTGGAACTTTTATTACTTGCCACCACTTCAATAACCATTGGTTCCATGCCATTATAAACATCCGAACTTCCAGCATTTCTATTTCATGTTGGTGCTACAACTGGCATATCTTCACAGATTTGGTACTGCTTAGAAATCTAAGCAAATTATACAGAGACAATGGACATGGCTGCAATCCTCTATGTATGCTTACATACACTGTTTTAACTGCTTTTGATGGAAACAATTTCTTCTATCATGCATTAGAAAGGATAGAGGAAGAAATGAGACCATTTGGGAAAAAGTAGGGGTGGCATCCTTCGGTCTTCTCTGTATATGTCCAAACCAACGTGAGTGATTTTCTCTGTATATTTCTGGCATACACGAATTTGTTAATCTTAAGTTCGCAAGTATTTGTGTTTCTACTATCTATAGATAATTCATTTTGCTTCCTTGTTTCATGTTCTCAAATTGTTATAAAATTGTTTAAGATTGAATCATTTA
Organism: Voacanga thouarsii; assembly: GCA_026120185.1. NCBI lineage: Eukaryota > Viridiplantae > Streptophyta > Magnoliopsida > Gentianales > Apocynaceae > Voacanga > Voacanga thouarsii. The sequence goes on along the minus strand of JANUWF010001641.1, from coordinate 3,681,396 downwards.
CTTGAAGTGTGAACTCGTTTCCCAGCAACTCAAGGAGATATTGGCAAAGCAAGCTGAGCTAGGTTGTGAAGTAGCAGAAATACCAGCATGCTATTTATCAGATTCTGAGAAACAAGTGCACGAGAGGAAAGACAATGGAAGAGCATTGAGTAAGAAGGAAAAATTCCAGAGCAAGTTCAATAGAAGAGGAAGATTCAATCGGGATGATCGCTTCTCTAAGACGAGAAGTTCTGTAAACTGCAATACATCTTCTACGTGTGATCACTTGGCCAAGAGACTGAGGGTGGGAAATGACAACTCAATTACCAATCATGCTCCCTGCAAAATGCGGCCTACACTGTTGCAGAAGCTTCTGAGTGCAGATATTCGGAGGGATAAGCAGCACTTATTGCAGGTGTTTAGGTTCATGGTAATGAACTCTTTCTTCAAAGATTGGCCTGAACAAGCTCTGAAATTTCCTCTTGTGGCTGTCAAGGAAAAAGGCAATGAAGATGTGACTATTGAAGGAAAATCAAAAGATATTAGTAGGGATGGAATTTTTCTGGAAACTGAAGAATCCACTGAGATAGATCATGACAACTATAACATGGAAAAAGCTGATGCAGAGGTTCAGGCAGGAGAATATAGTAAGCTCGAAGGTGGCTTGCAGGGAGAAGAAAGTGTAGAAGAGGAGGGAGAAATTATTGACTAATATCATTTGTGGTAATTTGAAAGTATGCCTAACGTATATTCTGCGTTTGTAATGTAACTTATCATGAGGGATGTGAATCAAACTTACTTCAGTATTCAAAGGTGAAAAAGTGCTAGTGGGGTTAGAGGTGTCTGAGATATACTTCCCTGCCCTCTCTTCAGTTTTCTTCCTCTATTAGCTCTCTAGCTTGTATGAGTCTAGTGTTCATTAAACTAGGCTCTCCAATGCAAGCTAAATCTAAGGGAGTCAGTCAGCTTTGAGCTTCCATTTTCACTTCACGTCACCCAGTTCTGAACAAACATCACCAGGAAACACGTGAGATTCGTGTAACCTTCAGAATTGCCTATCAAGTTAAAGAACAAAACAGCAGACAAATGCAAGTATAATTTGCATTGCAACGTCAGAAGGGTCTTATTAAGTTTGTTTACGACAAAGATAATGGTGTCTGTGACCTAGTAGTATAATTTTGGAAGAGTAGATATCCCAGAAAATGTCAAATCGGCATTTTGACAACAGTAGATGGAGGGTTTCTTAAAAAGACTTTATAAGCTTTGAATTTAAGAATTCACTTGTTATGAATTTAGACAATAGTTAAGGTCTAATTGATAATTTGATTAAACATTTAATATTAATTAATTGTAGATTTATTTAATTAAGTGTATTTGATAATAAATAATATTAAGTGTTTAATTATTTGAATATGTTTAATATTATATTTTATTATTATTTAATTAATTAAAAAGTATTGAAATTTTATTGTATATTTTAAGTGTAATGAAAGTTATTTAAATTTAAAATTTAAATATATTAAATATTAAATATTATTTTTTTATTTCATCTAAATTATAATAAAATATAATATAAAAATAAATTATAATAAATTATATATTTAATTTTTAAAACTTAGTATTTAAATATTTAAAATATAATATTCAAATTTGAACTTTGTCAAATGAGACTTTAATTGTAAAGAGATGTCCTTATCAAACTAAGCATGTGCACATGTATTGAAATCGTTTCATTTTTTGTCGCTTTATTGCAATTACGTTTCAGTCTTCATATGGAAAGCATATTTCAATATATCTTTATCTTAGTTCAACCAAAGGTCATACAACGGGTGGAAGGTTGGTTTAGAGTTGTTGGTGTTTACTCTTAGTGTATGTTTGTTTGTGGATAGCATCTTCTCTCCTCGTACAATTTTGGATTTGGCTCTCAAGCATGAAGCAATAGACAAAGACAAGGTTTATGGTTTATTTTTTTTTTATTTTCTTGGTTTAGCAAAAATTGTTTATTTATTAGTCGGAACCATATGATTGAAAGGACGCTAATATATTATTAAGATAATTCATTATTTATATTACATTGAATTTGTATATAGTTTAGAAAATATTAAGATCTTTATTAAAAAAAATTATAAGTATCATTTAACATTTCAATTATTAGACACTTTCTATCATAAGGGACAACACAAAACATAGATACTAAATGTGATTTATATTCAAAATGATAATCCTTAGATCTTTCCTACCAAAAAACAAGAATACAACACAAAAATTCCAATGTAGTTTATATTCAAAATATCAAAGGGAAAAGTTTGATATAATTTTTTTAAAAAAAAAGAAATATATATTTAAAATGTGATGATGAGAGGTACTCCTGCCGTCGCCACATGACCCACCCCTTCTTCCCATCCGTCTGCTCTAAGCGTATAAATAATATTTTTTTAAAAAAATTTTATATTAAAGGCCTCAAAGAATGTTTAAGAATGATGATTTTAGTTCTTAATTTATTTATCTTATATAACTCAGTGTTTATTTAGATTGTGATTATATTGATTTTTTTAAATACAAATATAATTTTAAATTTTATAAAAAAATTATAAATCTAAAGATCTATATTACTATATATTCGATGTAAATAATAAAACTATCAATATTTTACAACCAAAATTTGTTTACGTCATCGTCATTTTTCTGTAAAAAAAAGTAAAGTAGTTTTCTTTTGAAAAAAATTACAATCCAAGTACATTATTAGTTTTACATCTTTAATTTCATATTTTAAGTTCCTGACTTAAAATTTTTGTTTATTTTTGTTCCCACCGCTATAAATACAGCAAAGTTGAATGGAGATACGTATGTGGTAAAAATGTTTAAGGGTAAAAATGAAAAATAAAATTTCTTTTTGGGTAAATAACTATTTTAGTTACATTTTTTTGGGGAGTAAGTTGATCCCCTTTTTTTTTCAGTCCCTAATCTTTTTTTGTTTGTTTTAGTCCTGATCACCACAATTGCAATAGAGACTCGTGGAGATCATGCAGGTGTCATATGGTGAAAGTGCTCAAGGTAGAAAAAAAAAAACGAATAGTTCAAATTCTACTAACTATTATTGCCAAAATCTCATCTCTCTTTGTGAGATAGTGTCTAAAAGTAACCTCCTTGATTCAATTATTCAATTTGAACATATCTATTTGTTCCTCCCTAACTTTCAGATCAAACTTGATTCATTTTCTCTTTCTACTGTCTACTTTGGTCCTCTTCAATTTGAAATCATTGGAGTAGATATAGCAGTTTTGGTGGTGCTGCTTTTCAGAAGATGAATTTGTATCTCGTGGGATAAAAGATAGAGGAGAATATATGATGAATCTGGTTTGGGATGAAAGGAAATGCGATCTAACCCAAGATGAGCCCTAATATGGGGTCGATATGGTTCAAGATTCATGAACTTGAAAAAGCTATCGATAACTTTTTATATAAAGGGGTGGATTTAGGATGGTCTGAGAGAAAAGCTCCACATTTGTCTTCTTCAAATTCTCTTTGAGGATTTTTAGTTGTAATTGGGTTTGATCAATGTTGAAATCAGTGAGATAGAATAATCAGGATTCATCAACTATCAATCTAAAATGGATAATGGAAAGATTTGTACTTGTTGAAATTTTATGCATACATATAATAGTGGCTCTGAGACCTACCATTTTATAACCACTGAACATATGGAAAGAACATATAGAGGTTTCTACAAATGATTAAATAAAAATATAGAAACAAATAAAAAATGAATTTTCATTTCAAACCTTGAGTATTTTCTATTTTGTGACGCCCATGTGCATATTTCTATCAGTCTCTGTTGCGGCTGTGATGATGAAAACTAATATAAACAAAAGTATAGATTAGGAGCTAAAAAAGCAGGAAAAAAAAGAAAAAATAGACGCGGGACTAAGTTATTAGGGACAAAAAAATGTAAGACTTAAATAATCATTTGCCTAAAAAGAAATTTTGATTTTTTACTTTTAACCTTTAAGCATCTTTACCAGAGTCAAAATAGACAAAAAACTTCAGTTAATCGACTTAAAAATAACAAAATTAAAGATGTGAGATTAAATTGCTACAAAATAAATAGATTCTATTTGCCCTATATTCATTTTATGTCTTATGAGTAGTAATGTCGACTAGGTTGGGCCGCTCCGTTGATTAGAAGGGCCAATCCTGGACTGATAGCCGACTTGGCCATCTTAAGGCAGGCCAACTAGCAGTCCGGCCTAGCTGGCCAGTCTGTATCGGGCCAGGGATAAAAATCCCTAGCCGGCCACGGGCTGGCCTAGCTTGGCCCGCAGATTGCCCGCCAACCGACAAGCTGACTAGCTAGAAATAGCTGGTCATCCATTTTTTAGATAATTTTGCCCCTCTTTCCCAATTGGTAATTCACCCTCCAACTCTCAAAACTCCATAAATACTTTGTCAGTTCATCCCAAAACTTACCAACTACTCTCAAATTCTCTCTAACTTTCTATTTTCATTCTTCTTATTCTTATAATTCTCAATTCTCTCTATTTTCTCTGCAAAAAGAGTTCAAATATAATTTATTAGGCATATATTTTTTTTGAATTCTTCAAGCAATTTCTTCATATTTTAGTACTTTTTAAGAGGTTCATGCATCAAATCCCTATCTCATGTAAGTTTTATTTTGTTAATTAATAAAATTGGAGAGGGGGCCAAGCCAAATCCCCCCACCACTTCAAGGTGGCTTTTCCTATAATTATAAATAATTGTATTATTTATATTATAAAAATTTTAAAAAATTAAAAACATTTGGACAGACCACAAAGGAAAAAAAAAAAAAAAAAAAAAAAAGAAGGGCCGCTAGGATGTGGTCCTAGAGGCACGGCTCGGCCCGCCTATAGCTGGGCCCGGCCCGTCACAAAACCTTGCTAGGTGGCCCGAATGCCATTGCTAATTATAAGTGACAAATTTTATTTTCAATACTATTCCTTATATAGATTGTTACACAAAAAAAAGTACAAGTGAGTTCTTTTTCTGAAAAATAAATATGTTTTTCCAAAAAAGCTCTTCCATTTTCTTATCAAGGTTGTCCTATCTTCAAAGGGCTAAAGAAAAGAATATTTTCCAACTTTTGTTGGAGAAGGTAAACGCTCAATTTCAAGGATGATAGTTTAAACATTTGAATGAGGGAAGTCACTTGGTATTAGTATGGTCAGTTCTATCGTCTATCAATCTTCATATTCTTTAGGCTATTAATCCTCCTAAGGCCATCTTTCGTGATTTAGAGACTATGTAAACCAGTTTGCTGTGGAAAACTTCTAAATTTGGAAAGAAGAATTTGGGGGCAGTTGAATTTACTTTACTTCCTATTTGGGAAGAAAGGATTGGGTCTGATATCTTGGAAAGATTTGGATGCAGCTTTCTCTATTTGACTATGGTGGAGACTTAGAGAAAGAGACGCTTTTTGGTCTACATTCCTTTGGAATAAATAGCCCTATAGATGCCTCTCACATTTGGAGATTACTCTTGGCTAAGAACTTAATCGAGTTGTATATTAACTTTCACTATTGTTTGATCCCCATCCTTTTGGTTTGATGATTGGACATGATTTGATAAGTTTGTGGATTTGAATTCAATTGTTTTGAACCCTCAATTGACTGTGGTAGATTGCATTTAACATGGATATTGGGATGCCTCCTTGCTTTCTATTCTTGATCCAAATCAGATAAGAAGTGTTCTTTCCTTGCTACCCCCATCTTCCATCAGTCTCATCAAGATTGTATGGTCTAGAAGCCAACATCCATTTGTAAATTTACTTTATGTTTAGCTTGGGAGTTTGTAAGACAATGACCAACAACTTTGTTACCTAGACCAGGAATTATTTGTAGGTCTAAATTGCCTTCAAATATCAAGTTTTTTCTCTACATTTTTTTCTTTTAATAATTTGTTACCTTTGGATTGTGCTTTAGGTAGGCATGGTTTCAAGATTGTTTCATGGTATCCTTTGTTCAAAGTAGAAGGAATCATAACTTTACCTTTTTGGTGAATGCTCAATATATAGTGAACCCTATTTAAAGTCCCTATGCAGCATTGTTGGGACTAGGATTCTTGGCTGGTAGAGTTAATAACTTTACTAATTTTTTAATGCTCAGTGGGCTTTGGAGGGTGCAAAGAGAGTTAAGCTTAGTGGTAATAGTTAGATTTCTTTGTAGAACTTGGAAAGAATGTAACATTGTTCTAAGGAAGGATGTTGCAGCCTCTTCCATTCAGATGAACCACCACATCTAACAATTCCTTTAAACCTACTCTCAAGCTGATCGACTTAGCTACGCAAGCTCTATGAAAGTAGATTTTTGCCTTTTCGGTTGTCATGGGCACTCCAAAGAAGGCCTGAAATTTAACAAATTGTTTGAAAGAAAGTTCTAGAACATGAGGTAAGTCTTAATGTTGATGAAGCATCAAAAGGTAATCAGGGAGGTATTGGGATAGGTGGTGTTATTTAGATAGGAAAGGGGTTTTTGGTGGCTTGTTTTGCCAACTCTATTTGTAATGTCCTACCCATTTATACTTTGAAAATTAGGAAATGAACAATTATTCTTTGAACATATCATATTTATTGGGAATATATTTATGTGGTTTGCTTATTTAATTTCTTTATGAATTTTAAATGTGTTTGTGAAATAGTGTGGATGAATTATATGTATTGATATGGATATCTTGTGATTATGAGTGGTGCATAATTTTATGATTAAATCGAAGCATTAATTACAAGAGTATTATTTCAACTACTTTTGAGAGAAAAATAACTTTTGGGAAAAATATATACTTTTGGCTTTATAAAGTACCCAAACATAATTTCTACAAATCTTGATAATTACTCATTACATGTATGTTTTACATATATTTTGCACTTCATAGTCTTTAAAATTTATTCTAGATTACTACTTAAGCTCCCATTTTCTCCTTGTTTTATATAGGATAAAAATATTGAGATTAGAAAAGGATTCAAGGAGAAAATGACTGAAAAAGAGCCAAACTGAATAGACACAGCACCGTTGAGCTCATGTTGTGCGCCGCTGTACAGTTTTTGAATTTCAGAAGTCAATGGCGTTGTGCCCATCACCTTATACATCACCTTATACATCGCCATGTTTCATTAGGATGCATAAATACAAGAACATCTGGAACTCCACGGCGCCGTGCTAGTCACTCTTGACATCATCATGCAGTATTCCAGCTTACGATAACGGTAAATCCCATGACGTCGTCTTAAGCCCAAATCAGAGAATCAAAGCATACACGACACCGTGTCGGCCACCTTCTACGGTGCCGTGCAACATGGAAAATTACCTCTTGTTTTGCAGAATTTTAAAGATTTGAAGGGGAACCTATACATACCTCATCTTCTGAGAGAGAAAAGGAGAGCCACTGACGAAAATCAGCTGAAAACCCCCTTGGGAACACATATAAGAGAGGAGAATAGAAGATTAAGAAGAGATATGAGGATAAATAAGCAACTCAAAAGAATATTGCAAAGTAGAAGAGAAACTTTATCTATGAGTTTTTCTATTCTTACTTTTGTGATTTAATTTTGTGGATATTGAATTTATTTGATTTGAGTTGTAATTAAATAGTTGTACCCTTATTTACTCTTGTATTGGATGTTTATTTGATTAATTGATTTCTATTTTGATTGATTTATCACTTGAGTTTTGATTGATTGAATTAGTTGATTGGGTAATTCTGTTATGTTAAACTTGATAATGGATGCATGAGATGGGTTTCCTTTTGTGTTAATTCAATAGATTTGTTTTCTCTTAATAAACTTAAGAAAGGATTTGGGGGATCTACAACTTGGTGATAGATGAAGTTTTGGAGTCACCTAGAGATAGGGATTCTAGGGCTTTTTGGCTTGTAAATCAGATTTCCGTAATTTTATGCATCATTGGGTTTGATTTGCATGATAGAGATATCTATGAGTTGGGTCAGAGGGTAGGAGATTCATTATTCGAGAGAGTGTGAATTTTACTTTATTTTGGAAATCTAGCCAATGCTTGAATTTGATTTTAATTGATTGGGTGATACTTTATATTTGAGTATTGTTGGGAGAATTCTTATTTAATTACATGATCAATCTCATTTTCTTACTTGAATTTTGCGTTGCAATCTTTTAGTCCTTACCTTGGAAATTAGGTTGATGTATTTGTGTGGTACTTTTTTATCCTTAATTAGTAGTAATTAGTTATTTTACTTCTTATTTTGGTTGATTGAATAATAGAATTTGGGTGAAGTAAGATAGTTGACGTGTCGTTCTTTAGGATCATCAATACTTACGAACTACACTCTATACTATATAATGGGTATATTTGCCCAATTGTGTGTATATGTGAGTTAAATTGGTATTTTATTTGAAAACTTGGTTGAGCATTAGATTCATTTTCTACCCTATCATAGTCACAACACAAATGCACGACAACAAATCTCAACCCTATTTTAAATATTTTACGTACTTTAAAATATTAGTAAATATTGTATGAGTTGAGAGTGGAATCCTTAACCCATGATATGTATTGGTCAACCCAAGAACATTTTAAAATCAATACTCTTGACCTAATCGAATAACTTAGTCTACCCTAGATTATTTTAAAAAGAATATTTTAAAATCAATTTTGACTCTTGACTTAATTGAGTGACTTAGTCAACTCAAGACTATTTTAAAATTAATTTTGACTCTTGACCTAATTGAATGACTTGGTCAACCCAAGACTATTTTATTTGATCTGACTTTTCCAATTCAAACCTTAATGCTTAAGTTAATCTTGGACTACTATTTCATTTAAATCTTGACCATTCAATCTAAGTTAATCTTGATAACCCAATTTACTTTTCTTTCAAGAATTTAATCTCAACTGTTTATTATAATTCTTGCCCTAGGAAAAAAAAAAAAAAAGAAAAGAAAACCTAAAATCTCAAAAAACCCTTGCCCATTTTAGCAGCCCTATTTCCCCTCACAAACATTTTTCTCTATTCTCTCTCTAGGCTTGATTGAAAGCTCTCCCTGTAATACCCCGTCTAAACCCTACCCTAAGTACATGGGAATTAAGGGCATTGCATGGTATCTTGCCTGTGCAAGAATTTTCAAACATTTGTCCACACGAAAGATGGTTATGTGTGAACTTGTGCTTATTTAGGAGCATGTGGGTTGCTTAGTAAGGTTGCAGTAATTTGTGGTTTTATTTTATTGATTTATTATAGGAGTTAGAACCTTTATTAACATGAGAAATGCCTGGGTGAGAATTTGACGGCAATCTAGTTAAGTAATATGAAAACAAGAGTTGATAAGATCAAGCAGATAGAGCTTGGTGCTTATTTCTGGTAGACCTTTTTGAAAAATAGCTTAGTGCTGCCCTTTTTGAAGGGAAAAACACTCTTAAATATTTCTTTTATTATTTTATTGGATTGGGGTAATTTAATTTTCATCTTACTTAGTTATTGTCCAATAGACTTACTTAGTTATTCCTGGAATTTAATTTGTAAACATATATGTTTTTAACATATATTTGGTTGACCGAGAATTTATGTGGGGAAATTGTATTTTCCTTGATTTGAATTTTGAAGGATTTTATCTTATGATTAAAATTATATCTTTTAAGATAATGATATAAATTATATATCAAGTTACCTATTGGATCTATCCCTCTACTCTAGCCAACACCTGGGAATTATTTAGCTAAAATTATATTTGGAGTTTATCATGGAGATAATATATTAGTTTGATGAATTATTGTTATTTGAATATTTAAAGATAGATATTGCCATAATATATCTTTTGTTTATATATATATAACAATAATGATAATATTTTAGTAATATCCCTTAAACCTTTAGGAATTTATTAAACTATATATTCTTGAATTTGTTTTGCGTATAAAAAGGTTTTCTTCTTTCTTTAATAAAAAAAAATATATTTTATTTGGCTTTATGCATGCCGTAGCTAGCTATAGGCATAGTCGGGGACGGCCATGCATAAGCCATGCCCGGCTATGCACAGGCCGTGCCTAGCTATGTCTTGTGTATAGTCAGGCATGGCCTTAAGCAGCGCCTGGCCACTCCACTGACATCATTTCTTCTCGTGATTCTTTCCTCTTTGGATATTATGGCAATATAAGGGTTATAGGAAAGTTTGTGATATGATCTTTGTATTTTCTTTAGACGGGACTAGGTTCTTTTGAGCAAGTCATCGGAGGAATCTTTTATTGGTGAGATAAAGGAACTAAGTAAGTCCTTACATTAAATATTTGACATAAAAGCTCTGAATTGCAAGTTATTTGGAAAATGCATGTTGTCTCAATGTTGTGATTATTTGGAATTCAAGCTTGACTGTTTCTCACTAAAAGCTTTCAAACAAACAAAAGGTTCATTGGAAAAATATATTTTATTTGTAAAATGATTTTTATAGAAAATTATTTGAAAATCATACTTGCATGACCAGTGTGCATTGGAAATGTTCTCATTGAGATTAGATCTTGAATGATGATACGTTGAGTACTCAATAAGGGTAAGCCTCTTGGACTAGCCTTTGACGGGTAGGGTAAGTCTCTCAGCAGGAGACCACTTCTGGAAGATGCATTCTATCTGGAAAATGTAACAGTCCTAGTAGGACAGGCTGGTCCGACCTAGCACTTCAATTCCAAGTGGGACTATATTTTTTCGGAATGGACAACCTGTAAGTTAAGGGAAAATCTTATATGGATTGGGTCTACCGTGGACCACATGCTTTGAGTGTTGTATCGTATACAATGTGAATTGTACACTTTTAGAAAGATACAATACTTTAAAGCGGTGGTCCATATAAGAATTTCCTATAAGTTAGACGGGTTGGGAGAAGGAGGAGTATCCCTATCCGTGGAATGATCACCCATAATACTGTGATGCAGGGTTTCATAGTACAAGGTTATGATACAAAGTTTCATGACTCAGGACTATGATGCAAGGTTTTATAGTCCATTTTATTGTTGAGTAGTTTTTGTATATTACATATTATTATGATTTTGACTTCGATAAGATGAATGTCACTCAATTTGTTCTTGAAAAATTTTGACTTGCAATCCACTTTTGTTAAATGATTTCAAAGTACATTCATGAAATTTCAATTCAATCAAAAGCACACACATGGCTTACTGAGATGCATTTCTTACACTTCTTTGATGTCATATTTCAGGATCTGCCAACTTTAGCAGGGTGGTACGCTATTAGAAGTTAGTTGCTTTAATTTTCTATTTTGATCCAGTTTAAGAGATGTTTTATTTTATGTAACTTGAGAGACTTGTAGACATTATTTTCCTTCGCAATAAGATGTTAAGTTATTTCCTATTTGGTTATTCTTCTATCTAGTTATAAAGACCCATGATTCTTTGAACGGACGACATTCCTACCCTCTTTGGCCACATGTGTTGTGTGGTGTTACACTTCCCTCTTTCTTCTCTTTGCTTTTACTTCAAGAAACCTAGAGACTAAGCTTAGATTATTGGAGAGGAAGGTCCATTCGTGCTATTTTTAAAGTGTTTCATCAAGCATTTCAAGAGGTAAAATAAAAGATTTCACTTTTCCATTCATTTCCTTGTGAACAAAATAAGAGTTCTTGCTGAACAGATTTTGTGTCTTTCAAAGTTTTGATTTTCTTGTCATGATTTAGGTGAAATCTAGTAGGGAATCTAACTAGTAAATATATTATTATGTGTGAAAGTTTGAGGACTCCAAAAATATGGAAAAACATCGTTGAATCATACAGGATCTAAGTTAAATAGCAAGACTAACTAGGTTAGGATATCATACCTCAGAGGATTTGTGAAATACTGTCCTCTTGCACCGACCACAGGCATTGCCTCTTGTGAGCACCTCTATAGGTTACATATGACGATCTAAATCCAAAAACCTAAGAGTGCTATCATCTATAGTTTTGTAGGCTATCTATTTCTAGAGCGTTATGTGAGAAAAACAAAGAAGTAGTCTGACAGTCGAGTCTATTCAAAAATAATGAAAAATTCAAAAATAATCAGAAGTCTGCCTTTATTAAGACTCTCCGTTTGAAATCAAATTTCAAACATAGATAGAGTCAAATAATCTGGTAGTTACTAATTAGTCTACCAATCCAAATACATTGAACTTAGATGCAATTTCAGATATAATGAATCTGGACATATTTCTAGATACGAGGAATCTGGATACATTTCCAAATGCAACGAATCTGGCAACTAGAAAAATGACCTAAATCGTTCATTTAATATGTGACATTGTAGATTCATTTAACACTGATAGTGTGTCCAAAACATATTTATACAGCCCACAAGTTATAAGTAGCTTATTGCAAAATATTATAACTACTCAGATTAAGATGAAGATCGGTGATTTTTTTGAACCAAACCACAGTTTAATATTTAGTTTTTTTATCACACGATATTCCAATTAAATATAAGGTATGGAACATGTTATCTTTATATAGCTTAATCAACTATTTTTGAATCTCCAAGTAAACTGTTAAAAAAAAAATAATATTAATATATCTTTATTAATGTATTTAGTATGATCATGCATTTTAACAGTTTATCTCATTAAGAGACCCATATATATCTCTCTTAATGATGAGAGGGACAAATTCTTTTACTACTATTTATATTCTTTTTCTTGACTTATTCCATATCTAACAATAGTCTTATCAATCATCTAGTTAAAAATGACTTTAGAACGTCAAGACATAGAATCCATCAAATAAAAAACTATGATTAATTCAGGTTGAAGGACTCAGTATATCGTTATTTAGAAAGAAGGTACTTATGACTTATCCTATGAAGTACTCTCATAGTAGGTTATGTTTAATATAATATTCTCTAATATTTATTTATATTTTAACTTGATATCCCATATATCCATAACCAGTAACATATAGCCATCAAATCACAAACATACTAATCTTAGTTTGTTAATGTTCTACTAGTAATAATCGATTAGGGACAATTTAAAAATAACTATTCTACTTGCTATTAAGTTTTACTATCAGGTCACGTATTTGACCTCATATTATTACAAAAAACTAGAGGGTAATAGTATAGGTACAAAAAAGCTTAGAGCATATCCCTAGCAATGTGTACATGATATGATATTTGAATTCCATGTTGATTTGAAGCCATATATACTATCAAAATTGTCATGCAACATAGAATGCGTTGCTGGAAATGTTTGTATGTTGGCATTGTGATTTATTTGAGCACAAATTTCGTGAGTAGCATGCTAGGGTTTGATAATATGGATGTTGTATAATGTCTTGGGGTCATTTTGATGTGGATTTTTTCATGAATATTATGCAAAAAACCTAACTTTATTATTTTTGGCAAGTTGCTCTGTATTATGTGAAAACTTTGTGTCTTATATAAGAATTTTTAGACTCTAAAATTATGATGTATTGGTCAAATTTGAACATGAGAATTACTGATCTTAGATGAATATTTTAGGAAAAAAATTGCTGAAAAATGTATTGTGATTTGATCTCAGTAAATTTTGAAATGTAGTCATGTAGAACTGCCATAACAGTAACTGTAGTGGCATATCATTTTGAAGTTCAAATATAACTGATAATTATGTATGATTTTAGGGAATTTTTTATATGAACTTTACTATGTACAATAAAGTTTTAAACTGAAAAGTTTTAAGGAAAAAATCATCCATTTGCTTGGTAATTAATTAATATATTTTTTGCCCTGTTTTGCTTAAGAAAGCAGAGTTTTCAAATTTAAATTATGTTATGATCCAATTGTGATTTTGGGAGAAGACAATTGAATACTTCTTCAATTATGCATTATGAATCTTTAGGACATTATGAAAGATTATTTGAGTAAATTTGATGCATGAACTGATTTGGATAATTGCTGGGTTTCGCATGCGAAAGTAGGCCACTTTGCGAATGAGTTTGCATGAAGGATACTCGTAAAGTTTTCTTTGATACCATTTGAATAAATGAATGATTTTGATTAGTACAATACTGAATTGGTTTGTTGAATATCCTTATATGCTATTGGACCTCTAGTGAGGTTATTTATGACAATTTAGGATAAAGTACTCTTGTTTGAGGGTTAGGAATATTATGGGTATAAGTGATAACCTAGTTACACTAGGATTATGGATGGAATTCTTTTTGAAAATTTTATATAGGGAGTTAATAGATGTGTGAATTATATGATAGATTTAGTGGAAGTGGAAGATTGTGGACTAAGGAATATACTAGCATTATCGTTCTTTTGCTTGAACGAAGGTAAGGCATTGCATTTGCATTAATGAAAGTGATTTATGATTGATGTACGTCCTTGCATTTCATAAAAAACTTTTGTGTGAATTGATTTAGGACTTTTTCATCAAAAACTTTTTTATGCAATATATAAATCTTTTGCTCAATTTCATGAAAATGCTATATATGAAATGTTTTGGGATATTGTAAATCCTAAAATATTGTGAAATGACTTACGACCAAGGTATTTTTGGAAATGTCTCTATGCATAAAAATTGAGTCCTTTCATATATACGTGATCTATTATGGAGAATCTTTTCCTGGATATTATATATATAAATAGGAAGCCATGCATTAATCACTAGGAAATGATTATGACTATCAAATTATGAGTTTTCTCTCATGCATATAATTGCAAAAGTCATGGCATGAACTCTAAATATGATGGATCTAATTACTATTTCTTTTGCACGGTAATTTATGAGTATAAAGTATTGTGCCTTGAATAAATTCTTGGAACAGATATATGGATTTGTATTTTAATATTTTGGGAGATAGTATGATTTTAAAATATAATCAGGATGAGAATAACATTTGTATTTTGGAACTAGAATAGTATTTTTGGAAAATTATGTTGAATTATTCCTTGAAAGGATACTATTTTTTTGAGTCACTTTGAATTGTTAAGTACTCAATGGAGGCGATAGTCTTGTACTAATTCATGTTGGATTGAGGATATCTTCTAATATGTGACTACCTCTGGAAGATTGACACTTTCCAAATGGAGCAACAGTACTTGTAAGTTAAGCCATTCTTAGCTAGCAACATGATTCCATATGGAGTCAGGAGTAGGACATGGGACATCCAAGCCTAATGGATTGAGTGAAGAAGACAGAGTATCATTCTTGTTCGATAGATTGTATACCTATTCATTCTTGATAGTAATTATGTTCAGTAGGATAAACTCCTATTTGATGGTTTGGGATTGTTGAATGCTTTACCATAAAATTGTGATTATATATTGGTATTTTGATGATATTGTTTTGGTATTTGTTCAAGGCTTACTATAACTAACGAATATGTTCCAAAATTGTATTGTTAATGTTTTACCCAACAAAATAATTTTTGGTAATATAATTGAATTATACTTGCCAAATTCTCCTATAAATGGTATTTTATTTCAAAATTTTACAAAGCATATAGAATATATTTATTTCTGTTCATTTTGATACTTCTTATACATCATGACATGCTTTGTAAATTGAGCCACATATGTAATATCCCAATATTGTTACACCAACTTTATAGGAAAATAACATATATTATGTATGAATGTGTACATTACAACGTGTTATTTGATTGTTTTGTAAGGTTATGAACTTGTGTTTTGTTGATATATACATATCTAAAATTTCTTGATTGAGAAATGTGTATAAATTTTATGGTTTGATTTGTGAGAGTTGTTATATATTGAACTATAAATATTTTGCATGGAAGTGATACGGGTAATTTGTGAGTTGGTTTTCTTTTGTTTTTTAAAAAAAATATAATAAAATTTTGGTTGGATTAGAACCTAAGACTTCTCAAAATTTTCCTTCAGTATTTATCCACCTTTCTGTTCTCTTGGAGTGTTTAAACTTTTATAAATTTTTGTCTTTATATGTTAATAGAAGAGTCCTAGAAAATTTATTCTTATTTCGCTTTTTTCTAGCCCTTATTATTCATTTACTCTACTATAATTTCAATCAACTTGTAAATAAATTATTTAGGTGCCAATTAACTTTGTTACATCATGTTCTAGTTATTATCCTTATTGATTTATTTCTTGAAAATTAATTATATGTTAACCTAGAATAACTATATTTTTCTTAGGTGAGTTATCTTTATTTTCCCTATTTAATATCCTTAGCCACCATTCTCAAGATTCCATTTATCTGAATCTAATTTTGAATTATCCTTAAGTTCTTTTCAAAATTGAAATTCTACTTGTTATCCTTCCTAGGATATCCAACATTTTTTTGGGAGATTGGTTAACAATAGTTAGTGCTTTATTAGTAATCCAAAAGACTTTAGCAAAAAAGATTCCTTAGCCCAACTATTTCAATGGCCACTTCATTCCTCTTAATTATCAGTTTATTTTTTCCTATTTAGGCTAGGAATTTAGTTGAGAAATTAAATTAGGAGAAGGATAATTATGAATGGGAAGGAAATCCTACTTGATCAAAGAAAGGTCTTCCATTTTTCCTCCTTATTCTTGGCTAGCTCTTCTAGGTCCTTTAGGCTTTAGGTTTTAGGTTTTAGCTTCTTGTTTTGTTCAGTAGATTTTAAGAATAGGATTTGAACTCTTCAAAGCTAGAAAAATTAGATTTGAGATCAAGAGAAGAGCTGAGATTTTTAAACTCGAAAAGCCTAAAAGTGCTCCTATTTTTCTCTTCTCTAATATGCACTCATCAAACTTCTAAAGAGACACGGTTTTCTTAGTCTTTTGCAAACACAAAATCTGAACTAATTTACCCCTACACTCTACCATTCCCTATAGTTGGCGTCCCTCTCAGTTTTTTCTCAAAACCCACGAACTTCCTCTCAATCTTGAACACAAAATCCAAAACCTCTAGCTAAGAGAATTCTAGGGGAAAACACTTTTCTTAGTTAGTCTTGCTCTTTCTTTTCCTGAAGAATTCTAGTATCTATCCTTGGAAGAAAGGATGCTTCGAAGTTTGGAACTCTATACATAGTCTGCAACATTAAGAGTTCAAAAACACCATTATATTTCTTTTCCTCTATTAGAGACTGAACAACATAAGATTGTGCATGTGTTTTGGTTCCTATTTTGTTGACATGTTCGTGTGTGTCTGTGTGTGTGATTTCTTACCTAAATTTGTATAATATATTATTGGCTAGACTTTCTTCTATGTACATTCATAAAGCAATGGTTTTTAAAGGGGAAATAAATTGATTTATTTATTTTTTTGTAGTGTGGACTGATTATGTAAACCGCTAGGAATTGCACAACATATGGGTAATTTTTGAGGGTTTCTTTGCATGAAGTTTGGTTATGAGTTGAGAGTGCTAGTTTTGATCAGCTCTTTTGAATGTTAGGGGAATTTTCTTATAGTAAAATCAGTAAAGAAAAAAAAGCCATATATACATAATTTATTGTTTCAAGAACCTGCTAATGTAATCAGAAAATTTTAATCACTTTTGTATGAGTAATCTTGAGTGTGAATTCTTGGATATTTCTTGAATGCAAGATGAAAATAATTGAATTCATGAAACCCTTTTTCTTGATGCTAATGAATACATGAACTTTTGCTGGAAAATTTTCTGTTTTGAACATGTTGATGTTTATATTAAGAAAGTCTTACAATATGATTTTTCTTTAGAATGCCACCTTGGGTCTTGATTCTTGGGACATATATGAAGATTTTTATGTGTGTTATTTTAACAAAAACTGCTTGCTATTAATTGCAGAATTTTTACAAAAAAAAAAAAAAAAAACTAAGAAGGAAGGGTTTTCAGAAATTTTTGTGCAGTGTTTTGGGAACTATTTTGAAACCTGATTTGAACACGACATTATAGGTTAGAAAATGGTGTATATGCATGCTTTTGTGTGCTCCAATAGACAAGAAGAGATGGGATTAAAATGGGGTCTAGGTTGGGAGTTCTTGAATTATTTTTCTAGGTTGCCAATTTAGGATAGATTGGCATAGCTTGTGATCAAAATTTTTTGTGAGCTGCGTGAGCATGATTTACTGATTTGGCTATTTGTATTTTAGTTTCTAACATGTTTGACTATACGTCAGCAAAATTTGAGCCCATTCAGAGGTGTTTTCAATAGGTGTATTGCCCTTAGAAATTTAAGTAATGTTTGCTGGAATTGAAAACATCCACTACAAGAAAACTGTCAATCTGCCACGGGTAAATCCGTAGCTAAACTGGAATTAGCTATGAATTTGCCATGGATGAAGTAACAATCAAACACCTTCATTGGTGAGATATTTTTGCAGTGGCAATACGTATCCTTCGCAAATAGCCATGGATTTGCGAGCAAATTTTTTATAGGTAGCAACAAAAAATTCAATCACCATGGGAAAAATTTGTGATGGACTTGGCTTATCCGTGGCAAATCCTAGCACATTGCCACATATTTGCCATGGACAATACTCAAGTAGGTCCCATTCGTGGCAAATCTATGGCACTCTGTTACGGATTTGCTACGGAATCAATATGAAAAATAATTATTCGAGGCAAATCCATGGCAGATTGTCATGAATTTATCACGGATTACATCCATTAGTACTATCTTCCATGATAAATTCGTGGCAAATCTGTCACGAATTTGTCACGGAATCAATATGCAAATAAATATACATGGCAAATCCGTGGCAATCTGCCACTGATTTGCCATGGAATCAATATGCAAAATAGTTGTTTGTGGCAAATCTGTGGTAGATTGCCACAGATTTGCCACGGATTACATCCATTGATACTATCTTCTGTGGCACATTTGTAACAAATTTGCCACAGAATTAATATGCAAAATAAATGTCTGTAGCAAATTCGTGGCAGATTGTTACGGATTTGTCATATATTACATCCATTGGTACTATGTTTTGTGACAAATTCGTGGCAGATTTGCCACGAATTTACCACAGAATCAATATGCAAATAAATATATGTGACAAATCTGTGGCAGATTACCACGGATTACATCCATTAGTATTATGTTCTGTGGAAAATCCGTGGTAGGGTACCATGGATGACATCCATTACTACTATCATACGTGGCAAATCCGTCGCAGATTGCCATAGATTTGCTACAGAATCAAAATCCGTGGTAATATACTGTCTACAATTTTAGCTTTCAAAACCTGTTACATTTCCTTGTTCACAATTCCATAGCAACTAGTATGCACAATACACATGCACAATCCTCGTTACACTCCCTGCCTACAAAGTTTCCAATCACATTCCCCAGACATATACACAATAAACAACCTATAATATTTATAATCCATTATCCATACACACATATGCACTATACACAGCCTACAACATTCTTGAGTATCATACTCCCTGCACACATGCACAACACACAACCGACAACGTCTCAAATTATATTCCCAACACACAATGCACAACTACAAAACACATTCACCATAATTGTTTTAGAGTCCAAATACACAAATAATCATATATCATCAAAATATCTAAAAATAGAAAATACAAATTCATAATAATAGTAAATCCATAATCAAAGCGATCTAAACTTAACATCCACATGAAAATAAAACCAATCCAACTATCAATAGCTGCTGAAAGGCCAGAGTCATCCTTGTCAGAATCATTAGAGTTAGAAGAGGGAATAGAGGGCACTTGTAAGTTAAGATGCTATATCACAATGCGATTCATCTCAATCAATGCAAACATCTTCTTATCCTTTTTCGCCAAAGTCCTCTTCATCTTTTTCCTCTCTTTCTCTATCTCTTTGTCCTTCTTGTCCAACTGTTACTGAAGCTGCTATTGAAGCTACTGCTAAAGGGTCTGCTTAAGCTCACCACGAAGCTTCTCTATATCCATTGATGATCCCGAAGACGAGGCCCCAAATTGACGGTACTAAAGTCTAAAGCGTGAGGCCTCGAATCCCATGCCATAGACCTTGCCATTTTTCAATCCACATGCAGCCGACAAAATCATAGCTTTCTCATCTGGCACAGAACTTGGAGTGGATGCTAAATTAGTAGACTCTATTTGAGAGTACTACAACTTCATCGTTTAGACATCTTCCTAAATAATTTGAAGGTGAAAATATAAACAAAAATTAAAGTGTTATGAAATTTTATAAAAATAAAATTAATATGTAACATACAATGATCTTGCGGGATCTTTCATCTACAAATTTTTCCTTATTGGGCCTATCTTGAAACTGGTGTAATTTTTCAAATAATGCAAGATAGTCAAAGTCATCCTTTTATTTCGCACGTTGCAAGAAGTATTAAAGTGATAATTAAGTTCACAATTTGATTGGACATGCACAAATTTAATAGCAATTATTAAAGTGAACATTTAACTATAGATTATATAGGAGAAAATACTGCTCTTGACTCATACTCTATAAAGCTGATGGAACCTCTAGTGTGTTTGGTAGAGCTAGCCCTTCTATTTTCTTTGGCCACATGTGACTTTTTTTGCCAATCCTTGGACTGCCAGTGTTTGCACAATTGGTCATATATGTCCTGTGACTTCCAAGCAGGCCTCTTCTTATGTACATTCATGATCTTTGAAAGGGTATCAGTCATTCTTGCTTGACACCTTTCCTCCTACGCTGAACGTATTCGCGGCAAATTATCCGGGTGCCATGTCCAGTGTTTCTACAACAATGAACTGGTTAGTACATTGTACAAGGACTACTCATTCTGAGAAGAAGGTAGATAATACGTATTTAGATTGATAGTAAATGTTTCATACAGCAAAAAAATAAAAAAATAAAAAAAAAATAATAGACAAATACTTACAGCAAACTCCCTAAACCAAACATCCTTAACATCACCAGGTACATCGCTGAATCGCGGCCAACACCCCGTAAATCGCTACTTCATTTTTGTGGTGATAGTTTTTGCACACTTAGACTAACGTGTGAGTCTATAATAAATAGACAAATGTTAATAACCTAAGCATACTAAACTAGATTTGAATGGAAAATAATTAAGGGAAAAAGACCACAAAGTGGGTCGAGCAACCTAGATAGCAACACAAAACATAGAATTGAAGTAAAATATAAGAACAACATTATGTGCTACTTACGTATCACTATAGGGCTTGATTTGGTTATTATCCATGTGATGTGATGTAGTACTAGCTACTGAAGGGTGCACTGATGGATTAAGAGACTTAGCATCCTGCTGATGCTGTCTAGGATCGGTAGGCTTAGTAGGTGGACATGAAGTAGATTGTACACCTCCAACCACAAGAAAACGAGAAGTCTTTGGTGTATGTAGGGAAAACCCCAACTGTTCACCAGCTCTATTACTGTCTAAGGGTATCTAACTGGGAGCAAAAATGGATGTCGACTGGTGAGTAGAAGAAGGCAACGCATCAGGATGACTAGAAGAAGGCGTGGAAACTGGAGTTTTAACTTCTGGGGCATGAGATGAAGGTTTCCCCATCTCTGGAGCAAATATAAATTAACCATGACTCGAATGCTTCTTTCCTCCCTCTTTAGCCATATCTGTCCATTAGTACAGAGTTATTGATCAGGTTAATTTTGTAATAATAACAATAAGTTATATGACAATAATCATGTGTTTTCAATACTTAATTAAAAGCAGAGAAGATGAAGAAGACAAAAAAAAAAAAAAAAGGACAGAAAAGAAGAAGTATGAAATATTTATAAGACTATAGCTTGTAAAATAAAGGAACTTCTTCAACAAATTCAATGTTTTGTTCCATACATAAAGCTAAAAAATCCACCTTGTACGGATAAAAAAGGATTAAAAGAAGAAGGGAGGATAGAAGTGAAGATTACATTGATAAGTTAGGCACTTTTTAGATAACATGTGTACGACACTTTTTTACAAGTAAAACTAATAAAATTACTAACCTCTTTTGATGTTACAAACAATCGTTTTTCTGATTCAGCATCAGACATATACTCTTCACCAATGCCATCATTTTCATCATCCTTTCCCAATTAATCTCTCCTTTATCCTCTTCGTGACTTGAGTAATTCTCTGACGTTGTAATAAACTCTACTTTAGCAGCCACTGCCTCCTTTTCACTAGATTCATGAGCCAGGGGACCAATGTCATCTCCTATACATATGGTTATTGCTTCAGCTTCATCCATATCTTCTTGGTAGGCTTTGTTAACCAATGGTACATTAATTACATGTCGTGATTTTATTTTGCATACGGTTAACCAATCATACTTTGGTCTTTTGCTACCAGGATATGAAGTAAAATATACTTGTAGAGCATGATGGGCTAACACAAATGGATCAAATCCAGCATAGCTCCTCTTATGATTAATATCAACAAGCTTATATTGAGAATGCACTCTTGTACCTTCATTGGGTGTAGTATCAAACCAATTACATTTAAAAAGCACGGCGTTTTGGATTGGACTACCAACAAATTCAACTTTGATTATTTCTTGCAAAATTTCATAATAATCATTCCCAGACATCCCATCTCCATCACTTTTAACACATACACCGCTATTCATAGTATTCTTTCCGTTCCCATGGTTATATGTGTGGAATCTAAACCCATTTACAAAGTAACCATTAAATGACTTTACTTGTGCCGAGGGTCCCTAAGATAAATTCTTTAGGCATATGTTATCTTCTTTGTTACTTGGATCATGAATCTATTTAAATAAAAAAAATTAAGGACATGAATGGCAGTGTTATATCAAATAATCAAACACTTTGTATACATTGCCAAACTTATATAAGCCTTAAACCATCCAGTAAACTCATTCTGGAATCTTCTGTCAATTTCATGGTCCGTGAAAGTTGGTTCTAAAGACCTCACATGTTGCTTAAATTAACTGAATCAAACATGTCCATTATTATATCATATTAGCAAGTTTTTTAGCAGCTCATTTATGATCAAAATCGTGTTTACACACACACACACACACACACACACA
Source organism: Voacanga thouarsii (assembly GCA_026120185.1). Lineage (NCBI taxonomy): Eukaryota > Viridiplantae > Streptophyta > Magnoliopsida > Gentianales > Apocynaceae > Voacanga > Voacanga thouarsii. Next base: position 3,658,499 of record JANUWF010001641.1, on the reverse strand, counting down.
CTTAAAATATGGCTGCACCTCCTCATAATTAAGTAAGATGTAATTGGTAGCAACTTTTAATTCTTCTATTGTCAAATACCGTGTTTTTAACTTTTCAATTGGCCTTCTAGAATTGGCACAAATTGACAAGACTTGTTTATAAACTAGAGCTTTATTAGCATCCGCATCATTACGAGCTCGAGTAGTATGTCTTGTTTGCAAGTGAGGCTCAAAGTAATAAGAGAAAAATGTAGATGCTTCTTCAACTAAATACGCATTACAAATTGATCCTTCAACTCTAACCTTATTTTTTACTTTAACCTTCAAATGATGCAATAGTACCTAAATGGAAAAACAGTCATGAAGTCAAAAACTTATATTTGTATATAGGGTTGAAATTTGATACATTTAAGTCCATTTTATATTAACTTACCTTTCAAATGGGTATATTCATCTCTATTGAACAGGACCACCAACTTTAGCTTCGTAAGACAAATTCACAATTAGATGTTCCATCACATCAAAAAACTCTGGTAGAAATATTTTCTCCAGCTTGCATACTAGCAGTGCTACATCTTTTTCCAGTTTGCACGTATGTGTAACCGACAACTTAGGAGCACACAAATCCCTATAGAAGAGACTTAACTCGGTCAAAACACTCCATATATTTGTTGGAAGCAATTCCCTTAGTGCTATGGGATTCCGTAGCAAATCTGTGGCTAAACACATAACAAAAATTTAGTCCTTTCTTTTATCACTATTTTGCATAACATACTTTTTCGCATACTCTCAATGATAATATAGTTAATTACATTGACACTTTCAATAGCTTTTATAGTCGAAATAAAATAAAATTATATTGTTTCTTTAAATTTTTTTATTTTAATACAAACATATATTGCGATACTGAAAAATAATACATCTTATTTTCAATTCTATTTCAAGTATGAATGCATTAGAAAATAAATAAATTAAGATACTTACAAAATATTTCGTCGTTGTTATTTAAAAGGTATGGAACAAAAATTAATACAAACCAATATAATTAATAAATTGGAATGAAAAAAGGAAAAAATTTCGTGGATTGCCATGAATTTGTCACGGAATAAGTCTAATTTTGTGATTCCGTGACAAATCCGTAGCTAATGTTTGGCATAATTTTGCCATGGAAATTGTTCCATCGCAAATCGGTGGCTAATGTTTGGCATAATTTTTTAGCACATTTTTTTGCTACTGATTTGCAATGGAAGATGTTTTCATTGCTAGTTGCTACTATTTCCATCGCATTTCCGTGGTAAATAGCCACGGATTTGCTATGGTATTTTTTTCCTCGCAAGTTGCTTGTATTTTGCTGTTTTGTGGCAAAATCCATCGCGGATTGCCATGAAATATTTTTCTTGGCAAATTCACAGTTTTCTTGTAGTGATCTTAGGGGTTTAAAGTAAACTACTAAGTTGAATTTGTTTTCTTAAGATATGATGAGAAATGTATTCTATGCATTCTTGGTGTTGTTTGAAGGTCTTAGGTACTGAGTGTAAGTGAAGAACATGCTTGCTGTTCTTTAGTATTATTTTTTGACAAACGAAGTAAGTTAAGGTCATGTGATGCACTTAATATGTAATATGGGTTTGTATATCTTTGAATTGACATAGGAAGTATTTGTATTAATTTATGTGGAACTTTGGATAAGGTAAGTGTCCCTTACATTCATGAAATCGGTTTTATGTAAAAGGCTCGATTTTATTGCATTTGTTTTGAAAGAAAGACTTGTAAGATTTTCCTACGTCTATGAATAATTGTATATGAGAAATCTTTTGGAAATTTTTGACATTTGAAAACTATCTAATTTTGAAAATCATCTACTTACGGAAATCTTCTAAATTTGTAAACTTTTGAAGTGTATCAAGCATGACTTAGAAGCCAAGCATGAAACTTTATGGTTTATTTGGAATGTACAACTAATGAATTCATGTTCATGCACATATTTTTTTGAAAACTATAGCATGACTCATTTAAACATTTGGCTTCTTCAATTATGAACACTTGGACTAAAATGTTGACTGTAAAACTATGCCTTCTAAAATCCTTGTGTCAATTGGAAAACATTGTTTGAAATTGTTGAGCTAATTTTGTAGGATCCGTTATAGGACCCTTGAAAATTGAGAAAAATGGAAAACATTAAGTACTCAATAAGGGGCAAGGCCTCTATACTAGCCTTTGGTTGGTTTAGAGATATCTCACGGCAGGTAGACACCTCTGAGAGGTTAACTCTTTTCAATTTGGGTGTTAGTTGAGCTGTCCTCAGCTAGTGATGCATAAATTTTAGGTATATAAAAATTATTAAATTTAAACCCATCCCTTAGTCAAGTTTAAATTAAAACATTAATCCTAAAATATACATATAAACAAGTATACTCATCGCAAGCAGAGTATATGGAATTAACGAGCATCGATCCTCAAAGGAACAGGTATACACTAATCATTTTTTATTCATTATTTAACTGACCTAATAAAGTTATAAGATAATAAAAAAAGAAAAATAAAGAAATATGTACAACTTAAGGATGTAGGTACATACAATTTAAACAACTATCCTAGAATACGTGACAATGAATCAATTAACAACTATTTTAATTAATCATCATCTTAGCATTATGAAAGAATATAAAGTAAAATTTAATCGTTTCTCAAGTCATGAATCAACTTACATAGACTCCACTTCTTTCCCAATCAAACCAATATAACCAAAAAATGTATTAAACTCAATTCCTCATAAATATGAAATTAGTTAATGACCCTATACTCTAGGCTGAATTAACTAATATTTTATCACTTTAGTCCTTTAATCTTAACTTCGTTTCCCAAGTCCATTAAGATTTGACAAATATAAAATCAATGTAATGAGCTTCTAACATTGTTTCCCAAGTCAATTAGAAGAAAACACACCAATAACCAATGATAACAAGTAATCAAATACCAAGGATGATAGAAAATTGATCAAATAACTAAATTAATCCAAAAACCATGAATCCCAAAATATGTCAAATTACAATAAAAACATTAATTACATTATCATTCTAGAAAAAGAAAACAAAAGTAAAAGAAAGAACTTATAGATAAACCCTCATTCTCTCTTCGGAAACCTTCTTGAATAATCCTCTTTGAATGATGAATCTCTTATTCTTTGAGTGATTGGAAGTTTAATCCATGGATTCACTCTATTTTCTTACATTTTCCTTGTCTTTATAAGCTCCATTGATATCAAAATTCGTGGCTTGAGAAGTCTTGGCCTATTAGAATTCGAAAAATACCAAAATATTTTGGAAGACACCAAATTCGTGTACAGAATTCGTCAGTTACAGATTAGACCTGGCATCGGATAACTTCGACCCACCTGGCGCCACATACATTTTGGTTAGCTCCTGGACTTTGCTCTGTTTTACTCTATCTTTCTAGATTGGACTTGGCGCTTGGTGCAGTTGCCAGATCTGGCACCAGGTGTAAGTTGGAAATTTCTATTTTTTGTTCAAAATCAACTCAATTCTACACAAATTCGTTAAAAACACTTTCCACAAGCAAAATATCAAATAGGAAGGAATACGTGTAGTTATTACATCAAAAGTATCTCAAATTAGTCTCAAATAACTAGAAAAATAGTGATTAATGTAGCCCCTATTACATATCCTCACACTTGAACTTTTGCTTGTCCTTAAGCAAAATATTTAAGTAAAGAAAATCATCAAGAAAACAGACAAGCTTTTTATCATTCCAAAAATTTTGAAACATAACAAAGCTTATAACTTCTTTTCAAATTTTAGATAGAACTTTTGCTATTAATCCAACCCTTTGAAAATAATTACACTTTGAAGCATTTGATAAGACATCACAAAACTCCTGAAGTTAAATAAAACAAGTTCATACCTTAGTCTAAGAAAATTATTTCACTCTTCAAGTAAAAACATAGATAATATGAATCATATAAGTTAAGCTATCTACTAGCTCAAGCATTATAAATCCAAAAATTGCACAACTTAAGTCATGATGTAAGGAAAGCACTCAAAAAATTTTCTGCCAATTTTTTGTTCAATGACTTAGGGAATTGATAGCCTCAAGTACATGGATATCTCTTCACACACTGTATTGGCACTCTTTTAGTCATCACTAATTATTTTTTCAACATTCTTCCTTTCTTTTGCTTTTGAGAATTAATAGCCTCAAGAAAGGTGATTTCTTTTCACTATCCGTATTGACCCCCATAAACAAGCAAAAATATTTTTCTCATCAACAATAATCAACTTATTGTTCTCAATTTTCAACTCACAATAAAAAATTTTTCACATCTTTTCACAATATTTCCACTTAAAGATGTTTTATCTTCTCACATCCCTTATCACAACTCAAAGCTAAGTAAAGTTTAAACCTATAATACAAGAGTTAGCCAACAACTTTCTCCACATTCATCATATTCAAACTAGATGAGTCAAATAATATTCAAACACTAATGCGTAAATAAGATTAATCCAAATTCTCAAGTCTTGAAAATATCCTATCCAATAAAACTAATTTACTCATATCTAAGTAAGAAAAAGAATTACAATCTTGCTAAACAATGAAAACCACAAAAACTTTTAAAAATTTTCACATAAAAATGATATGAAAAATATTTTCAATACCTAAACTCTGACCCCACATTTAAATGGGACATTATCCTCAATGGCAAAAAATAGAACAATGAAAGCAAAGCTAAGAAACCAAAATAAATAGAGGGAAAGAATAGAGAAAAGAAAATACTTTCATTACGAATTAGTTCCAACACATGTGAATCCATTACAAGGAGTTATTGGGTAATTGTACCAAAATAATGGTTCATCCTATTTCCATTGACTTTGAGATAATTGATAAAACTTTGGACAAAAAATATCACCAAATCATTCCCCCACATTTAAACTGAACAATGTCCTTATTAGCAAAAAATTAACATATTAAAGCATCATCAAATGGACCAAAAATAATAAAGGGGTAGAAAATTAAGTAATACTCTCCAAGTGCAATAAGTTTCAATAGATATTAAAACTGGAAATAGAGAAAAGAGTTTGTCCAAAAGAACTTTATTCCAACCTACAAAAGAAAACACAAATAAAAGCACAAAAAAAAAATAATAATAATAATAACAAAATAAAGACACACTTAAATAGAAGAAAACAAACTAAAGAAAAATACAAATAAAAATCCTAACAAAGCAAATAAAGACATGACTCACTCCCCCACACTTAAGATGGAAAATATTTTCCTTATTTGGGAGAGGAAAAACTAAACACTTGACAAAACCAAACGCAAAACAAAAATACAAACTCTTTCCACTCATCATGCTTCCTCATCAAACTTTTGTCAAAGAAATTAATGCTCATTGAAAAAGGTAGGCGTGGTGAAAGTAGAAATAAGGGAGGGTTTTAAAAAACTGAGGGTTCATGGAAAATATTAGTGGCAATGAATGTAAATGCATGACCCCCGTCCACAGCACCTTTTTAGACATACAAATCAACTTTCCAACACAAAGCTGTAAATTATGTCTAAAAAGTGTATAAACACTAGAATCACCACTTATCCCTTCAAAAGATTTGTTATAATTAAAATTTCCCTTAAAACTTAGCAATTGAGTTCTTAAAGATGGGATCAAGAAATCCTTACGTTTCAATGCTTTTACAAATACCAAGTTACCTCCCTGAAATTAGGATAAAGGGTAGAATTTATCAATATTATTCAAGGACTTCTTATGATGAATCATGGATAAATCTAACTCCTTGAGACATGTTAAACTCCATACATCATCATTTGGACCATTGTCCTCCAAGAATGGAGAGGAACTTAAGAAATCATGTAACAAAGAGAGATTAGAATTATTAACACATAGAGGAGAATCGAATACCTCACTTTTCACATTGGGTAATTGTTCCTCATATTCTCTCTCATTTACTTGAGATTCTCTTATTCAAGTGTATGGGCCTTTATGGCATCTTCAACCAACTTGGCTAGTTGTGTTTTTTGATAGCTTATTCGTTAGGAAGATTCATCTTAATACTTAAGGAATGAATTGGTGCGGCGACAAAAGAATTTATTGATGCTTCAAGTGATGTCTCACAAAAAGCGTCAATCTGAGCTTGCAAAATTGCAAATTCTCATCATTGTAGCTCCTTTTATCTTGTACCCAAAAGTAATTGTCCATGATGATGTCAATCTCACACTCAAAGAAAAATAAAAATCAAATTAAAAATAAAAATAAAAAGTAACAAAAATAATTGAAAAAAAAAGAAAAAAAAAGAAAAAACAAATAATAGAAAATAAAGAAACACACACACACACACACACACACACACACACACACACACTAGATATATTCACAAACTACCTAAACACAAAAGTTAGTGGCATTTACAAGTATAACATGAACTAAACTAGTCAATTAAGGCACACAATGTTGCAAATAACAAGATATAGTACATATTTACATGAAAAACATATATACATATTTAAATATAGACATGTGGATATATAAACATATAAACATGGTTAAATAAATGAAATCTAAGTTTTCATGATATTGGTCCCCGACAACGGCGCCAAAAACTTGATGCGTAAATTTTGGGTGTATAAAAATTATTAAATTTAAATCCATCCATTAGTCAAGTTTTAATTAAAACATTAATCCTAAAATGCACATACGGGTAAGCATACTTATCGCAAGTATAGTATAGGGAATTAACGAGTATCAATTATCAAATGAACAAGTACACACTAATCACTTTTCATTCATTGTCTAACCAACCTAATAAAGTGATAACATAATAAAAAAAGAAAAATAAAGAAATATATACAACTCAAGAATGTAGGAATAAGCAATTTAGACAACTATCTTAGAACATATGACAATGAATCAATTAGCAACTATCTCAATTAATCATCATCTTATCATCATGAAGGAATATAAAGTAAAATTCAATCATTTCCCAAGTCATGAATCCACTTATATAGACTCCAATTCTTTCCCAATCTATGGAATCACTATCTTTTGATTAAATTAGTAGATTTTCCAATCAAACCAATATAACCAAAAAAGGCATTAAACTTAATTCCTCATAAACATGAAATTAGCAATTGACCCTATACTCTAGGCAAAATAAACTAATCTTTTATCACTTTAGTCCTTTAATCTTAACTTTGTTTCCTAAGTCCATTAAGATTTGACAAATATGAAATCATTGCAATGAATTTCTAACATTGTTTCCCAAGTCAATTAGAAAAAAACGCATCAATAACCAATAATGACAAGTAATCAAATATAAAAGATGATACAAAATTGATCAAATAACTAAATTAATCCAAAAATCATGAATTTCAAAATAATGTCAAATTACAATGAAAACATTAATTACATCATCATTCTAGATAAAGAAAATAAAGGTAAAATAAAGAACTCATAGACAAGCCCTCCTTCTTTCTTTGGCAACCTTCTTGAATAATCCTTCTTGAATGCTGAATCTCTCATTCTTTAAGTGATTGGAAGTTTAATCCTTAGATTCACTCCCTTTTCTTATGTCTGTCTTTATAAGCTCCCTTGATACCAATATTCGTGGCTTGGGAAGTCTTGGCCCATTAGAATTTAGAAAATACCAAAATCCTTTGGAAAATACCAAATTCGTACACAGAATTCGTCAGTTACAGATCAGACCTAGCACTGGATACCTTTAACCCACCTGGCGCCAAGTATATTCTGGTTGGTTCCCAGACTTTGCTCTATTTTACTCTGTTTTTCCATATTGGACTTGGCACCTTGTGTAGTTGCTAGACTTGGCACCAGGTACAAGTTGAAAATTTCTACTTTTTTCTCGAAATCAACTTAATTCTCCAAAAAAAAAAAAAAAAAACTTTTCACAAGCAAAATATCAAATATGAAGGAATATACCTAGTTATTACATCAAAAGTATTTCAAATTAGCCTCAAATAACTAGGAAAATAGTGATGAATTTAGCCCCTATCAACTAGCGATGAGGTTTTAGTAGAATTGAAAGTTGGAAATGGGACAACTGGATTGGATTAAGCAAGAGAAGGAGGAAAATCACACTCGATAAGATGTATACTTACCAGGTGTTAAGGGTTAAGTGCTTCACAAAAGTGAGAGCCATCTCTATGCCCCACCACACAAATTTGGTTACTTTTATTACTTCATAGTCACATAAAATGATTTTTGTGAAGCCATCTCTACGTGATGGTGGTCATATGCTTCATCTAGTGTGAGAGCCACCTCTGTGCCCCAGGACACAAATTTGGTTACTTTTATTGCTTCACAGTCACATAAAATGATTTTGAAATTTGATATCTGTGTTTCTTTTGAACATTTTTTGAGGAGTTATTCCAAGAGAATCTTGGAATTTTATTTGAATCTCAATACTCTTTTTACTATAAATGTCTTTCCCGACAAATATTTTAAGAGCATTTTGCTTCATGATTTCTCACTAGCATCCTTCAAGAAATGGGAGTTAAATTTGTAAAGAAGGCTTGATAAAATTTGATATATCTATAGTGCATGCCTCATGAAACCAGTTTTATTTTCTTAGCCCAACTCACACATGGGGCTTACTGATATAATCAATCTGATAGTATTTTGAACTTCTGTCTTTAGGAAGCCTTAAGTCCTAAGCAGGTTAGAAGACTAGTAGCTTGAAGTTTTGTTATGGAATTTCCATGCGTAATTGTTGGATATTTGTTTTGAATGTTTTTTTGTTTGAGGACTTTTGTATAAGTAATGAAGCCTTATAATGATTTTTGCTTAGACTCTCTTTAAGACTTGAATTTCTTTTACTCTTTATTATAAAAACCTCTTGTCTAAAGGATGGGGAGACATCTTCGACCCATTTTGGATTATGTAGGTAGGTGAGGTGTTACAATTGGTATCAGAACCTAGGTAGGCATACTACAAGAAAATGATACATTGGAAACAAAAATTTTTCCTAACTAAAGTTTTTTAGCGAGGAAAATTTTTCCTTCAGTGATAAAAACTTTTTGTCGCTATTGATTAAGACCTTCGGTAATAAAATTTTTATTTCCTAGCTAAAAGTGATGGCTTAGCTAGGAAATAAGTGTATTAGTGAGGAAAATTTAAGTTTTCTCGCTAATGATGCCTCATCGATAACTAAAATTTATTTCCTAGCTAAATTTTCCTCGCTAATAATGCATCATCAGTGATGAAGATTCATTTCCTACCTAAAAATATTAACTTTTATCACTATTAAGTATACTTTTATTGACAAAATTCATATTTCCCAACTAATACCTTCTTTAAATTTTTAAATATTTACAACATGGTCCTAAAAATTTTGTAAATTGGTCTTTAAATTTTGTATAATTACAAAATGACCTAAAAATTTATAAATTGATCCATAATTTTAAAATATTTATAATATGATCCAAAAAATATATTAATTAGTCCATAAATTTTTAAATATTTATAATATGATCCCAAATTTTACAAATTGCTCCATAAATTTTGTAAAATTATAAAATGATAACCCAAAATTTATAAATTGGTCATTAAATTTTAAAAAATTTAAAATATAATCCCAAAAATTTTACAAATTAGTCCCTAATTTTTAAATAATTATAAATGCATTATATTTTGGGATGATTTATAGAAATTAAGCTATATTATGTAGAAAAACATGTCTGATTACATTCAAATTTGGTCATAATACATTTTTTTAGCAAATACAATAAATCTAACGGTTAGATCATTAATTTGATATGTCTATCCTTGTAAATGAGTTAGGTTTGAGCATTTTTATAATGATTGTGCAAGATTAGGATATAAAATATATCTGATTACCTTCAAATTTGGTTGTAATTTATTTATTTTTAGTAATTTTAACAAATCTAACGGTTGGATCGTTAATTTAATATGCCTATCTTTGTAAATAGATAAGGTTTCGAGTATTTTTATAGAGATTATGCTAGAGTAAGTGGCAAAACGTATCCAATTACCTTTAAATTTGGTCATAATACCTTTTTTAGTGATTTAATCAAATCTAATGGTTTGATCATTAATTTAATATGTATATATTTCTAAATGTGTTAGGTTTTCTGTATTTTTATAGAGATTATGCAAGATTCTATGCCAAAACATATTTGATTACCTTAAAATTTGGTCATAAAACATTTTTTAGTGATTTTATCAAATCTAATGGTTAGATCATTAATTTAACATGTCTATCTTTATAAACGGGTTAGGTTTCGAGCATTTTAAAGAGATTATGCTAGATTAAGTGGCAAAACATATACGATTACCTTTAAATTTGGTCCTAATACTTTCTTTAGTGATTTTATTAAATCAAATGGTTGGATCGTTAATTTGATTTGCCCGTCTTTGTAAATGTATTAGGTTTTTTGTATTTTATAGAGATTATGCTAGATTTTATGCCAAAACATATTTGATTACCTTAAAATTTGGTCATAAATTTTTTTTAGTAATGTTATCAAATCTAACGGTTTGATCATTAATTTCATATGCTTATATTTGTAAATGGGTTAGGTTTCGAGCATTTTTATAGAGATTATACTAGATTAAGTGGAAAAACATATCTGATTGCCTTTAAATTTGGTCCTAATACTTTTTCTAGTGATTTTATCAAATCTAATGGTTGGATCACTAATTTGATATGCCTATCTTTCTAAATGTATTAGGGTTTCTATATTTTTATAGAGTTATGCTAGATTCTGTGCCAAAACATATTTGATTACCTCAAAATTTGGCCATAAAACTTTTTTTTTTAGTAATTTTATCAAATCGAACGGTTGGATCATTAATTTGATATGCCGATCTTTGTAAATGGATAAGGTTTTAAGCATTTTTATGGAGATTATGCTAGACTAAGTGGCAAAACATATCTGATTACCTTTAAATTTTGTCCTAATACGTTTTTTAGAGATTTTATCAAATCTAATAATTGGATCATTAGTTTGATATTCTTATCTTTCTAAATGTATTAGGTTTATATATTTTTATAGAGATTATGCTAGATTCTGTACCAAAACATATTCGATTATCTTAAAATGTTTTTTTTAGCGATTTTATCAAATCTAACGGTTGGATCATTAATTTGATATACCTATCTTTGTAAATGGGTTAGATTTCAAGCATTTTGTCATATATATAAATATATGTTGTTGTTGTTGTTGTTGTTGTTGTTGTTGTGTGTGTGTGTGTATTTATATTTATGTGGCATATATATTTATATATATGTTGTGTGTCTATATATATGTATATATTTGTAAATGTGTGTGTGTGTGTGTGTGTGTGTATAAGTTTTTTTTTTCCAATTGATCTATATGTATATAATCATTTAATAAAAATAATGATATAATTAACATCATATACACTTTAAAAATTTTATGAATGTACAAAATAATTATAATATAGAATAATGTTGTTTTATAGAAAATTTAATATAATTATTATATTTTTTTCGTAATATTAATGTTTAAAAATTTAAAAAACAAATATAATTTTTTTAGTGATTTTATCAAATCTAACAGTTGGATCGTTAATTAGATATACCTAGATTTTTAAATGTGTTAGGTTTTTAGTATTTTTACATATCTGATTGCCTTTAAATTTGATCATAATACTTTTTTATAGTGATTTTATCAAATCTAATAGTTGGATTGTTAATTTGATATGCCTATCTTTCTAAATGAATTAGATTTCGACTATTTTTATTGAGATTATGCTCGATTCTGCAGCGAAACATATTTGATTACCTTTAAATTTTGTCATAATACTTTTTTCAGTAATTTTATCAAATCTGACGGCTAGATCATTAATTCGATATACCTATCTTTCTAAATGTGTTAGGTTTCGAGAATTTTTATTAAGAATAGATAGATTTTGTGGTAAAACATATCTGATTATCTTTAAATTTGGTCACAATACATTTTTTTAGTAATTTTATCAAATCTAATGGTTGGATAGTTAATTTGACATGTCTATATTTCCAAATATGTTAGGTTTTTGATTTTTTTACAGAGATTATACTAGATTTTGTGGCAAAAAATTTTCGATTATCTTTAAATTTGGTCATAATACTATTTTTAATGATTTTATCAAATGTGTCAGTTGGATTGTTAATTTGATATGCCTATATTTCTAAATGTGTTAGGTTTTCAACATTTTTACAAAGATTAAGCTAGATTCTGTGGCAAAATATATCTGATTACTTTTAAATTTTGTTATAATACATTTTTTAGTGATTTTGTCAAATCTAACAGTTAATCGTTAATTTGATATGTCTATCTTTTTAAATGTGTTAGGTTTTGTATTAGATTTCGAGCATTTTTATTGAGATTATGTTAGATTTTGTAATAAAACATATCCGATTATATTTAAAATTTGGTCACAACACCTTTTCTAGAAATTTTAAAAAATATAATGGTTGGATCATTAATTTGATATGGCTATATTTCTAAACGTGTTAGGTTTTTGACATTTTTACAGAGATTTTGCTAGATTCTGTGGCAAAACATATCCGATTACCTTTAAATTTGTGTGTATGTGTGTGTATATATATGAATATATGAATATATGTATATATTAATATATAGACACACACAAACATAAATAAATATGTATATTTGTATGTATATATATTTTTATGAATATATATATGTATGTATATACGAATATGTATATTATATGTGTGTGTGTGTGTGTGTGTGTGTGTGTGTGTGTGTGTGTGTGTGTGTGTGTGTGTGTGTGTGTGTGTGTGTGCAAAAACCATGTAAAAATAAAGCAAAAATGGAGATAACTGAACACAGCAAATAAGGCCATGAAATGGAGAAGAAATAGAGCCAGAAAATAGAGAATAGGTCATGGCAGCTTAAAAATGAAGCCAAGCTAAGAACAAGCCAAGCTAAGCGAGCCACTTAGCTAAACAAATAAACAACGAGGTTTTAGTGAATTAAAAGGAATAGGCAGTCCAAGGCTTGCTTAATCCTTGCACTGCCTTGAACAAGTAAGAAAGGCTTGTGAAGGAATAGTGAAGCCTTGACAAGGATAAACCTATCCTTGGACCGCCTTGGATAATAAAGAAAGACTTGTGAAGAAATAATTAATCCTTGAACCGCCTTGATGAACAACAAAAGGAATGCATGTTATAGTTGATCCGGTGACTTTCTAGTATAATCCCGTGGCCGGCTTGAAAACACAACAAAATCGGGAATAGTTTCTAGAATAAACTCGGCCGGTTCAAAGTACTTGACCCGCTATTGGTTCTCCCCTATTTTAATGTCGGTGCAACATACAACATTTTTTGAATTGGAATTGGAAATTACTTTTTTAGACTTTTGGACTTTTAGGAAATCTCTGTAACTATAAATACAAGCCAAAATTGTCCTAGAAACATGTATGTACATAGTAGGGCTAATTCTTTCAATTATTTCATGTACAAAAGATGAATTCAAGGCGCAAAATCTGAAATCATTCAATGTAGGAGAAATTCATCACTTAAAGGAGCGTTGTTTCAAGGAGGTTCTCAAAGGAGAAAGAAGATGACTTGTCTATAAGTTCTTTCTAAAACATTCGTTTTCTTTTTCTTTGAACAATAATGAGATTAATGTTTTAAGTGTAATTGTATATTATCTTTTGGATTTGTGATAATGAATTAATTTAGTATTTTGTTTAGTTGATTATTCTTTTTGGTATTTGATTACTTATTGTTAATGATGAATTGATGAGTTTGGACCATTTTTCTAATTAACTTGAGAAAGAGGTTAGGAGATAGTCTTTATTACTCAATTATTAATTTATTTTCTTAACTAACTCGAGAGAGAGGTTAAGTCGAGATTAAGTAATCAAAAGTTATTGCACTACAACAAATTTTACAATTAGTGACGAACTACTAAATGACGTATTATTAGAACGTCACGGAAAGTATTCATAGTGTGACAAAAATCACAATTCATGATGATATAAAGTATTCATATAATCACGATATATCTTTAGCGATAGTGAAAAGGTGACAATCAACATGACGGTATAAAAAGTGTCATAAAATATTATACATGACAAAAATTAAATATTATGTAACGTCAATATGTGTGTCACTAATTGTCAATTTTGGTGTAGTGTTGATTGCACCAAGAGATATGGGAATTAATGATTTCACGGCATTGTCACCTAGAAATCGGGATAATTACCAAGGATGTGTTCTATGAATCTTTTTATTGTTTTAGTGAGATAGAGATGTCTATTAAAATTGACTAAAAGATAGTGAAACCATAATTTGAGAGAGAGTGGATTCTACATTAAACTCCTTCATGATGTTAAGGAAAGTGATTAATTGTAATAATTGCTAATGGATTATTATCATGTTTTCAAAAGTAATTATTTAATTGCATGTTTTTCTCTCCAAGAGTTATATATATACTTTATTTTTATTCTTTATCACTCTAATTGATAGCTTAAACATTGAATGAAAAGTAATTAGTGTGTACTTGTTCCTTGAGGATCGATACTCATTAATTCTTTATACTATACTTAATGATGAGTGCACTTGCTCATATGTGTAATTGGGATTAATATTTTAATTTAAACTTGATTGGGATTAGATACAAAATTGCATGATTTTTAGATACCAAAATTTAACGCATCAGTCCCCTAAAACTTTTTACAATTATTCCCTAGTATATATGCATGTATATATAAGTATATATGCATATATACATATATATATATATTTAAATATGTAATAAATAAATTAATTACCATTTAAATTTATCCAAATGTATGTAGATGTCCAAATTATCGCATATTATTGAATAATATGTATTGATAGTAAATTTATATGATTATTTAAGTTTTATTATATATATATATGTTTATTAATATATTTATATATGTGTGTGTATATAAATGTATATTTATGTAGGATGTATATATATGTGTGTATATGTGTGCATATATGTATATATGTGTGTGTATGAATCTTTTTTTCTAATTGATCTATATGTATAAAATTATTTAATAAAAGCGATGACATCATTTATTAAAAATGATGATATAATTAACAGCATATAGACTTTTAAAATTATATAAATATACAAAATAACTTATTATATTGAATAATTTGTTTTACTAGTATACTTAATATTATTATTATATTTTGTTATAATACTAATATTTAAAAAAAAAATTTAAATAGAACTTTACAAATAGTTTAAGTAAAAAAAAAAAAAAAGGAGATGACCAAACATGAAGTTTGGCACAACGGTTGAGTGCGTGCATCGCACTCCTGCCGGACCAAGGTTCGAATCTCTCTGGCTTCAAATCTCTCGCAGAATGCCTTGTGAATCTTGCAAAATAGGAGTGGTGCAATCAGGTGTGGTGAGTGTGTATAGACCATGCAATAAGAAGTAGTATGACTTTTGACTAGGAAACTTTCCTCGCGTAGAGCTTTTTGGTGAGGAATTTCCTCGCCAATGACAAAAATTTTGTCGCCATTTGATGGTTATTTGTGACAAATTTTTCCTTGCCAAAAAATTTATAAAAATATTTTAACGAAATTTTGAAATAAAATTGGCCCTTTAGTGACAAATCTTTCGCGACAAAATTTTTTGTCACGAAAATATAATCATCAATGATAAAATGACAGTTTTGGTGACAAAAATTGTATGGTTTTTGTAACAAAACTTTTCCTAGTGAAAAGTTGAAGCTTTAGCAAGGAAACAATTTTCCTCGCTAAAAGGCTCACATTGGTGACAAAACATTATGTTTTGTCGCCCGAATGCTTTGGCGACGACACTTCAGCGATGAATGGGGGACAAATATTTTTTTCTCCTTAAGCGAGGAAAAAGAGACTTTTAGCTAGGAAAATATTTTGTCATTGAAGGCTTTTTTTTTTTTTTTTTGTAGTGGCATTTTCTTTTGATTACATGGATGTAGTACTTTAAGTATTTCAATTTGTCACTAACCTACGTGTGTTTGTGTTATCGGATGGTTAGAATACTTGCTACCACTTACAAATCCATAGCCACTTGAATTTGTTAATTACCTGTACTAAATCAACCTTTTTGTGACTCTTTCTCTTTCGTGTCATCAAAAGAGAATTTGCTTATGTATGACAATAGTGTTGATGAGGTTAGTCAGTAGGCATCCATGACCCAAATAAGGTGGACCTTGAAGAACTCAAGTCCAAGAGAGAATTTGAGGAAGACATGGAAGGACTCCAAAAGAAAGTTCAGTTGGCAGAACTTAATTGGAAGGAAAAAAATTAAGGAAATCCCTAAAAGGCCTGATGAGGGGTCTAGAACCTTAAACTTTATTTCTAAGGATGAGGTAGATGCGTATGGACTTCTTAAGCATGTAGACCAAACTGGGAACATTGGGAGATGATTGGATGAGCCCGATTCTAACAACTCTAATAATTCTAGTGATGTGTAGGTGCGCTGAGTAGAGAGTTGGGGATGGTGGAAGTAATGTTATCTTGAGTGTTAATATGATTGAAGGTTTATGTTTGTTTATTTTGGAATTTCTAATTTCTTTGCAAATTTTGTTTTATGAAATAATGATATCAAATATGATACCAGTTTCTTTTAATAGTAATGTGCTTAAACATGCAATACATCTTACTCTTTGGGATGATTACTTTTGGAAATTTTCTTATTTGTTATTTAAGCTCATATGCAAAAATTCTGCGTGACTAATGTTCTCTCTCTCTCTCTCTCTCTCTCTCTCTCTTTATGTTCTATAACTTAGTTTGTGCATTAATTCTTGTTTTTTAGTGTTGGAAAAATTAACAACAAGGAGCCACAAACAATCAAGTTTTAATTAAAATATTAATCACTAAAACTACATATATGAGTAAGTATATCCATCATATAGTATAGGGAATAGTAAGTATCGAATCCAAACATCGAAAAGATATACCCGGCATTTGTGTTTGCAGTACAAAAGCTCAGACACACTGGAACTTAGGCTTCTACCTTTACCCTAATATTTATTGTTTAGCTAATAAAATAAAGAAATAACTAAAACACTAACCTAATACACTAATTCACTAGAGAATAGATCAAGTTCATACAAGAAAAGGCACAAGGATAATCAAAGAGTGAGAATAATGAGAAAAAAAAGATGTAATGAAGAAATATCTCAATTTTATGACAAGTGAAGAAAATATTTTCCTACCAATTGATTCCTAATCTCAAATACCACTATGAGTTTAAACAACAAATTTTACCCTTTTTCAAGATATGAAATTTTATTCTTAGATTAATTAAAAGGTATCTTCTACCTCTCTAATTAAAACTAAGATGCATTAAGAATAACTCAATTAAGCAATTAATCTCCCTATATTCTAAGTAACACTAAAGTCTTTTTAATAGAAGAAATAATACTCCTATATTCTAGGCGATATAAATCTCTCTTTAATTACCAAGTCTTTCCCTTAACCTTCCTTTTCAAGTTAATTAAGAGATAAAAAGATAGTGAATTAATTGGTCCGAAATAATTAATTTAACACATAAAATCAAGTAATTAAATATTTAGAATTCAAAAAGTTTAGAAATAATTTAACACAAAATCATAGAGTAAATATATCCACAACTACAATTAAAACATATAAATCTAACTTTAACAAAATAGAATTATAAAGAAAGATAGAAGAAAAACTCATAAAGAAGTGTAATCCCCTTCTTGTTTGCAATCTTTTTGATATAGCTCATCTTCGTCTCTAAGATTTCATTGATCCTCCACCTCTTGATGTGTAATACCCCGCCACCTACATACCCAAAAAAGGTGGGGATATTTCTCCATCCAGAAGATCAGGGGTCTTTATAACAAGGTACAAAAGAAAATGGCTAAATAAATTAAAGCAATAATCTCATTGCAACTGGAATCAAAACTTATACAAGTTTGAAATTCAAAATTAACAATCATCTCTCAAAATAAATACAAAGCAAAATAAAATAAATTGAACTTCCATCTCTTATTCGTCCAACTTGCTCAATAAAAGCACTCCTCTAAAAATATGATATAAAATAGTGTGAGACAGGCATCTCAATAAGTTCCGTGTGTGCGAAAGTCACATTAAACATTTCGTGTATGCAAGTTTATCAAAATCACAAAATATGTTTGCAAGTCAACTTTCATCAATAGACAATCATTGAGTGGAACAATATACATCATATTCAAAACAATTCTCAACAAGCCATCCATTCATCAATACAATAGAATCAAGAAGGGATTAGCAATGATTCAATAATAATATCAAGTCCATTATGATAGCGTCATAGTGTAACCGTTCAACATTGGGCAGTGGGTGATCCGCCCACTATGGTGAGATACTCCTGTATCTCTACACCCAACACACCGGTTGTCCAACCTGAAAAATAAAGTCCACATAAGCTAACATGCTTGCTCAGATAGGCCTGACTAAGTAGTACGTTCATCTCTTTAAGCAAAGTTCATCTTCTAGAGGTGGCCTCCTACCAAAAGACTCACTCTAACTCTCCAAGACTAGTACCACTAGCCTACCCCTGCTGAGTACTCAACGCTCACCCATAGGTGTAGAATCATTTCCCTTTTTTCACAAACTTTGAATACCTTGGTTTTTTCACAAAAGGAATTTAATTGGTGTAAACTACTTCGGATAGGTTTCTCCTATATTTTAGAGAATTTGAGTGGGACTAAAATGTCCATTAAGTGGCAGCTAGAGTTTTGATTTTTCCAGAAATTTTAAGTAAAGAAAATAGGTTATTAATCCAAGAAATAATTTAGTTAATAGCCTAATTTATTTTAGGCAAAAATAAATAATTAAAGGATAATTATATTTAGAGATAAAATCTGGTTTTTATGTGATAAAGCTGAACTTTTCTTTCATCCTAATTCCTTATTTTTGAAAATAGCCCAATACTAAGAAATATTTATTTCAATTAAGAATTTAACATTATCTCTTTATTTCCAATTAAAACTCTTTAGAGAAAATTAATTTGGAGAGACTTTTCTTCTATTAAAATAATAGCTAAAATTTAGCTTCTAAGATAAATGTTTCTATATTCTATTTTCTTAATAAATCCTTTGGATAATAGGCTTAAAAATTTTAGATTTTGAAATATTTAAATTCCCTAAAAGATTAAAGTAAAATACTAACTAGAAAATAATAGGAATTTAATTTACTTTAATTCTTTTTATCAAAAACCCAAAATAATCACATTCCTATGTTTTAGGAACTGTGAAATTAAGGTGGAAGCTTGCCCTAAGAATTTCGGCCAAGAGAATAAAAATAGGGGGAAAAAGTTTAATTAGGGGAAAAAAAAAAGGAAAAGGCTTACAAGAGTTGAGATTTGAACTCAAGTAACCAAAGAATACACACCAAGCTCTAACCACTATTCCACATTAACTCTTGTGTAAATATTCTTCAAATAAATTTCCATAACTTGTATTTAACTCACTTCATTATTCTTTCATTAAATTCTACTCCATAAGAACAAAAGCTCTAACATCTCATAGAACACAACTAATCCAAATAAATAAATCTATGCAATATCAAATACATAGATCACATATACTTCATAAAAACAGTTCAAATTTATCAAATACAAGATGAGATGCTATGCCATGCATGAGTTTCCCCATGAACTAATGGTGGTTTAAATTGGGGTATTGCATCTTCTCCTTCTTAAGAGAGAATCTCGTCCCGAAATTCGGGGCACGACACCTTCAAAGCAAATTCAGATATCTCATTTTTACCTAATCTTCAGTTTCCCATGTTGCATCTTGTGTACGGTGATGATCCCACAAAATCTTCACCATAGGTATCTGCTTATTCCCGAAAATCTTGACATTGCGATCCAAAACCTTAATTGGTTTCTTTACATGGCTTAGATTAGGTTACAGAATTAGCCGCTCCTCGTTTAAAACATGATCTGGATCAGGGTTGTACTTCTTTAACTGGGACACATGGAAAACACCATGAATTCCCGCTAACCCTTCTAGCAGCTCCAGCCAGTATGCTACAGGTCCAATCTTTTCGATCACTGGAAAAGATCCTAAGTACCTAGGACTCAACTTCCCTCCTTTAGGACGCTTCAGAATTCCTCTACTAGACGTTATCTTTAGAAAGGTCTAATCTCCCACTTGAAACTCTAGTTATCTTTTTCTATTATCCTCATAACTTTTCTATCGGCTTTGTACGGCTTTCAGTTTTTCTCTTATCATCTTTAGTTTATCCGCCATCTCTTCAATATTCACCTCTCCAGACTTGCTGATTTGTCCATCCTCAGTCCAACCCAGTATAACGATACTTGGCATTTCTATCCATACAATGCTTCATAGGGTGCCATTCCAATTGACGTTTGATGGCTGTTGTTGTATGCCAACTCCGCATAAGGTATACAATCTAACCACTTGTCTCAAAAGTCTAAAACACAAGCTCTAAGCATATCCTCCAATATTTGTATAACTCTTTTCGACTGTCTATCAGTCTACGGATGAGCAGAAGTACTGAGCTTCAGAGTCGTTCCCATTGAGTTCTAAAACTTAGTCCAAAATCGTGAAGTAAATCTAGGATTTCTGTCAGACACAATACTTGAGGGTACACCATACAACCTAACAACTTCGCGAATATAAGTCTTAGCCAGCTTCTCCATAGAATCCTTAACATTTACAGGAATGAAATGCACAATCTTGGACAATCTGTCTACCACCACCCAAACGACATTCTTTAAAGTCTTCGACATTAGTAATCTAGTAACGAAATCCATCGTCACTTCTTGTTATTTCCACTTTGGATTAGGCACCGGTTGTAATAATCCAGCTGCCTTCTTATGTTCCGCCTTTACTTTCTGACAAGTCAAACAAGTAGAGACATATTGTGCCACATCCCTCTTCATCCCCGGCCACCAGTAGGCTTTCTTTAAGTCTTGGTATATTTTTACTTCTCCAGAATGAATAGTTACTTGCTCCTATGAGCCTCATCTATTATTTTCTTCTTCTTCAACTCTCGGTCATCCGACATGCATATTTGTTCCTGAAAATATAACCTGCTTCATCAGTCCAGAACTCTTTATTTCCTCTTTTGACTTCTTTTTCTTTAAAAGTATGAAATTTTTGGTTACTTCACTGCACATCACCGATCTCTTGCCTTAGCTCAGGTTCCAATTTTAAATTACACAAGTTGATCCTATCTTCTTCTACTTTCGCCTTTCGCTCCAAGAGTTCTTGCACTATTTAAACTTCTTGCATCCTCAGACTAGCCATTCTCACCTTCTGATTCAGCTTGTCAGCTACCACGTTAGCTTTCCCTGGATGGTAGTTAATTGGACATTTGTATTCTTCTAAAAACTCCATCAATCTATGCTATCTTAAATTTAATTCCTTCTACGTGAAGGTGTACTTCAAACTCTTATGATCTGTAAAGACTTCATACTTCGTTTTATATAAGTAGTGTTGCCACTTCTTCAGGGCAAACACTATCATAGGCAACTCCAAGTAATGCGTCGGGTAGTTAACCTCATGCGATTTCAGCTTCCTCGAGGCATAGGCAATAACTTTCATATCTTGCATCAATACTGCCCCTAGTCCTTCCTTAGAGGCATTCATGTACAATGAATAGGATTTATGTTCCTCGGGTAGACTCAATACCGGTACCGACACCAACCTTCTCTTAAGATCCTAAAATCTCTTTTCACACTTATTACTCTAGACATACGGAATGTCTTTCCCTAGAAGTCGATTCATCGATGTAGCTAGAATAGAAAAGTTCTTGATAAATCGATGATAGTACCTAGCCAATTAAAGAAAACTCTGAATTTCGGTTACACTTTCCGGTTGCTTCCAATTTGAAACAACTTCAACTTTTGCCGGATTTACTTTAATTTCATCCTTGGATATTACATCTCCAAGAAATGCCTCTGAGTCTAGCTAGACTCACATTTGCTAAATTTAGCAAAGAGTGTATGCTCCATCAACTTCTCTAGCACTAGCTTCAAATGCTCGGCATGCTCCTCGGGACTCTTAGAATAAAGCAAGATATTACCTATAAATATCACCACGAACTTATCCAAGCACGGCTGGAAAACTCGGTGTATAAAGTCCATAAAGACGGCAGGTGCATTGGTTACTCCAAACGGCATCACCACAAATTTGTAGTGTCCATATCTAGTGCTGAAAGCTATTTTAGGTATATCTTCTTCCTTAATCCGTACTTGATAATAACTTTACTAGAGGTCCAACTAGGAAAAGTAACAAGAACTTTGCAACTGATCGAGCAACTCATCAATCAAAGGTAAGGGGCACTTGTTCTTAATCGTGAGGTTATTTAACTCTTTATAGTCTATACACAACCTCAACGTCCCATCTTTCTTCTTTACGAACAACACTGGGGCTCCCCAAGGCGAAGTACTCGACCTTATATATCCTTGCTTGACTAACTCTTCTAACTGCTCCTTCAATTCCTTTAGTTCCGTGAGCACCATCTGAAAAGGAGTCTTCGATACAGGCTCAGCTTTAAGAACTAAATCTATGGTGAACTCGACTTCCCGTGGAGGTGGAAAAGAAGTGAGCTCAGCTAAGAATACGTCTGCAATGTCCTTTACCGTGATAGTACTTTCCAACGTGCATTGATCATTTGGCTTTTTGATTAAGTAAGCCAAATATACTATACAACCCTTTTTCAGCATTTTTCGCGTCTTCGTTCCCACTATTAAGAATTTCAACTCTTTCATCTTCTTCCCATTAAACTCCAACACGTCACATCCTAGTCCAACAAACTGCACTGTCTTTACTTTACAATCTACCCTTGCTTCATGCTTTACTAACCAATCCATACCCAGGATTAGATCATAATAATTGATAGGTAGAATTATAAGATCTGCCTCCAAAATCTCTTTCCCAACCATAATATCACACCCTTACACTACCCTACTCGCATCTCACTGCCTCCCCAAGAGAGTACTTACTAGCATGGTATAAAGTAATTCTATCCTGTCCCAACCTATATGACATGCACACTTATCGTTCAGATACGAATGAGTCAAGCCAGGGTCTATCAAAGTAGAAATGGTATGACCTTGTACAAAAAGTGTACATTCTACCACCACTACATCAACTCCAACCTCTTCTTGGTTCAAAGTAAAGACCTTATCTTTCATTTGAGGTTTTTTGGCCTCCTCCTTCAGTCGTTCTCATAGCAGCACCTTTGTTTGCTCCAACTGGTTGAATCGAAGCACCTGGTCCCATCCTTAGTAGTTTAGGGTAATTGTTCCTCAGGTGAGTTGGGTCACCACAGTTAAAGTATCTCCTTGCTAATCCCTTTGACCAGTAGTCCTTTTCCATATGACCAAGCCTCCTACAGTTCCAGCACATGAAATTATTCGGCATAGGACCTGATGGAATCGTCCTAGGCTATTTTCCCTTGTTCTCCCACTACATTGAACCGGCAGGTTGCTTGTTGATGGGAGGTCTCATTAGTGGACAATTTGGTTGGAAAGGTCGGTGCATTGGTCGGTTCTTATCCTTGTTCTCAGTTCGAGTCGCTGTATCCATGGCAGCAATATAGTTCGCTGGTGGAGATGGTGCCAATGCCTTCCTCAGGTCTTGCCTTAGACTTTTCATGAAGTGCCGAGTCTACTTCTAATTGGTATCCACCAAGAACTTGCAATATTTGAATAGTTGAGTAAATCGGGCTGCATACTAGGCCATGGTCATACTTCCTTGCTTGAGGGTTTGGAATTCATCCTCTCTCTTCTCAACTATCCATCGTGGCATGTACTCGGCTCGAAAAGCCTCAATAAAGTTCTCCCACATCCAGTCATAATCCTCTCTCTCCCAGTCCTCTTGGACTCGTTGCCACCATGCTCGAGAAGGCCCTCTTAACCTGAATACTACAAATTTAACCCTCCACTTCTCCATGTACTGCAAAGTTGCGAAGATGTCCTCTATCTGCTCGATCTATTGTTCAGCCTTTTCATCTTGTTCCACCTCTCCATGAAATGTAGGAGGTTGGAACTTTAGGAATCATATTAGTGCCTCATCCGTACCCTTGGGTGACTTCTTCTCCACTTTGTCCACCTTATTGGTCAAATTCTAGAGAATGGCAACCATCTTGTCAAAAGCTTACCCTATGGTCACCTCTCTAGATCTCCCAAACGTTAATTTATGTTCCTATTCGTAGTCTTCCTCCACTTTTGGTATGGATCATTGCATATACTCAAACTCGAGAGTTGATGACTCGCTATCCCGAACAATCCTTCCTCGCATTGCAGCTCTGTGTCTTGGTGCCATCTATTTGCACCCAATACAAGATTTATCAAAGGAAAGCTAATGACATGCAATTGAGTAACTTATAGATTTAAAATAGCTTGCAACTCATTGGAAAGTAAATTTTGCAAATAAACTCCAAGTAGAGTAAATAAATCAATAAAATCTTGCTTTTATTGACCAAATCTAACTTGGTATAGAATAAGGGAGTATCTTGCTAGGTACTCTTTTTATTCTTGCTAATCAAAATTTAAATCAAAGAATAAATTCTGAATCAAACAAATAAACAAACATCTCTTCATAAAAATAAAAGAATAAGCACTAAACGTCCTATAAACTCTAACTATCATTATAGTCGCAGGAATCCTCAGAAGTCTCGGAAGGAGGCTCTACTACCCTAACCTGTGCTGTTGTTGGGATGGTCTATCATACAATTCTTTGCGAAACCAAAGAATTGGGGCTTCTTTTTAGGCGGACCCAAAACGTATCACTTAACTTTCCTACCCATCAACTTGGCTCTCAGTTCTACATCCCTAAGGTTCTCCATAGGTAACAGAAGTGCACTCTTAGCCCTTATAGATTCTGACTCATATAATTCACTTCCCAGTAGCGTTAGGATTCCCTCTTTTATAGATAGGGTTGTAGGTATATCAGCCTTATCCTCTTCCTCACTATCAACCTCAATCACTTCCTCTCCACTCTCACCCCTAAACTTTCCTATCACCCCCCTCATCCCCAAGTCCTTCAAGTTCATTCTCACTCTCATCACCAATCTCTCTTATCTCCCCTATCTTTCCCTCATCATCTTCTTCATACTCAACTATGTCCCATTCTTTCTCCAGTTCAGGCATCTCAGGTATTAGGTCCTTAAGTTCTTCCTCTACCCCAAAATCTTCCATCATAGGTGGTTCATGATCTACCTCGTCCTCACTCAAAAACCATCCACTCTCAGGCTCTGTCTCTGAATCAGATGATGATGAATCCGCTATAGGAATGGGGCTAGATGCTCTACCACTTGCAAGACCACACAGAAAAGGCCAGTCTTTGGTCATAGCTGTAGATCTTCTAGTCATCCTATAAATAAAACATAAGGAAATTAGAACTAAACTCAATTCCTAGTGTTCAAGTACTATTCAATAAATCTCAATCCCAAGTATTTAGGTACTATTCAATAAAGTCATTTGCCGAAACCTAGAGTCTTTTATCACTTGTAACACCTCGCTACTTACGTACTTAAAAGGGGCAGGGATATCATCCCGTCCAGAGGACCAGGGATCTTTATAACTAGGTACAAAAGAAAATGGATAAATCAATTAAATCAATAATCTTATTACAATTGAATCAAAACTTATACAATTCTGAAATTCAAAACTAACAATCGTCTCTCAAAAGAAATACTAAGCAAAATAACATAAATTAAACTTCCATCTCTTATTCGTTCAACCTACTTAATAAAAGCACTCCCCTAAAAACATGATATAAAATAGTGTGAGACAGGCATCTCAGTAAGTCCCATGTGTGTGAATGTTACATTAAACATTTCGCGTATGCAGGTTTATCAAAACCACAAACTATATTTGCAAGTCAACTTTCATCAATAGACAGTCATTGAGTGGAACAATAGACATTATATTTAAAACAATTCTCAACAAGCCATCCACTCATTAATATAATAGAATCAAGAAGGGATTAGCAATGATTCAATAATAATATCAAGTTCATATCATGATTACCATCATGATAGCATCCTAGTGTAACCATTCAACACTAGACAGTGCGTGATCCGCCCACTAGGGTAAGATACTCCTCTATCTCTATACCTAACAAACTGGCTGTCCAACTTGAAAAATAAAGTCCACATGGACCAACATGCCAGCTCGAACCGGCCTGACTAAGTAGTACTGTCATCTCTTTAAGCAGAGTTCATCTTCTAGAGGTGGCCTCCTGCCAGAAGACTCACTCTATCTCTCCAAAACTAGTACTACTAGCCTACCCCCGCTGAGTAATAAACACTCACCCGTAGGTGTAAAATTATTTCCCTTTTTTCACAAACTTTAAATTCTTTGGTTTTTGCAAAACATGGTTTTCACATCAAGCTTTTCAAAACATTTTGATCATAAAGGAAAGAAAACCATTTTTAGTTAAAAGTTGAGATTTTATAAAGGCTTTTAGAGATTAAAATATCCACGTTCTCAATCTAAGTATCATAATTCAATAATAGCACTTTCTCATCATTTCAATCATCATGTCGACATCATTTCAATATCATTGTACAAAAAACTTGCAAACATATACGATTTTGTAAAGTAGTTATGTAAGGACTTACTTGGATATTCCCAATAGTCAACCAAAGCCAAAGCTTGTCCTTACTTCAAGCTTCTTTCTTATCTAAATCAATAATTATATAATTGGAATCCATATACCATTCGACTATATTTTCATGCATCATGAATCCTTATGATCACATTGATCACCTAATTCATCCATACCATCTAAATGGATTAATTCGTTAAATCACATTTATAACTTTCCCTTGTCATGCAACTCATCATTATGTATGCATATAATTAAATTAAATCATCTATGTAATGACTTCCAATATTCATCTACCATTAATCGTATATAATAACCATATTTGCTTCAAAATATCTCATCTTAATCAACATGCATCAAATCTAGGTCATCATAGCAATATTTAACCATATTTCACTCCATAAATGCCTAGTCCAATTTAGTGCACCATTAATCTCATCAACCTCATCTAATCATGCCCCTCATGCAAGACTTCATGCATAATAGCATTAATATAATCTTATTTAAACCAGAAGAGTTAAGCCTCAAATACCTCTTAATCGACATAAATATGAGCAAATGTGGTGCCTTTAATGCTTGGTTGAGTTCACATTGGAAAGAAGAGTTTACTGGTTCCCTAGGTTTCCTTGATTTGAATGTCACCAACAATAGGGAAGAAATCAGCCCCTTAATGATAGTGATTTAGGAGAATAAAAGGAAAAGAAGTGAATAAAAGTTGATGAAGATTGAAGGGTTACTTACCTTGAGTCTAGCTTTCGATTTTGGAGATGTTTGGAGTAGTGATAGATGAATTTCTTGGAGAGGGTGGCAGCTGGAAATTTCAAGAATTAGGGAGTGTTTAGGGTTTGATAGAAGGCTGGTTTGATGAAGGAAATAGGTTAGGTTTAGGTATTTTAGTGTTTAGAAGAAGTTCACCTTATTTTGGACTCTTGATCACAACAAAGAAAAATGACAGCTTTTGTTCTTCTTGTTGTGGCCAAAATTGAGCAAGGTTTAGGAGGTTATTGTGGCTGATTTTTTGGTTGCTAATATGACCGAAATAATACGAGAAAAGGAGGAAGAGAAAGGCTGCTTTTTCGGTTCTTGTATTGGCGAAAAGAAGAGAAGAAAAATCAGATATTTTTGGTGTGTTGTTTTTGTCTAATACAAGAGAGAGTTTGAGAGTATCAAAGCTGGAATTTATCGTGTAGTTGTGTGTGTATGATGGTGGCCGAAACTAGGGTGAAAAGAAGGGAGAAAATCTGGTTGTTTATTTGGCTAAAAAGAATTTAATTGGTTTAAACTACTTAGGATAGGTTTCTCCTATATTTTAGAGAGTTTGAGTGGAGCTAAAATGTCCATCAAGTGACAACTAGAGTTTTGATTTTTCTGGAAATTTTAAGTAAAGAAAATAGGTTATTAATCCAAGAAATAATTTAGTTAATATCCTAATTTATTTTAGGCAAAAATAAGTAATTAAAGGATAATTATATTTAGATATAAAATTTGGTTTTTATGTGATAAAGCTGAATTTTTCTTTCATCCTAATTCCTAATTTTCGAAAATAGCCTAATACTAAGAAATATTTCTTTCAATTAAGAATTTAATATTATCTCTTTATTTTCAATTAAACTCTTTAGAGAAAATTAATTTTGAGAGAATTTTCTCCTATTAAAATAATAGCTAAAATTTAGCTTCCAAGATAAATGTCTCTATATTCTATTTTCCTAATAAATCCTTAGGCTAATAGCTTTAAAAATTTCATATTTTGAAATATTTAAATTCCCTAAATGATTAAGGTAAAATACTAACTAGAAAATAATAAGAATTTAATTTACTTTAATTATTTTTTATCAAAAACCCAAAATAATCACATTTCTATATTTTAGGAGGTGGGTTATTAAGGTGGTAGCTAGACCTAAGAATTTTGGCCAAGAGGATAAAACCAAGGGAAAAAGAGTTTAATTAGGGAAAATAAGGAAAAGGCTTGCAAGAGTTGGGATTTGAACTCAAGTCACCAAAGAATACACACCAAGCTCTAATCACTATTCCACAATAACTTGTGTGAATATTCTTTAAATAAATTCCCATAACTCCTACTCAAATCGCTTCATTATTCTTCCATTAAATTCTACTCCATATGAACAAAAGCTCTAACATCTCATATAACACAACTAATCCAAATAAATAAATCTTTGCAATATCAAACACATAAATCGCATATACTTCATAAAATAGTTCAAATTTATCAAATACATTATGAGATGCTATGCCATGCATGACTTTCCCCATGAACTAATAGTAGTTTAAATCGGGGTATTACATGATATTTCCTTGAATTTTCTAGGAGTTCTCTAATTATATAGAGTGAAAACTGATTTAATGGGTATTAATCTCTTATATTTATAGGAGTTTAGATAGCCAAAAAGTCAATACAAGAGTTTTAATTCGTTTCCAAATCAATTCCCCAAAGATCTCAATAGAAGTTGTCAAATTCTACTTAGAAACTCCTTATCTGCGTCAAAAACCTGAAATCAGCCAACCCAGGCTACTCAGAAACAACCAGCAAATTTTGAACATTTGGACAGAATTGAGCTAGCAGGAGTTCAACCCTTTGATCTAGGACAGGAACAATTCTATTCAGGCTCCGAATGTGCTCCATTTTGGCCTTTTTTTCGAGTAGAAATTGGCTGATACTGTTCGTATGCACCAACCTACACTGGTGGCATTTTGTTTTTCTTTTTTTCACCATTTTGATAATTTTTTTTATCATCTTTTCTTGTATCTTTTCATGTAATCAATTCCTACACAAATGATAGCAATATAGTGGGAATTAATAGCTATTTGAAAATAAAATTGTATGAAATACAACACAAATAACTCTCAAAATATATATACATTTAGCCACTATGATGCATAGCATTAAGTGCATAAGCATTTTTTTACATGCATTCATAAAAAGGGTGTGGTCTTTGTGATAAGAAGATGCTGCTAAGATGTCAAACAGCTACACATAGTATTAGGATTCTAAGAGTAGAACAAGTAATCCTAGAGTATGAGCCTATGTAGGAACCATCACAGAATGACGAAGTAGTAGTGAAGAGGAGCAGGAAGTGGAATCGAAAAGACCCTCGATATCTCATTTGGATAAGCCTTCAATAAAATGACTAAGGTCCTCCAAGCAATAATGGTAAGGAAGGCACCCTGCACTGAGGATGAAGCCTTAGAATGGTTTTTGAAGTTTCAACCACCTACATTCTTTAGCGAGACAGAACAAGAACAAAAAGTAGAATTGTGGTTAGAATAGATAGAGCACATATTTCGCACCTTGCACTACTTAGAGAAGTGAATAGTAAAATTTGGTGCTTTCAAACTAAAGGGACCAACAAGAGATTGGTGGCAGCATATACAGGAAGAGTAGGAAAGGACAAGTCAGGAATAGAACTGGAAAAGTTTTATGCAAGCATTCAAAGCTGAATACATCCCTTAGTGTATAGTTAAGAACGGGAAGATGATTTTCGAAATTTGAAGCAAGAGAGTATGACAATGACTCAATACGCTGCTCAATTCAATAGCCTGTATAAATATTATCAATGACTGATAGATACGGAATAGAACCGTACGTGGCAATTTGTGAAGGGCCTGAAATAGGAGTTGAGGCAAGCTTTAGCATATTTTCTACCTACAACATATGTTGTCACTGTGGATGCAGCAACCTGTACTGAGAATGAAGACAACAGCAGAGCTAGTAGCAAAGCCTCGAATTCGTCTAAACATGTTACTCATAAGAGGCCTGCAGTACAACGGAATAGAAATAAGAAAAAACAAGCATGAACTAC
This sequence comes from Voacanga thouarsii, assembly GCA_026120185.1. Lineage (NCBI taxonomy): Eukaryota > Viridiplantae > Streptophyta > Magnoliopsida > Gentianales > Apocynaceae > Voacanga > Voacanga thouarsii. The sequence continues at coordinate 3,628,091 of JANUWF010001641.1, read as the reverse complement.
GTTGATTAGGGTTGCTACAAATATAATAACTTGCCATCACTGTGGTAGGAAGGGACATGTAGAGAAGGAGTATTGGTCTAAGAGAGAAAACATGAGGTGCTTTAGCTGTGGAGACCCTTTCCATATAAGGAATAACTGCCTAAAAATTTCAAAGGCCAATCAAGGAAATCTCGCCTTGTCTACTCACCCGGCCAATGGAGCTAATACTACTAGAGCCTCGAGAAGTGGAGGACAGAAACCTTCAATGAAGGGTAGAGTCTTCGGTCTAAATAAAGGGGTGCTAGGAGTTGATGCAACATAAGAGAAAGGTAAGCTTACTTTCAAGGTTATTACGCAGATGTTTTGATTGACCCTAATCTTACACATTACTTTGTCAATGAGAGTTATGCTTATATTTGGGATAGGATGAGTTAAAATTCCCTATACTATGATGATGAATTCACTAGTAGGGAAAATAGTGAGGATTGGCCAAATGAATCTAGATGTGTAATTAAAAAAAACAAAAACAAATAATAATTATTTGGCAAAAGTAAAGATGTAACTAACTCGACCAAATCAAGACATATTGGATTTTTACAATAAAAGAATGGGCACAATTTCATGTGCTTAGTTGGCATAAAATAACAACTAGCAAGTATCCTTAAACACTGTACTAGACACTATGGCGAGGTTGGAGAATAGGTGAAGAAGAAGTATTCGAAGTTAAAATGGAGTACAAGGTTGTAGTAATTTTAGGGGTGAAATTATTCTAAGTGGGGGATAATACAATATCCTTTCCTGGTCACACTTGGTTTATGGGAAAATAACACATATCGTGCATGAATGTATGTATTGCAACGTGTTATATGATTGTTTCGTAAAGCTATGAACTTGTGTTTTGTTGAATATGCATATATATAATTTTGGATTGAGAAATATGTATAAATTTTATGGTTTCATTTGTGTGAGTTGTAATATATTACATTATAAATATTTTGCATGGAAGTGATAAGGGTAATTTGTGAGTTGGTTTTCTTTTGTTTTTTAAAAAATATATAATAAGATTTTGGTTAGTTTAGAACCTAAGACTTCTCAAAATTTTCCTTTAGTATTTATCCACCTAGTCATTCTATTGGAGTGTTTAAACTCCTATAAATTTGGTCTTTATATGTTAAGAGAAGAGTCTTGGAAAATCTATTCCAATTTTTACTCTTTTCTAGCCATTGTAATGTATTTACTTTGCCATAATTTCAATTAACTTGTAAATAAATTATTTAGGAGCAAATTAGCTTTATTACATCATGTTCTAGTTATTATCCTTGCTAATTTTAATTCTTGAAAATTAATTATATATTTACCTAGAATGACTATATTTTTCTTAGGTGACTTATCTTTCTTTTCCCTATTTAATATCCTTAGCCACCATTCCCGAGATTCCATTTCCCTAAATCTAATTTTGAATTGTCCCTAAGTTCTTTTCAAAATTGAAATTCTACTTTTTATCCTTCCTAGAATATCTAGCATTTTTTTAGGAGATTGGTTAATAATAGTTAGTGCTTTATCAGCCATCTAAATGACATTAACCAAAAAGATTCCTTAGCCTAACTATGTTAACCACCACTTCATTCTTATTAATCTTCAGTTCATCATTTCCAATTTAGGCTAGGAATTCAGTTGAGAAATTAGATTAGAAGAAGGATAATTATGAATAGGAAGGAAATCCTACTTGATCAAAGAAAGATCTTCCATTTTTCCTCCTTATTTTTGGTCAGTTCTTCTAGTTCCTTTATGTTCAAATTTTCTATTTTGTTTAGTAGACTTCAAGAAAGGGATTTGAACCCTACAAAGGTAGAATTTTATCTCTAAAAAGTCAGATTCGTGATCAAGAGAAGAGTTGAGATTTTGAAATTTAAAAAGCCTAAAAGTTCTCCATTTTTCTTTTCTCTAGTAGGCACTTATCAAACATCTAAAGAGCTATAGTTTTCTTAGTCTTTTGGAAACACAAAATCTGAACTAATCAGCCCCTACATTCTACTATTCCCTATAGCTGTTATCCCTCTAATTCTCTCTCAAAACCCACAAACTTTCTCTCTTATACCAAAACATCTAGCTAAAAAAATTCTGGTTGCTGTCATAAGGGGAAAATACTCTTCTTGGTTAGTCTTGCTCATTTTGTTCTCGAAGAATTATAATATCTATCATTGGAAGAAAGGTTGCTTCAAAGTCTGGAACTCTGTACACAGTCTGCAACATTAAGAGGTTAGCAAATACCACTTTATTTCTTTTCCTCTACTTAAGACTGAACAGCATAAGATTGTGCATGTGATATTTTACCCAAATTTGTATAATATATTATTGGCCAAACTCTTCTATGTATGTGCATAAAGCAATGGTCTTTCTATGTATGTTATGTGCAAAACATGTATTTTTTTTTTTTTTGTTGTGTGGAATGATTATGTGGACTGCTAGGAATTGCACAGCATATGGGTAATTTTTGATGGTTTCTTTGCATAATATTTGGCTATGAGTTGAGAGTGCTGGTTTTGATAAGCTCTCTTGAATGCTAGGGGTATTTTCTTATAGGAAAATCAGTAAAGAAAAACCATATATACACAATTTATTATTTCAAAAACCTACTCATGAAATCAAAAAAATTTTTTAATCACATTTGTATGAGTAATTTTGAATGTGAATTCATGGATATTTCTTGAATGCAAGATGAAGGATCTTGAGCACCCTATGTTTTGCCTTTATCCTAAGCATGCTTGAGTTTAGTATTTTTTTTTTTTTTTTGGTTGAAGAATTGAATTCATGAAACCCTTTTTCTTACTTATGAATACATGAACTTTGTTGTAATTTTTTTTTTTGAACATGTTAATGTTTATATTAAAAAAGTCTTACGATCTAATTTTTCTTTAGAACACCACTGATGAGGGCTCATTGTATACATATTTTCTAGTATTTTTGTGGTTTAATTGTGATAAATTCTTATTTAAATCATTACTCACCACACTATTTGCATCTTGTTTTTGTAGAAATTGAAAAATGCCACATGAAGGTGAATAAAGATAAAAATGAAGAAAAAGGAGCAAAAATGGAAGATTTGTATAGAGAAGAGGCAACTTAGGGAAGTACTTCCCTAGGCCACCTAGAATTCAAAAGGATGCAGAGGGAAAAGAATAAAGGTGGCCAAGGGAAATCAAAGTTCCCTAGGCCCCCTAGAAGAAACAAAATTACCAGGGGAAGAAAAGCTGGTGGCTTAGGGCACGAAGGCTTTTTGCCAAGAAGAAAGGCAGCCTAGGGAAAAGAAACCTCCCTAGGCCGCCTAGTATACGTGATTTCGCCCAAGAGAAACAAGGCAGGCAGCCTAGGGAAGTGAAGTGAAACTTCCCTAGGCCACCCCAATTTCCAGAAAATAGGCGGCACAAGCACAGGACGAGTATAGTCACTGCAATTGATTTGAAGAAATGCCCTTGCTATATATACCACTTTATACAATTAAAACACTTGGTTCTTGATTTGGGTATTCTCTTTTGGACCCTAGGAAGCTATTTTTCACAAGAAGAAGAGAAGGAACTTGAAGATTTGAGGAGGAAGAAGAGAGGTTCAAAGAGGATCTCAAGGAAGTATAAGAATATGACTTGTCTATGGGTTGTATTTTTCCCTATCTTGTAGATCTTACTTTGTCAATATTATTCTATACTTTGATTTATAAGTGTAATAAAAGGTTGTACCCATTTTATACTTTGAGTTGATGTATTTCTCTTGGATCTATGATTTTATCTCTATGGCATTTGGTTATTCGTATTCATTGTGTTATTTTGGTTGAATGGGTTTTAGTTGAATCTCTTTAATTAAATGTTCTTCCATAATGATTTTGAGAGATAGGGTTAAGGTTTGAATACCCACTTGACTAATTTAATATTTGCTATATTCAATTAACCCCTGAGAGAGGTTGTGGATTAGAGCTAATAACCAAAGAGTTTATGAAATCACCTAGAGATAGGGGTTTTAGTAGCTTCCAGATGGTTTGGGATTGTAAGAAGTATTTAATGCCTTATTGGATTTGGTTGATTAGATAGAGATACCGATTAATCAAATTTAGAGATTAGGCATCTCATAACTCGAGAGAGAGTGAGATTGATATTTGACTCATCCAGTGCCTAGAGTTATAGTTTATGGGTCCAAGGGATACTCATCTTTGAGTATTAAATGGGGGAATTCTCTTTGTTACCTGACCTTTCTCTTTTTCTAATTCCTTGATGAATTTATGACTCTTTCTTGAGTGAGAAAATGATAGGTTTCCTACTATAGTGTAATTATTTGTGCTTCATATTTTTAATTGGCTAGACAATGAGATTAGAGCAAATTAGTGGTAATTGCCAAGTTTTCGTGGATTTGATACTTGCTATTTCCTATCTTATGTGATGGGTATACTTGCCCATATGTGTGGTTTTAGTACTTAGTATTTTAATTTTAAAACTTAATTTTTGTAGATTGTTTATACTATTTCTAATGCAAAAAAAATACGCATTAGATTTTTGGTGCCATTGCTGGGATTAGCAATATTATGAAACCCTTAAGTCTTGTTGATTTAGCTATGTATATATTGGTAAATATTATTAATTCTTTTATGTAAATATTTATTTCTATATTTTTTGCATAAACTAACCATCATTTGTATTTTATTGTATTATTATTTTTAATATTGTTGTATGTTGCTTTGGGTAATTGTAAATGTATTATATTCTATTAATTTAACTTTTGCTATTGTAATTAGCTTTGTTGTTGTAGACTATTATTGTTGTTGAGAAATTTTGTATTTCTTGTTGTTAGGCATGAAAATATCATATTTTGATAACCTTTTTACTTAGCTTTTGCATGATCTTTTGTGTGATTTTAGATGGTTTTTACTCATTTTGTGTGTTTATGTGTTTTTCGGTTATGTTGGTGAAAAATGAGTGAAATAAGGGCTTATAATGATGAATTTTGAGTTAAAGATGTTTTCCTAATGATTTGGAAAGAGTTGGAAGCAATTTGGGTTGTTTGGAAATGTGCAGAACATGCATGGCTTGATGCATGGTGTGATGCACGCCTGTGCAACATGCCATGCATGGGCAACTGTTCTTTCTCTGTAATTTGCATGGGTTGGTGCACACCCGTGTGATATTATGTGCATGCCTTATTTCTTTTTCATGCAAAAATATTGATGGTTTTATGATCTTTATTTCTTGCCCTTTGTTTCTGTGTGTTTTTCTTTGTTTTTAATAGGTTTGTCATGTCTAGATAAGGTTTGCTTGGATAGTGTCTTTTTGTTTTATTGTTTCTGTTAAGAACTTCTTTCTTTAGATATATACTTTAAATTCTATCATTTTTCGTGTCCAATCTTAAAGCTTTTCTTATGGATGTTCATAGTGGCAATTTCCTGGAGATTATTTATTAATTGGAATTTGGTAATCATAGAGCTACATTATTTCTTGGGAAGTGTTTGTTTTTCCTCTCATTTTATCCACTTAATCCTTTTTGGCTATGTTTACTTGTTCTATTTTCCTCCTTTAAGGATAATGTACTATTTAAGTGTAGGGGTAGGACTTGAAATTCGTTTTCAAAATTTTCAATTACAACTTTGGGATCTTATTTTTTGAAATTTGGCAATCACATAATTGGATGAATATATTCTTTTAGGGAAGCACTGATTTTCTTTACCCTTTTATTCTTCTTGGTCTCTTTGGTGGTACTTTAATGTTATATTTGCCGCCATTGAGGACAATGTCTGGTTTAAGTATGGGGGTTTAGAATTGAAATTCTTCTTTGCAATTTGTTATGTGAAATTTGGCAAAATTTTTGAAAATCTTTTGAGCTTTTTAAGCAAAATTGGTGGAAACTTTTCTATCCTTTTTACTTTGAAATTTTTCTTGATTTTTATTTAGTTGAGTTGATTTTTGTTAAACTGTTATACTAGGTTAAAGATATTTAAGTCTTAAGAATTTAGTTTAACCTTGTTTATTTCTTATAGATGCATGAAGCTTTTTGACTTTGTGAGATTTGTATAAGTAACGTGATGAAATATAAGTTTAGTTTGTGTGCTAATTTTGGTGAAAATTTGTCTAAGCTAGTTCGAATTTGAGTTGAAGTAAATAGGATAAGTGAGGAGAAAAAAGGTCTGAGAATGTAAAGCGCATGTTCTTTGTAAAAAAAATAACGTGTGAAGAAAAAAGGAGAGTTGAAAACAAGCAATAAAAAAAATTATGAAAAGAAAAAGAAAATAGGGGCTAATACGGTAAGATGAAGCAAAATGCACTCATTTGAGGCTATAAATCCCAAGAAAATTTTTGACAAAAGAAGAATATTACTTGAGACATCTAAGTTTGCTACCTAATTTGTAGTAGTTTAGACAAGTACAAAGTACATGAACTTAAATTAGCATATATTCCAACTTATATTATTTGTATTGTTTATATGTTTAGATTAAAGAAAGGAGTGGAATGCATTAAATGGTTATGAACTTATTTAAACTAACTTCAATAGCCTTGCATATATTTGATCTAATATATGAGTTTGCCTAAATTTTCTTGACTAATTAGAGGTTTTTCATTATGAAAGGAAAAGATTGCATATCAACCATATCTTTTCAAAATTGGAATTTCATGTCTTAAATCTTTTTAAAAAATTGTTTTGCCTAAGGAAGTGCAAAATGTTAAGTGTGGGGGTATTTATTAGGCATGAAAATATCACATTTTGATAGTCTTTTTACTTAGCTTTTGCATGATCTTTTGTGTGATTTTGGATGGTTTCTATTCATTTTGTGTGTTTATGTGTTTTTAGATTATGTTGGTGACAAATGAGTGAAACAAGGGCTTATAATGATGAATTTTAAGTTAAAGATGATTTCCTGTGATTTAGAAAAAGTTGGAAGCAGTTTTGGTTGTTTGGAAATGTGCAGAACATATATGGCTTAATGCACGGGCGTGCACACTGGAGTGCATTTGGGTGTGCATAATAGAGGAAATTTATTTGCTCCCAGAAGTTTTCAGAATCGACAGAAATTGAAGACCCTCCATATGCACGGCTGTAGTGCTACGTATGAAGAGAGTTTGGAAGTTGTTTATCCACGGTCAAGTGCATGCTGTGTACTCATCCTGAAGAGTATTTAAGAGTTTCTAAATTAATCCAAAGGTGGTTTAAACATCTCAAATTCAACTAAGGACGATTTAAAAGGCTTCTATAATAGCAAGGGACGTCCAAGAACATATATGCCTGATATTCTTGAAGATACTTCTTCAAGAAACATGATTTTTTGCGCTAAGGAAGGCTTCAAGAATGAGGAGAAGGTAAGGAGGTAAGGAGACTTGAGATTGTGGGCTTCTCAAGTGTTATCTTTCAAACTTTCTCTTGTTCTTCCTTGTTTCCAAATTATTTATTTCTTTAGTCTCTTTTGTATTCGAACAATTTTGAGTCTATCTTGTTTTAGGTTATGAATTGAGAATTGATTTTTGAAAAACCTTAGAGGGGGGTGAATAAGATTTTTGGCAAACTAAAATTTTCAAACAGTCTATTATATAGAATATTAATGATCTTCAAATTTCTTGGACCAATTTCATGTCAACAGAGAAAGCTATCTAAGGAAACTTTGAGAAATATCCAGATTTAGACTAATGTAAGAAATACAATGCAGTTAATATTATATGCAGAGAAATGAGACACAGAATATATAGTGGTTCGATCTATCAAGATCTAATCCACTACCTTAAGCTCACACTTAAGGATTTTCAACCAGATTTCATTTATCCAACTTAATGGAATCAATCTGCACCAAATACAAGAGAGGATCACCACACTTAGTTTTCCAAAACCTCTCAATCAACCACTCAAGTCAAGGTTCACCCCAGATGGGTTTAACACCATAACCTTGTAATACAAATGAGATTGAATATCAATGGAATAGTAAAAGCTCACTTGTTTGAGTATATGTGCACCAAGGAAAAAAGCACAAACACTTTTACCTTTTAGACACAGTTTGAATTTACTTTGAAGCACTTTGATAAAGGAGATTTTGGTTTTCTATAAAGCAAGAGTGTTTCTTAGAAGGATACCAGAAAAATCTTATGTTAAATCAAGTTTAGAGGCTTTATATAGAGTCATAAAATGAAGTACCAACGGCTATAAAATGGCTATAATTTTTCTGTTAAATTTACACGTGTTTTGGACTTATGTTTCGAACAATGATGCATCCAAAAGGTAAGTTCAAAATGGTACTTTTTCAGGCAGAAACGTTTTAACATAGTTTACAGGATTTTGGACGAATCTTTTGAATGTAGAATCATCCAAATTACTCAATCCAAAATTTTGAGATTTAAAACTTCAAAATCTTTTTCTTTGTGTGCTTCAAGGTAGAAATCAATTGAGTTATAAGGTAAAGAGACATAGGAATTAACAAGAAATACCTTAATAATAATTCCTAGTCTAAAGTTCTTCTATAAGGACTTCTTGGTATGCAATTTCATAAGCTTGAACTTCATCTTAATTACCCATTCTAGAATTCCATTGCTCAAGAGTTGTTTAACAATCTTATTTGAATACCTTAGAAGAACTGAAGTCAAACATGTCCTATCACATATAGATCACATAAGTTAGTCTATATTAATGTTTGTCATAAGTCAAAACATAGGAGAAAGCCCTTAGGGCTAACAATCTCTCATTTTTTGAGTGATGACAAAACTTGATGGGAAAATAAAAAACTGTATAAACATGTTAGACCAAGAGAAATAAGAATATTTTTCATTGAAATACAATATCTCATTATAGGACTCAAAGAGTGCTTATGAGATTAAGATAAAAAATATATATAAGCTTCACAAGCATGGCTCAATGAGCCCATGGCCCAACCTACCTCCATATCCTACATCATTCTATCAAACGATTATTCCATAAAGAAATAACCGATACAATGATTTTTATAAAGGAGATATAGCAGGCAAGTTATATGATGAGATACTCTCCCTTAATATTTACATATATGAATTATTGTAAATGAGAGAGAAACTGAAGTCAATCTTGTACGTCCAAAACGTACATCCAAAACTTTGGTGAAGGTAAGTATGAAAACTTTATGAATGTGAGTTTTGGATGTCCAAAAGATTTGTATTCAAAACGGTATGAATTTTTAAGAAAACTTTTTGGATAAGATTTTTGGATCAAGGAAATATGAGTCCAAAACTCCCCCTGACATAATGCACGAGATAATAGATTTTTCAAACTTTTGGTCTGTCTTGATTTTTTCAAAGAGTTTTGATCATAAATGAAGCAATCCATCTGATTAAAATTTTTATCAATGAAATTGTCACAGAATCATATCAATAACCTAAAAATATCTTACCAATCTAGTCTCAAAGATACCTTAATTACGAAAGGAGTACTTTTGGATGAAATTCAGTATACCAAACTGGTGTCCAATTTGGATATCAACAAACTGAGATCACAGATGATCAATATTCATATCAAGCAGTTCATCTAAAAATATCAAATTAAAGTACAAAGTTTCCCTCAAGTAAATTTACTACTCAAGGATTGTCAGGCAGGCGTTAATCAATTATGCATTATTAACAATTAAGAACAAAGAGCATAGCATACTATCACATAGATAGACAATCAAATAAATCAGTAGAATAATCACAGTCCAGTCGATAGAGCCAATTGTAACGCTCACAGTCAGTAGAATAATCAATTGTAACTCTCACAGTTATAAGCAGAATCGTATGCAGAAAACTATCCCAACATTTCCCAATCATAACTAATCATATCCAGTCAGTTTTATATTTTCTCCTCCTTTAGCATCAATAAAAAAGAGGAATAACAGAAAAGAAGCAGAAGAAATAGAATAGATATAGATATGAAGTATTCAGAATTTAAGCACATAGGCTTATCATAAGTAAAGACAAAAAAGTAAATTGTTCAATTACAAAAAGTAAATTGTTCATGATGGTAGAGAGAATTGAGGACAGTCAGGTTAGAGGTCAATTGAAGAGTATTTTGCCAAACTGGTCTTCTTAGGAAATATGAATTGTTTCAGTTTTTTATCCTGCACTCTTTCGAGAGTGTTAACCAGTAAGCCTACTAGATTTCCTTTTAACCACAACATGCTTCTATCTCTTTCCAGATGAGACATATGGTTTAGAGGAGGCAAAGGGTGCTACAGCTTCTTGAATCGGGGACATTTCCTTGGTTTGCATAGTAACAGGCACTTCCTCCGTTGTAGGCTATTCTTGTTCAGTTTCTTCCTCAATGACTGGTTTCTCTTCTGTTGCCTTTGCTTGAGTAGATACTGTAAGTGCAGACACCGGGTCATCTGTTTTTGCTTTCTTTTCCATTGCTATCAGTCTATTGCCAAGATACTATAGGTGCAAACACCGGATCGTCTGTTTTTGCTTTCTTTTCCACTGCTGTTAGTCTATTGCCAAGATTTTGAAGTTCTGAATTGAGGCTATCCAGTTTAACGGCCAATGAATTGATAGCATCCAAAATACTTTCAGATAGTCCCTTGTCCTTTTCTTTTCCTTTAGCAGAGGATTCTTCTTGAGGCTCTTCCTTAATTTTTCTTTTTGCCCCAACTGAAAAGGCATTCTTTGCTTCTTCTTTTATTTTCAACAGTCTTTCCTTTTCCTCACCTTCAGCATCTCAAAGGAATTTCCATTCATTACCCATTCTCACATATCCTATTCTCTTAAAAGAATCAAAGCTATAAGCATTCATTTTTGACGGGGTACAAGGAACTGAATTTAAATCAATATTAAAATATCTGATGACCTTATTTCCAAATGGAAAGGATTTGCTAGAGGTATTTCTCGATTGCAGCATTAACTTAGCAGCTAAAAATCGAAAACTAATTTGCCTTCCCTCTGCCAAAGCTAACATAATTATCATCTGCAAAATATTTATGGAGGTCTTACGACCAAAACTTGGCATCACCATGGTAGAAACCATATGGTGCAAGATTCTCCCTACTGCATTCAGCCATTTATTATTTCTGTTACTTGAATTCTCAAAACTCTTTCCTCCAGCAAATATTTTCTCAAAATTTTTTAACTCGAACATGTCACTTCCCTCTGGAAATTTATTTAATTCAAAATATTGAACCTCTCCGTCTCTTACTTCACATATCCTATTCAGCAGACGATGATCAAACTTAATACTCTTACTTCTAACTCTAGACATGTACCAACGAATCATAAATCCTCCCCCAATCTCTTCAAGATGACCTTTCCTCAGATTGACATAAAATTCCCAAACAAGTGGGGTATATAATTTTTCATCAACAGATAGTAAACTACCCAAACCAATATACTCAAACATATCCAACACATTTGAGAGATTCAGAAAGGACGATAGATTAACATGATACCCAGAAATAACAGTTCTATTTCTAGAAACCTAGTCATTGTAATCAGATTCACTCTTAGAATCAATAAATTGGAGTACCTGATTTTTGGAACTCACTTGTTCCAGTGAAGATTTCGAAGAATCATAATGTGATGCCGAGAAGTCTGGTTCTGGTGAAACTTCTTTTCCTTTTGCTTTGTTCAATGCTGAACCCTTCTTCTTTGTCTTTGGAGTTATTTTTTGTGCCTTTTTGGGTTTTGGTGTAGATGATTTTGTTTTTGCCATTGAGAAGATTAGGGCTTTAACTATCGGTTGTTTGGAGAGGAAGAACTTAGAGAGTTTTTGGAAGATGGAGTATGTCGGTTACAGAGAATAGAAGAGAGAAGAAACGAAGTCCTTTGAATGTCTAGAGAGTTGTGATAGAAAGCATATTGAAAAGACAACTTAATTCACAGATTTAGAGAAACTGTGTTGAGAAAAGCGCAAGCCCTTTTTGAAATTAAAAAATTGAAATATGGAAGTAGTTATTTTAAAAGAGAAATATAAAGTATAAAAAATAATTCTATTTTGGATTTCGACCCAAATCGAAATAATCATCCAAATGGAACTTTTTCATAAATGAGTTTTGGAGGTAGGTTTTGGACTCAAATACTGTGTCCAAAAACTTTGTTGATGCGTTTTGGATACAAACACTGCGTCTAAAAACATTGTCTTCACCAATCTTGCAAAATAAAAAACTTGTGCAACCAGGTTAGTTATGTGATTTTTGTAATTCCCAAACCTCTTCTAAGATTGTTGAATATTTCTTCGGCCAAAGGTTTTGTAAAGATATCGGCAAGTTGTTCATAAGTTGAAATATAGTCAATACACACATCACTTTTAAGCATATGATTATGGATAAAATGATGTTTAACTTCTATATACTTTGTTCTAGAATGTTGAACAATATATTTTATTAGATTGATAGCACTTGTATTGTCACATAATATAGGTACACAATTAAAGTTAAGACGAAAATCTAGCAATGTATTTTTCATCCACAAAATTTGTGCGCAACAACTGCCTGCTGCAATATATTCGACCTCGGTTGTGGATAATGATACACAAGCTTGCTTTTTGCTGTGCCATGACACTAGAGAGTGTCCAAAAAATTGACAATAGCCATTTGTGCTTTTTCTTACCACTTTGTAGCCCGCATAATCTGTATTAGTGTATCCTATAAGATCAAATACGTTAGTGTGAGGATACTATAAGCCATAATCATATGTGCCGATTAAATATTGAAGAATGCATTTCACTGCACATAAGTGCGATTCCTTTAGACATGATTGAAAATGAGCACAAAGACATACTGAAAACATAATGTCAGGCCGACTAGTAGTAAGATAGAGTAAGCTTCCAATCATACTTTTATACTTATGTTCATCTACATTCTTACCCTTTTCATCTTGATCAAGTTTTATAGAAGTACTCATAGGTGTACAGATTTCTTTCGCTTCGTTCATACCAAACCTTTTGAGCAACTCATTAGCATACTTAGCTTGATTTATGAAGATTCCATCCTTGGTTTGCTTAATTTACAGCCCGAGGAAGAAGTTTAGTTCTCTTATAATGCTCATTTCAAATTTTTACTGCATTATCTTCGCAAACATCTTGCACGAAGAGTCATTAGTAGCACTAAAAATGATATCATCAACATAGATTTAAACAATTAGTAGATCACTGAATTTATCAGATTTGATGAACAAGGTGGTATCAATCAAGCCTTTTGAAATTAAGAATCTACTAAGCCTCTCATACAAAGCTCGTGGAGCTTGTTTTAACCCATAAAGAGTCTTAGAAAGTTTGAAAACATGATTTGGAAAGTGCTCATGAATAAAACCAGGAGGTTGTTCAACGTATACTTCCTTCTCAATAAAACCATTTAGGAATGCACTCTTAACATCCATTTGATAGAGCATGAAATTTTTGAAGGATGCAAAAGTAAGAAGCATTTTTATAGATTCTAGTCTAGCAACGGGAGCAAATGTCTCATTATAATCAATGTCCTCTTTTTGATTGAATCCTTGGGCAACCAATCTAGCTTTATTTCTAATCACGCTCCATTTTCATCAAGTTTATTTCTAAATACCCACTTGGTACCAATAACCGGACGATGAAGTGGTTTAGGAGCAAGTTTCCAAACTTGATTTCTTTCAAATTAGTTTAATTCTTTTTGCATATAATCCAAAATTCATCATGTAGTGCTACATCAATACAATTAAGTTCTATATTTGAGAGAAGAGTAAAGTTATCTATGAAATACCGTCTAGTTTTAACTCCATAGCTTGGATCACCAATGATTTGTTCTTTGGGATGACCTATTTTGTATTTCCAATCATTTGGTAATTGTTGATCTATAGAATCTTTAGTTTTTTCCTTTCCTTGTTCAGCTTGTTGTTCTTCAATTTCTTCTTCTTTTACATGAGTATCTAGCGGTAGAGTTTTGAGTTGGTCTTTTCTTACTTCCTTTGAACCTCCTACATTATCATCATCTTTCATTGGAGCATAAATGTTAGATTCATCAAATACTACATGTACAGATTCTTCCACACATAGAGTTCTTTTATTGTACACTCTATATACCTTTTTATTAGAAGAGTATCTAAGAAATATGGCCTCAACGGATTTTCTATCAAATTCCTCAAGATTGTCACGGATATTAAGGACCAAACATTTGCAACCAAACACTTTAAAATAAGAGATTGATGGAGTTCTGTCAAACGTAAGTTCAAAAGGTGCTATTCTAAAAAACACAGCATAACTTAGTTTACTATATAGCAAGCTGTATTAATAGCTTCAGCCTAAAAGTATTTTAGAAGGGCGTTTTCACAAAGCATGGATCTAGCCATTTCTTGCAAAGTTCGATTTTTCCTCTCAACAACACCATTTTGTTGAGGAGTTTTGACTGCTAAAAAATTGTGAAATACTCCATTTTCATCACAAAGTGTATAAATTCATTGTTGCAAAATTCTTTACCATTATCACTCCTAATAGAAATCAGTTTGCATCTAATAGAGTTTTGGACATGTTTGATCAGTTTGAAAAATTCAGAAAAGGCTTCGTCCTTTTGTCCAAGAAATAAAGTCCAAGTAAATCTAGAGAAATCATCAACTAACACATATGCATACTTTTTACCGCCAAGACTAACAGTCCTCATTGGTCCAAACAAATCCATATGAATTAATTCAAGAGGTTTTGAGGTTGAAATCATTTTCTTAGGTTTAAAGGAAGTTTTGATTTATTTTTCAAATTGGCATGCATCACAAATTTTGCTTTTATCAAGTTTCATTTTGGGCAGTCCCCTAACAAGCTCTTTTGAGGACAGTTTGTTTAACAAATCAAAGGATACATGACCTAATCTTCTATGCAAAAAATAACCATCGTTGTCATGTACGGAAAGGTATCTAATACCATGAGCTATAAGGTCATTTAGATAGAATACATACACATTTCCAACACGGTTGGCAACAAAGATTGTTTCAAGATTTGAGCTATCCATATTAGAACAAGAATCCTTTTCAAAAATGACTTTGCAGCCATTATTACATAGTTGACTAATGCTAAGCAAATTACATTTCAAATCATCTATTAGTAATACTTGTTTTATAATAGTTGAGGAACCTTTACCAATGCCAAGAATCTTTCCTTTCTTCTTGTCTCCAAAAGTAATGAATCCTTTATTTGTGGTCTGTGCATCTTCTAGCAAGGCTGCATCTCCAGTCATGTGTCTTGAACAACCGCTGTCCAAGAACCACTTGGTGAATCTCAAAGAATGTGCCTATAAATGAGAAGGAGGAGTGATTTTTGGAACCCACACTTTCTTAGGTCCATGGAGGTTAGTAGCGTTTCCTTTGATTTTCCAAAAAGTTATTCCACTGGATTCTACCTTTCTTTTAATAAGATATCTTGATGCTATATGTCTCGATTTTTAACAATATGTTCATGCTGTGTGTGTCGTGTAACATGAGATAGCTTTAACAAATCAAGGCTTGTGAATTTTGTCCTTATTCTCATGTCTATATCCTAAGCCATTTCGATTTCCAACTTGATGTTGAGTCCTAAGTAATTTCTCCAGGTTGCTTTTCCTATTTATGAATTTTTGAATACATGTGGTAAAGTCATTGACTATATTTTTCATGTCATCAAAAGTGCTAACCATACTTTCAAGAGTTTGAATTCTATCATACAAATTTCTATTTTCTAGAGATATATACCGTAAAGTAGTCATGATCACATCTTTTTCAATAATAGCACTTATATATGACTCAAGAGACATTTTGTTCTCACTCAACAACTTTTCGTTCTCATTTATCAGACAGTTAATCTTCAATTTCATTTCCTTATTTTTTTTCTGGATAGTTTTTTTAGTTCATGGAACATATCAATTAACAACTCATTTGGATCATCATGCTTTTTAGTCATAGACATAAGTGAATTAGACATGAAATTAGTAGTAGTAGAGTTTACCTCATTTCCCATGGCCACGAAGCATATGTTGGCAGTTTGGTTCTTAGAATCTTCTTCTTTAGACTCAATTCCATTTAGGCATAATTCCTTTGCATTTTTTTGCCTTGAACTCCTTCATCTTTTTAAGCAGTCTGCCTTCCTTTCCTTTTGCAACTAGACAATCAGCAATGAAATATTCAGTGCTTTTGCATTCATAACATTGAGGCTTGAACTTTGAGAATTATCCTTTCCTTTTTGTGAACTTCTTTCCTCTTTTGAAGTTTCCTTTGTTGAACATCCTTCTGAATTTCCTTGCGATTATTGTCAGATCTTCATTGTCTACTTCTATTCCATCACTACTGTTAGTTTGGCTAGTTTCTTCATCCTTCTTTTTAGCTTTCAATGCTATTTTATTTTTACCTTTATCATGATCATCGGATTCTTGAAACTTTTTGAGTTTCATTTCATGAGTCAGAAGAGAGCCGATAAGCTCTTTGGTTGGTAAGGATTTTAAATCCTTAGATTCTTCCACTACAAGAGCTTTAGGCTGCCAGCTTTTAGGTAAGGCATCCAGAATTTTTCGATTTTGTTCTCCAAGGGAATAAACCTTCCCATAGGCTTTGAGACCATTTGTGATATTTGTGAATCTAGTGAACATATCAGTGATGCTTTCATTCGACTTCATTGTGAATAATTCATAATCATGAATTAGAAGCCCTAATTTTAATTCTTTAACTTGATTTGTCCCCTCATGGGTGACCTTAAGTAATTTCCACATGTCATGAGAAAAATCACAACCACTAACTCAATTGTATTCAGTCGCATCTAGTGTATAGCATAAGATGTTTATAGCCTGAAAATTCAATATTATCTTAGCATTGTCTTCAATATTAAACTCGTCATTTTGTTTAGGCATTTGTATGCCATCAATAACTTTTGACAGAATAAAATGACCTTTCTCTATCAAATTTCACAACTCAAAGTTGATTGAACACACATAGATTTTCATTCTATTTTTTCAAAATGTATAGTTGTTTCCATTAAACAAATGAGGTCGATTTGTTGAAGGTCTTTTAACTTATATAAGAGAGGATGAGCTTACCATGAGAATCTTACCTATAAGGTTGTTAAACAAAAAATTATGTAGACCAAGCTTTGATATCAAATGAAAAACCTTAGAGGGGGTGAATAATGTTTTTGGCAAACTAAAATTTTCAAGTAGTCGGTTATATAGAATATTAATGATTTTCAAGTTTCTTGGACCAATTTCATGTCAACAGAGAAAGCTATCCAAGGAAACTTTAAGAAATATTCAAATTCAGAGTAAGGTAAGAAATACAATGTAGTTAATGTTATATGCAGAGAAATGAGACACAGAATGTATAGTAGTTCGATCTACTAAGATCTACATCTACTACCTTAAGCTCACACTTAAGGATTTTCAACCAGATTTCATTTATCCAACTTAATGGAATCAATCTGCACCAAATACAAGAGAGGATCACCACACTTAGTTTTCCAAAACTTCTCAATCAACCACTTAAGTCAAGGTTCACCCCAAATGGGTTTTACACCATAATCTTGTAATACAAATAAGATTGAATATCAATAGAACAGTAAAAACTCACTTGTTTGAGCAGATGTGCACCAAGGAAAAAAGCACAAACACTTTTACCTTTTAGACACAATTTGAATTTACTTTGAAGCACTTTGATAAAGGAGATTTTTGTTTTCTATAGAGCAAGAGTGTTTCTTAGAAGGACACCACAAAAATCTTATGTTAAATTAAGTTTAGAGGCTTTATATAGAGTCATAAAATGAAGTACCAACGGCTATAAAACGGTTATAATTTTTCTGTTAAATTTACCAGTATTTTGGACTCATGTTTCGAATGACAATGCATCTAAAAAGTAAGTCCAAAATGGCCCTTTTTCAGATAGAAACATTTTGACATAGTTTACAGGATTTTAGACGAATCTTTTGGATGCAGAATCATCCAAATTACTCAATCCGAAACTCTGAGATTTGAAACTTCAAAATCATTTTCTTTGTGTGCTTCAAGGTAGAAATAAATTGAATCATAAGATAAAGAGACGTAGGAATTAACAAGAAATACCTTAATAACTATTCCCAGTCTAAAGTTCTTTCATAAGGACTTCTTGGTATGCAATCTCATAAGCTTGAACTTCATCTTGATCACCCATTCTAGAATTCCATTGCTTAAGAGTTGTTTAACAATCTTATTTGAATACCTTAGAAGAACTGAGGTCAAACATATCATATCACATTTGGATTACACAAGTTAGTCCACATTAATATTTGTCATAAGTCAAAACATAGAAGAAAGCCCTTATGGGTAACAATTTTGGTACTTTGAGCTTTATATGTTAAAGATTTCATCTTTAATTTTATAAAGATTACCTCTTGAGTATTTGTGTGATTCCAAAATTCTTTTCAAACAATTGTATTTATTTCTCTTATGTTTGGCCGACATAGTTGAGAGGGCATGATTGAATAGTTAGGAATATTAAACTATGTGATTTTCTTGTCATGGTTTATCCTTAGGTTAATATTCTAGTGGCATCTATTTGTCTCGATTTAGTTGCAAGCTTTTGGACTTGATTAGGATGAATAGGGAATGCAATAACTCAAGTTGTTTATATTTACAAACTTTTGGAATATATTCTAACTTAATGTTAGTGATACCTTAATATGCTTATCAATCTTGTTATTAATTTATAAAAATTGATTAATTGAAGTATTAATACCTTTAAGAAAAGATTAATCAAATTGGAATAAATTAAGAAGAAGGATAGGGGTTAATTGGGAGCGTTTGACGAAGATTAATCCATTTATGCAAGGATATGAATTTTTGGCAGCTTTGCAACAAGTCTAAAATCAACTACTCAATGTAATCGCATCGATGATAGGTTTCCTAATGTGTTCTCAAAACATGTTCCTAAAATAAGTTAGTTTCCTAATTGGCTTGGATTTGTTTTCCTATTTCTTATTTGTTTATGTTTTGAATTAGATAGTTTCCTATTTGCTTCCCCCCCATTTACTTTATATTAATTCATCATAAGAATTCATTCGAGTTAATTGTTCAAGAGTTATTCATAAGGTTAAGATAAGAAGTAAATATAAGAGTATACTTCTCTTGAGTTCCTTATGGGTTCGATACCTTACTCACTACTATACTATGCTATATTTTAGGGGAAAGGGCTTATAATTTTTTTTTTTGGTTGGGTGCATGATAACTGCATTTAAATGACCCTATTTTAAATGTCGTGATTCTCCTATGACAGTCGTGTTAGCATTTTTAGGATAAAAATCATGCTTTGATTGGCTATTATTGTTGTTGTTGAGGAAATCTTGTTGTATAATAGTATTGTGATTGTTTGTTATATAGTAGGATTTAGTTCATTAATATTGTAATGGTGCTGGATATTTTGTTGGGAATTTATTATTGTTATTGTGTAGTTTCCCTTTTAGCCTTGTATTGATATTTGTGGTAGTGTTGTTGTACTATATATTGTGGAGGTTGAAAATTTGATTGTAATAGTAGTGAATAAATTGGCGAGTTAGGTTTTTTTTTGTATAGTTGGTATTTTGTGTTGTGGCATGTTGTGGTTTGATTGGAGACTATTTGTGTTAAGTTTTGAGAACTTTTGTATAATAGTCTTTGTTGTGGGGAAATTATTTGTTAGATTATTTAGGAGATTTTATTATGCTATGTGGAGTTCGTAGCATTTGTGGGTTGGTCGATGTAGTGATGAAAATCTTTTGAGTTCATTTTCAATAAGATTACTAAATCCTTGACCTTTCACTTTTCCTTGGATTTCATTGAGTTTATAGTGTGTGTGAGTGTGTGCGCGCGCGCGTGCATGTGTTGTATACTAGTTCTTGTGCTTGGTATATTAGTGTTTTTTTTTTTGTATTTATTGGATAATTATTGATAAGAGTATATTAACATATCTATATTGATTTAGTACATCTTTAGTAAAAAAATTGGGCTATTCAATTGTTTTGTGGTTTGGTTGTTTAGGTAGTACTATAATTCTGGGTACTAATATCTATTTTGGTATTTATTATATTAGTTGATTTTATGGATTGTTAATAATATTTATATACATATATTAGTATATAAAGGTTTGTATTGTTATTAATATTGATCTTAATGTATTTTGATAGCAACTCATTGTATTCTTTTTATTTATATTCGGTTTTGAATTATATTCTTTGTCTATTATTTTGTTTGTATTATTTTTATTAATATTTCTTTAGCCATGGTATGCTATTGTATTTTTCTTTATTTTAGTAGGATTGAAGATTTTTTTCTTTTGGACAATCACCCTTTTTCGCTTTCTCCTATGACATAATTGTAACACCCCACGACTACGTACCCTAAAAGGGTAGGGATGTCGCCCCGTCCCATAGGACAAGGGGTCTTTAAAATGAGGTATAAAATACAAAGGCAAACTCCAAGAGATTCAACTTAGATAAATAAAGAAATACTCTTATTACATTAGGCTCAACTTGGAGCAAAATGAAATAAAAACAATTAATCGTTCAATAGCTTAAACAACAAATGTCTCCTAAGCAAAGATGACAATAATTAGAAAAGCTTCAACTATCAATGCCCCGTTGACTCAGCACAGTCTATCTCCTGAAAACATGATGTAAAACAGTGTGAGAATAAATCTCAGTAAGTCCTGTGTGTGCACATGGTGTTTAAAATTGTACGTGTATGCAAAGTGGAAAACATTTGTAGAAATATTTGGCAAGTTATAAATAATTTCTCTTTCGCAAAAAGTGGGTTTTTCCATAATCATACTTTACACAAAACAATCATCCACTCGAATAAACAGTCATGTCACCACATGTTGGGCTCCATGAGAACAAAATGGCCAAGGCACCACACTTTGTGCACCTTGTTAAGACCAGATTACCACACGTTGGGCATTCTGATCAAGGTGAGTGTACAGCTAACCGGGTGAGATACTCCTCCTTCTCTACACCCAACAAAACCATCCGGGTGTCCATGCCGGGAAAATAAATAATACCTTACCAGGTATACATGCTAGCTCGGACCGGCCTGACCAACCAATACTGTTGCCTTTTCAAGCAGAGCTTATCTTCTGAAGGTGGCCTCCTACCAGAAGACTTACTCTAGCCCTCCAAGGCTAGTATTGTTAGCCTACCCTTATTGAGTACTCAACGAACATATCCGTCAATTCCTGATTCACAATATTTCCAAACCTTGGCTTTGTAAAACGTGATTTTCTTTAAAAGAGATTTCTAAAAGTTTAAGGAAAAGAATAGTTTTCTTGATAAAATCGTTAGTTTGACAAAACCGTTTAAAGAATAAATATCCACGTTTACAACCCAAGCAAACATAGTTCAACAATAGCTTTACAAAGCTTCACAACATAGACTTGCCATCACAACATTTAACAAAAGAGTTTATGCAAGAACTTACTTGATATGCCTCAGATAAACGAGATAAATTCACAGCTTGCTTTCCTCAATTATCCTTCTGATGTAAACCTTATAATATCATGATCAGGGCTTCAACTAATTCGAACATGTGCCAAACTCATTTATTTTCATAACAATTCACAATCCCCTAAGATCATATACTATGACCATATATTCAACAAGGTAATAGACATCATCTACTACCTTAAACCTTAATTCTGGCATTAAGGGTAAGTATTTCCGTACCTTACAACAACCGGGTAGCAAGATCCTGATGCTCCTATGGTGATTGTCCCGAGTTCGTTGGATTAGAAGAGAAAAGTTGTCTCCTTTTTCTTTCCTTATGACCGAGAATGCATAAAGAGATGAAATCAGCCTTGAGATGGCGTGATTCCAAAGAAGAAAAGGAAGAGAATTGATGGAAGAAAGGAATCAAGAAGTTGAGATGGTTTTTGCTTACCTTGGAGGGTGATCGGTTTTTGCTAGGTGCTGTTCTTGAGGTTTTCGAAAATTTGCTGTGGAGTTCTTGCTGGAATTTTTGTGTAGAATGGAGAGGATTGACGGCTTCTATGATTTAGAGTTAGAGAATATTGGTTTAGAGTTAGATGGTGATGTTTAAAAAGACTCCTAATGGCTTTAGGTTTCTTGGACAGCAAGGCCGAAGATTGTAGCTCACGAGTGCCTTCTTGCTGCCGACTTTGAGAGGGTTTAAGGGAGAAAATATTCTGCAATTTTGCTCCCTTGTGCTGGCTGAACTATTGCTCAAGAGAAGGGCTGATTGTGTTCAGAATTTTGGGCAAAACAAAAGAAGAGTTTGCGAAGGTTTTTAGGGCTGAAATTTCTGTGCGCGTGCAGTAGTTTTGCTGTGCGAAATTGCTGAACAGGAGAGGAAGAATTTTTGGACTGTTTTAGCTGTGGTTTTGTCGAAATTACCAGAGAAAAAATGAGGGTTTTAGGCGCTGAAAAATAGCTTGATCAGTTGGGGTTTTTCGGTGTGTTTGTGTGCAGAATTTTGGTTGGAATAGGAGTACAAGGTTGGCCGAAATTTTTTGTACAAAGCTGTCAAAAATTCTGGTTTCCTAGCTGGCCGAAATTCTGGAATTTGTGTGAGTAAAATCTGGTTTTGCACAGCAAAGATAATCTGAATTGATGGAAGATGTTTTAAGGGATTTGAGCTAGGGTTTGAAGGGTTGGATTGTACTTAAAGGTGCTGGAATTTCTAATAGCTTGTGTTAACACAAAGCTATCGAAATTCTGCTAGGTATAGGAAGAAAATCCTAGTCGAATTAGGATTGCAATAAAAATCTGATTTGCTAAAGGATTTAGGATAAGATTGCTTAGCTTTGGAAGAGTTTAAGTTGAGCTAAAATTCCTCTAAGAAGTGGCGGCACTTGCTGGAAATTTTTTCCAGATTTTTAGCTTAGGTTCTAGGGTTAAAATCAACAAGGTTTCCTACTAGAAAAATGATTCATTAATTCCAACTATCCATGGCAAGATCTATCTAGCTAAATTCAAGCTGAAATTTAAATTATTAGCTAGGGGTTTTTCGAAAATCCTAAGGAATAAAAGCTGAAAATTAAAAGTGAACTTTATTCACATCAAGGTCCTTAAATTTAGGAAATAAATATAGAGACTTATTTCCTTGGAATAATGACACCAAATTTCTCTAGGTTTGCTAGATTTTTTTCGGCCAAGACATGGAAACTCTAAGGAAAGGAATTTTCAAGGAGAGAAACTAACTTCACAAAAGGTAGGATTCAAACTCGGGTCACCAAAGGAAATCACCAACCTCCCCGCTATTTCAAAACAACTCCAATACTATTTTTTTCTACAATCAGTTCTCACCACCCCCCAATACTCATCCTTCCAAATCTTCGACCAAACCTCCCTTATCCCAATCTTTAACAACACAACTATTTCATATCAATTAATTCAAATGCAAGAGCAACTGAAAAATTCACATGCATCTATGCAAATAAAATAATTCTAAGCTACCACATAAAATGCAAAATACTATGCAATGCATGACTTTTCCCCATAGTCAAAGGTAGTTTTGGGCGGGGTATTACAATAATTGAGCCTTGAATTTTGGTTTTGAATTTTTTGGACTTCATTTATATTTACTTTTTTTCTTTTCTTTGGATTCAGTTTTGTATATATTTTATTTTATTTTTGTTTTGGTTATGTTATATTATTATTTCTTACATTTAACATTTATTGTATTTCACCTTTTTTTTTGGGGCAGTTTTGTTTTTCTCTTCTTCTTCTAACCAAATTACTCTTTTTTATGAAGCTGCGATCACTTGGGAGTATTGCTAACCCTTTTTCCTTTTTCATTTATTTTAGTCCGATTTGGATGTATTATTGCTATATTTGTAGCCAATAAAGACATTGTCCAGTTTAAGTGTGGGGGAGGGGTTATCTAATATTCTCTTGAAGTTTTATTATGATTATGATTTTTTCTTGATTTTGGAT
Organism: Voacanga thouarsii; assembly: GCA_026120185.1. Classification (NCBI taxonomy): domain Eukaryota; kingdom Viridiplantae; phylum Streptophyta; class Magnoliopsida; order Gentianales; family Apocynaceae; genus Voacanga; species Voacanga thouarsii. The sequence goes on along the minus strand of JANUWF010001641.1, from coordinate 3,604,295 downwards.
GAATTGTGTGCAATTGTGAAAATTGGACCAATTTTTTTCAATTCTTAGATTTGGCTAGGTCTCGATGGTATTATTATTGTATCCCTTTTGTCATGAAAATTAAATGTAAAATCCGTTGGATGAGTTTGTTTTTGAGTAAACTTGTACATTAGGAATGAAACGTTTAGATCTTGAGAATTTATATTAACCTTATTTAGGCTTTAGTAAAAGTGGCACCATGTTGTTTCTTAGGAATTGAGGTAGTGTTGTGATGAAATATAAGTATGGAACTTTAAGCTAATCTTTGTTCTATGATTACACAACTTGTCTTTATTTCAGGTGAGTAAATATGGATTGAGGTAAAAAAAAAAAAAAAAGAGAGAGAGAGAGAATAAAGAAAGGTAACACAAAAGTTGAAAAATCCTTATTTATATATTTACTAGGCTTTTGTAGTATCTTGTCAAACCTAAAAGAAAACAGGAAAAATTTTTGGAACAAGGTAACGCAAAAGCTGAAAAATCATTATTACATATCTTTACTAAACTTTTGTATTACCTTACTATAAGAAAAACAAAATGAATTAAGAGAATAAAGTGAACTTATGAAACAATCCTATTTTTTCTACTTAGATTATGGTGGTTGGGAAATCAGAGAACTTGTAATTAACTTATTAGGCCTTACTTAAATCACACCACTCACTTTCGAAACTTAAATAATCAAGATGGAACATCCTGAATGAGCATAAACTTGTTTAACTTAACTTCGTTGGCTTTGATTATTTCTTTCCTAATTTATTAGTTTATATAAATATTGGCTACTTTATTCTTAAATCAAATAGGAAATAATACCTTTACCATTTTGGCCAACTTATGTTCAAAAATCTCATTCTATTTAGTGAGAAATTATTTGCTTGAGAACAAGTAAATATTTAAGTGTGGGGGTATATGATGAGGACTCATTATATATAAAATTTCTATTATATTTTTGCATTAATTATGATAAATTTTTGTTTAAATTACTATACTCAGCACATCATTTTCATCTTGTTTTTGTAGAAATTGAAAAATGCCACATGAAGGTGAATAAATATGAAAATGAAGAAAAAAAAGGAAAAAAAAAATATGGAAGAATTGCACAGAAAAGAGGCCACCTAGGGAAGTAGAGACTTCCCTAGGCCACCTAGAGTTCAATAGGATGCCAAGGGAAAAGAATAAAGGCAGCCAAGGGAAATTAAAGTTCCCTAGGTGGCTTAGAAGAAACAAGAATGCCAGGAGAAAAAAAGCTGGCAGCCCAGGGAGGTTCTACCTCCCTGGGCCTTCCTAGGAGTAAAGATGAAGGTGTTTTGCCAAGAAGAAAAGTGGCCCAGGGATAAGAAACCTCCTTAGGCCGCCTAGTATATGTGATTCCACATAGGGAGAAACAAGCCAGATGACCTAGGGAAGTAAAGGCCGCCCTAATTTCTAGAAAGTAAGTGGCCTAGGGAAGTTCCATTTACTTGGGCCGCCCACAAGCACAAAACACACATAGTTGACATAATATTTTTGAAGACACGGAACCTTTGCTATATATTTACTACTTCTTACACTCAAAACACTTGGTTCTTGATTTAGGTATTCTTTCAAGAACCCTAGGAAGCTATTTTTCACAAGAAGAAGAGAAGGAACTTAAAGATTTAAGTAGGAAGAAAAGGGGTTGCAAAGAGGATCTCAAGAAAGTAGAAGAATATGGCTTTTGTATGGGTTGTATTTTTTCCTTTCTTGTAGATCTTAATTTGTCAATGTTATGCTATATTTTGACTTATATGTGTAATAAAGGGTTGTACACTATTTTATACCTTTAGTTGATCTATTTCTCTTGGATATATAATTTTATCTCTATGGCATTTGGTTATTTGTATTCATTGTGTTATTTTGGCTAATTGGGTTTTAGTTGAATCTCTTCAATTAAATGTTCTTCCTTAAATATTTCGAGAGATGGGGTTAAGGTTTGAATACCCACTTGACTAATTTAACATTTGCCATCTTCAGTTAACCTGAGAGAGAGATTGTGGATTAGGGATAATAATCAAAGGATTTATGAAATCACCTAGAGATAGGGGTTTTGTAGCTTTCAGATGGTTTGTGATTGTGAATAGTATTTAATACCTCATCAGATTTGGTTTATTACATAGAGATACCGATTAATTGAATTTAGGGATTAGGGATCTCATAACTCGAGAGAGAGTGAGATTGATATTTGGCTCACTTTGGTACCTAAAGTTAGAATTTATGGGTCCAAGAAGTACTCATCTTTGTGGTGTTCAATAGGAAAAATCTCTTTGTTACATGACCTTTCTCTCTTTCTAATTCATTGATAAACTTGTAACTCTTCATTGAGTGAGAACATGATAGGTTTCCTAGTCTAGTGTAATTATTTGTACTTTATATATTCAATTAGCTTGACAATGAGATTAGAGCAAAGTAGTAGTAATTGCTAAGTTCTTGTGGATTCGATATTTGCTATTACCTATACTATGCAATGGGTATATTTGCCTATATGTGTAGTTTTAGTGCTTTGCATTTTAATTTTAAAACTTGATTTTTGTAGATTTTTTGTACTATTTCCAATGCATGAAAAAGACGCATAAGCCACTTGAGTTCTTGATTTTTTTTAGGCAGACATGAAAATTTTTATGTGTGTTATTATACTAGAAATTGCTGATATTAATTGTAGAATTTTTACCAAAAAAAGAGAAAAAAAAGAAAAGAAAATGAAGAAGGAAGGGTTTTCAATATTTTTTGTGCAGTGTTTGGGAACTATTTTGCAACCTGTTTTGGGCATGACTTTAAGGGGATGAAAGGTGTATATGCATGCTTTTGTGTGCTCTAATCGACTAGAACAGATGGAATTAAAACAGGGTGTAGGTTGGGAGTTCTTGAATTATCTTTCCAAGTTGCCAGTTTAGGATGGATTTGCGCAGCTTGTGCATAGAATTTTTGTGAGTTGTGTGGGCATGATTTACTAATTTGCCAATTGTGTTTTGTTCATAACATATGAACTATGTAACTGCAAAATTTGAGCCCATTTGGATATGTTTTCATAGGTGTGTTGCCTCTAGAAACTTAAGTGAAGTTTGCTGGAATTGAAGCTTAGGGGTTTATGGTAAACTACTAAGTTGAATTCAATTTTTTAAGATATAGTGAGAAAAGGATTCTAGGCATTCTTGGTGATGTTTGAGGGTCTTAGGTATTCAGTTTATGTGAAAAACATGTTTGCTATTCTTTAGTATTATTTTTGGAAAACAAAGGATGTTGTGCTTATGTGATGCACTTAATATGTAATATAGGTTTGTGTAACTTTGAGTTGACTATAGAAGTATTTGTATTAATTTATGTGGAACTTTTCCTAGATTTGGGAGATTTTTAAGGGCAAGGACCAACTTGTTAAAGTGTATATCCTAAGCTTGAGGATACAATACATATCCTTTGCATTCTGAAATAAATTTTATGTACAAGACTTAATTTTATTGCATTAGTTTTGAAAGAAAGACTTGTAAGACTTCTTTACATCTATTAATAATTGTACATGAGCAATCTCTTGGAAAATTCCTACATTTGAAAACTATCTAATTTTGGAAAATGTCTACATACGAAAATCTTCTAATTTTGGAAACTTTTGAAATGCATCTAGCATGACTTAGGAGCCAAGCATCAAACTTTGTGATTTATTTGGAATAAACATGTAATAAATTCATGTTCATGCATATATTTTTCTAAAAACTATAGCATGACTTATTTGAATAAGTGGCTCCTTCAATTATAAACATTTGGATTAAAATGTTGACTGTGAAACCATGACTTCTAAAATTCTTGCGTGAATTGAAAAACATTATTTGGAATTGTATGGAGCTAATCTTGTAGGATTCACTATAAAGCCTTGTAAATTGAGAAAAATGGATAATGTTGAGTACCCATTAGGGGAAAAACCTCTATACTAGCCGTTGGTTGGTTTGGGGATATCTCTTGGTAGGTGGCCACCTCTGAGAAGTTGACTTTTTTTTATCAGGGAAATTGGATATATAATAGCTGTTTTCAGCTACCAAAGGGATTCTACAATAGGCTGAAGTGGGGTAGCTAAATTAGGTTGAGTAAGAAAGGGAAGAGAATCTCACTTAGGTAGGATATATACCTGGTTGGTGTTATACGTCTAGTGCTTCACAGAAGTAAGAGCCACTTCTGTGTCTTTTCACCATGTGATGGGAGTCATGTACTTCACCTAGTGTGAGAGCCATTTCTGTGCCCCGCCATACAAAATTGGTTACTTTTATTGCTCTATAGAGTCATAAATGGTTTGAAATTTGATATTTGTGTATCTTTTGAACCTTTTTCGAGGAATTATTCCAAGGGAACCTTGGAATTTTATTTGAAGCTCAGTATTCTTTTTACTATAAATATCTTTCCAGGAAAATATTTTAAGAGCATTTTGCATTATGATTTCTCACTAGCATCCTTCAAGAAGTAGGAGTTAAATTTGTAAAGAAGGCATGATAAATTTTGATATATGTATAGTGCATGTATCATGAAGTGAGTTTTATTTTTTTAGCCCAATTCATACACGGGGCATACTGAGATAATCAATCTCACACTATTTTGAACTCATGTTTTCAGGGAGCCTCAAGTCTTGATCATATTGGAAGACTAGTAGCTTGAAGTATTGTTTTGGAATTTCCACGTGTAATTGTTGGACATTTGTTTTAAATGTTATTTTTTTAGGACTTTTGTATAAGTAATGAAGCTTTATAATAATTTTTGCTTAGACTCTCTTTAAGATTTGGATTTTTTTTACTTTTCATTACATAGACCCCTTGTCCAAAGGACGAAGTGACATCCCTGACCCATTTTGGGTTATGTAAATAGGTGGGGTGTTACAACATATACGCTACAAGACTTATTGAGATTTTTATCTTATACGTTTTCCAATAAGATTCTACTTCATCATGAGGAATAAGCACAAGAAGATGGAGAAGACACTTATCCAAACATTCAAGGTCTAATGACTAGGGCAAGACTCAATATTTCCAAGAAGGACTTAAAGCATTCATGAAGCTATATTTGAAGATGGAAGAGCTTTGGAAGGATGTTAAAAATGCCAAAAAGCTGAACTTGATGTTGTTTTAGAGGAAATTGTTGAGAAACCAAGTAAGGGCAAGAAGTGTAACAAAAGTGTGAAAATTACCACAATTCTAAGTTGGCAACTGGAGAAGGGTCGACATCTGCTCTCCTAGTCCAATAGGTGACAGATGGTGCAGATGTTGGCCGACCAGTGGCAGCCAGAGAGAGGCCGACGCTGGCCACCCCTCTTTAGTTGGCACTAGCTGGTGTTACGGAAGAAATTCTTGTTCTACATATTCTGATATTTTCACTAATTTTCTCTTAATTCTTATAATTTGTAATGATCTTTTGAGGCCTAAACTTGTCTTAGAGCCTTCTAAACTTATGCTAGGGTATGGTATGTAATACCCCTGCCTTTTTATCTTTGACTAGCTACTATTTATAATAGGACGAGGATTTGTATCAATAGCCAGAACAAAAGTTGATCAGTATAATGAGACGAATATTTTGGTATGATAATATTTGGTCGAGACTTGGATGTAATTATTGGATTTATTCTACCCGTACCCTAAATCTTTAGAAGGCTACTATTCTTAGTAAAATAAGAATTTGAGGGTATACTGAGAAGAGAAATTGATCACTGTGATGAAACACACGTTTTGGTGTGAATGATACTATCCGAGTCACGGGGGGCATTTTTGTCATTTTGACCGCGCCGCGACTTTGACCGTAAATTTGACCAAATAGAAAGGGAATTGAAGAATTTAAGTGTTACCAGTGGATTCGGTAGAATTTTTGGAGTTGAATGGTGAAATAAAATATTTTTCCGTTTTGGACCGGATTTTGGTCATTTATGAAGAAAATAAAAAATCACGGTTAAAAATGGTGCATGTGGCATTTGGCGAGTGGTAGCCCATGGACATGTGTCAATTTAAGAGAGGTTTCATGAAGAGTTTATGCAAAACACTTGGAATTAAAGGATTTCAAAAATAAATGAAGAATGGCGTGTAATTTTGTGATTGGAACACATCATGTTGTGGGCCATTTAATTTAGGCCTTGGGTATTGTGATTGGCTAATGTTTAGACTAAGAGAACATGAATGAATGGCTAGAAATTGACCAAGAATTTTGTTGGCCTTGCAAGAAGAAATAAGGAAATTTTTGTGGAGGAAATAAAAGTGGTTGGTGTGTAAATTTTTCATTGGAACACACCTATACATTAGCCACCACACAATTAATTGATTTAAAATTTTCTTGGCCAAATTTTTGATGAGAATGGCTGTGGGAAGGCTGTTATAATAGTTAGAATTTTGGCTAGCCTTGGTGAAGAGACTCCGCTTCATCATGGAGGTCAAGATCAAAGAGGAGGAGGTGTGACAATGCAAGGACAAGGACCGATGATAAGATCTAGGTCCAAGAAGCTTCAAGATGAGTTTTAATTGCTCATAAAATCATGCTTGAGGATGAAAGAGGGTTGAAAGGTTGAGGAAGCTAGCCAAGAGCTCATTTTGATGACTATCAAAGAAGGACCCCAACAAGAACTCAAGTCGGCAATAAAGATGGATGAAACTTGACCAAAGGAGGCCTTCCAACGGATAGCCGGCGTCGGCCCCAAGCAGCCAAACCGGTGCTGACTTTAGCCTGCCCAACGACGACTCAAACACAGTGCACAACCGGTCCTGGTTCAAGAGCCCTAGCCGGCGTCATCTAAGGCCTAGGCAGCCGATTGCTGCCCCGCGTTTTTGATATTTTCTTTGATTTTCTCCATTTTAAATATTTTGTAAAGACCTATTAAGGCTCTAAATTATATTAGAACTTCAGGGATTACTTAGCTATGGTTAGGGTAGTATAAACAGAACCTTTAGTGATTTGACAACACAATTCACATACTTTATTCAAAATTTGAGAGAGAATCTTAAGAGGCCCTAGCCTCCTTGTTCATCTTATTCAAGACCATGCTTAAGGGTTAGTCCTCCTTTTGAATAAGTTTATAAATCTTTTTGGATAATCTAATGTAGTTTCTTTGAATGGGTCTTAGTTGCTTTGCTCTTCTATGGTTTGTTTGAAATTCCATTACTTAGGTGTCTATTTTCTCTATTCTATTTGTTCTTGTTTGCCTTTGTTGCTTCAAAGATATTGGGATGAGATTATTGTAGAACTTTCTACTATTCTTGAGGGTCTTTAAAGTTTAGTTCTTCAAGGGTTTGATAGAGGGTAGATTGTTATTTCATTTTCTCCTTTTGTCTCATGAAGAATCTCTATTTTTTCTCTCATTGGTTGAGCTGAACTTCATACAATTAAACCACCCACAACACCAAGAAAAAAGCCCACTCAAGATCATATCAAAGAGTTTGGTATCAGAGTAAGGAAAGTTTTAATTCCAATCAAAGCTTAAAAGTAAGAAAAGGAACCCTACAAAGTTGAAGGAAAAAAAAAAAAAAAAGAAAACAGAGAAAATCTCGTAATTCAAAAACATGCTTAAAAAAGGTCATGAAATCTTTGTTATACCTTGATTTTTCTTTTGGGAAATTTCTTTTTGATGTTAATATAATCCTTGGGAGCAAATTTTTCTTGTGTTTGTGGTAAAAATTGGCTTGAATATGGGTGAAAATGTTGGTTGTTCTTAAATGATGGGATTGCAGCCAAGGTATTTGATAAATGTTCCATGAGAATGCTTTTGGCTATAGTTGGGAATTTTGATTCTTGAATTTTTATTCCTTGGGATTTTTGAGATTTAGTATATCACTCTATTGTTGAATTCCATGTTCATTGAACTCAACTTTACTAGTGCACACTTGTGATCATCTTGTCCTTATAATCCTAGTTTTAGTTGTTCTTATTTCTTTGTTCTTGATAACTCTTATTTGTTTCTTGTTTAAAAGTGTTTCTTTGTGCATCAAGTGTTTATTCTTGTGTTGATTGAGTCTACATTTCTTGAAATTCTTGATTAAAACTTGATTGCTTGAGGTGCCGAACAAGTGTTTGTTGAAATTCCCCTAAGACCCCCTAATTGGAAAAATCCATTGATTTATGTGATTCACTAAGTTGGACTAAATCTTTAGCTATTAGGGAGAATTGGGATTGAACAAGAAGGCTTGAGTATTGAGAAAAAGGCAAGAGGGTGAGCATATTACTAAAAGAGCTTAAGAGAGCAAACACGAGCGTGGAGTGACCAACATTTGAGAGCCAACACATAAGGAAGCGAAGTGAGGATCTATTTTTCTTTCTAATTTATTTTGTTTTGCAGGTATAAATAAGTAAATTTTCCACCACCATGGCCCATGACCAAGAGGTCTCTAGGCCTAACCCAAGTGGACCTAGTAGACCTCAAGAAGAAACAATTAATGCTAGGGTTTTGCGTGATGACTTGCAAGCAATAATGAAGACTATGCAAAGTGAGTTTCAAAATATAACAAGGGAATTGATAAATCATCTTGGACAATCTTCTACCGTCGTGCAAAGGAGAGGCCAAGAGAGATTTGAAGTACCTAACCCTAGGATGAGGGATGGTGATGCCCATACTCCTCCATTAAATGCCTAACAAGGGAAAGAATGGGATGAGCTGATACAAAACTTATGTGGCTTTTCTTGGTGATGTGGGTGTTTTAGTTGGCTATGTGTTTAGCTCAATTCAAAAGGACCAAAACAGAGATTCTTCGAGAGACAAAAAGGAGAAAGTGAAATTCTATCAAACCCTTGAAGAACTAAGCTTCATAGACCCTCTAGTAAAGTAGAAAATTCTACTATAATCTCACCCCCAATATTCTTGAAGCAACAACGGAAAACAAGAACAAATAGAATAGAGAAAATAGAAACCCAAATATTGAAATTCAAACATACCTTAGAAGAATAAAGCAACTAAGGCCCATTCAAAGAAAACAACATTAGATTATCCAAAAGATTTATAGACTCATTCATAAGGAGGATTAACCCTTAAACATGGTCATGAACAAGATGAACAAGGAGGCTAGGGCCTCTTAAGATTCTTTCTCAAATTTAAATTAAAGTGTGTGAATTGTGTTTTCAAATCACTAAAGGTGCTATTTATACTACCCTAACCCTAGCTAAGTAATCCTTGAGGTTCTATTACAGTTTAGGGTCATAATAAGTCTTTACAAACAATTAAAATTGGAGAAAAACTGGAGAAAACATCAAAAATGCGAGGCAACTAGGATGGAGCCAGTGCCGATTTTGATCTGTCATTGGGCAGTCGAATGGCAGAAAAAAGTCGTTGTTGGGTAGAATGGAGCTGGCGCCGGTTCTGCTGCTTAGGGCGGCGTCGGCTGTCCTCTGGAGGTCTTCTTTTTGCTCGAGTTTCGTCCATCTTTATTGCCGACTTGAGTTCTTGCATGGTCACGCCTCCCCCTCCTTAATCTTGACCTCCACAATGAAGCGGAGTCTCATCATCTCCCCCTCCTTGAAAAGGATTCGTCTCCAAATCATTGCCATCATCTACATGGAATGCTTTCACCATTGCCGTCTTTTTAGCTCCATTAAGGTTCTCTTGTTTACGTATAGGTAAGGGAAATAATTCTAAAGGAGTTAGAGGGTTAAAACCATACTCAATTTCAAAAGGAGAATAAGAAGTAGTAGAGTGAAAAGCCCTTTTGTAAACAAACTCAAGGTGTGGCAAGCATGCCCCCCAATTGTTCAAGTTCTTCTTGATTATAACCCGTAAGAATTAGGTTAGTATTCGGTTGACCACCATCTTTGGGAAAACAACTTCCAATTCTTGAGTAATAGCTGCAGTTTCATTAGTTAAAGATAATGTAGAATCATTAGTAGAAATATAAGAACCTTTGCATAAAAGAAGAATAACTGGTTCCTTAGCTTCTATAGCCTTTATGACTTCACTTTCTTTTGCAAAGAAATTCACTCTCCTTTTACCTCCTCTCTCTTATCCTTGCTCACTCATTTCCTTGATTGTAAAGGTATTTGCTTGTCCATCCTTTCTCTCAACCTTTTTTCTTGCCTCTCTTTTTCTTTCCTCCCAATTTCTTATTTTTGCTTAACATCTTGTGCTCCCTTCTTCTTTTCTTTCTCCTTCATGATTCTTTGATCTTTGTTCACCTCACTAGGGGCCATGGGGGTGAGGGTAAACTTAGTTCCCTCATTGAGTAGAGAATAAGTATTCTTCCTCCCATCATGCTTCACATGCCTATCGTATTGCCAAGGCCTCCCTAGGAGCAAGTGACCCGCTTGTATGGGTACCACATCATATAGCATATCAACCTTGTATTTTCCCATCTCAAAAGACACCAAAACTTGTTTGTTTACTCTTATTTTCCCGCTATCGTTCAACTATTGTAATTTGTAGGGGTTGGAGTGTTTAATCCAACTCATGTCCAATTCCTCAACTAAGCTAGGACTAATCATGCTAGTACAACTCCCACTATCCACAATGACACTACAAGGAGTTTTGTTGATTAGACACCTATTGTAGAAAATGTTCTCTCTTTGTTGGTAATCTTGATCGTCAATGGCTTGTGAATTCAATGACCTTCTTGTACTCCCATCAAAGAGTATTCTTGACCAACTACTTTCCCTTCATCACTTTCCTTATCTCCATTTCCCTCTTGGTCTCATTAGTACCTTTCTCCCTATTCTTCTTCGTCGGTAGGAACCCCACCATAGGGATTAGTATACATCGTTCACTTGCTTGGACACTCATGGGAAGTATGTCCATATCCAAGGCACTTAAAACACTTTATATCCTTATTTCTTTGTGGCCTCTTCAAGGCTTTTCCCTTGTCCTTGTTCCATCCTTCCCTAGGCTTCCAATCCTATCTTGGTTTCCAAGCCTCCCTTGGTTTGTTGAAGTCCCTTTGGAATGGCTTAGGGGTTTCATCCTTCTTAGTTGGCACCTTGCTAGGAATGTAGGGGTTTGGAAGTGGTGGTCTAGTAAATGCCCTCCTCTTTAATTGCCTCTCAATCTTCATAGCGGCATGTACCATATCCTCCAATCGATCATAGGGATGCAATTCTACCAAATTGGCAATATTCCTATTTAATCCTCCTAATAACCTTGCTTTTTTTGCTCTAGGATCCTCATTGATTTGAGCTCTCATCAATATTACTTCTATTTCTTTATGGTAATCTTCCATACTCTTGTTCCCTTACTTTAGTGATTTGAGCTTTTGGTAAAGATCATTGTAGTAATGGTGTGGTATAAACCTTGCCCTCATCATATCTTTCAATAAATTCCAACTAACCACAGTTTCCACTCCCATTTGTCTCCTTTGTGCACTAACTTGCTCCCTCCGAACCAAAGCATAGTCTAAAAATCTCAAAATAGCCAACTTCACTTTTGACCTCTCACTAAAGGTATGACACTCTAGGAATATCTCCATCTTGCTTTCCCACTCGAAATATGCTTCGGCGTCACTCTTGTCATAGAATGTGGGCACTTTCAATTTGATGTGGTTTAACTCCCTCTCCTCATCATTTTCTTCTCTCCTTCCTCTTTTATTACCCCATCCTCTATGGTGTTCCCCGAAGGCCTCAACTTGTTCCCCTTCATACTATTCATCAACTCCCTCAAACTCTTTTTCTAACCCCCCTTAAGTTATTCCCACCATTCCTTCATTGGCCCCTTCCTCGTCCTCCTCTCAAACCATATCTTTCCCCTCTCATAGGAGCTTGTTGAAATACCCCAATAGAGTGCTCATCCCACTTTTCCCTTATTGGGCATTTGATGGAGGAGTATGTGTTAGGATTCGTGGACTCCTAAACGCGAAAAACATCCACGAATCCCTTCCGAGGATCCAAGTAAACGATTAGGAAGATCGTAGGTTTGCAAAATTACCTCTGTTAGGTGTAATCGATATCATTCGATTCCGATTGTGCTGCTGTACGTGCAACCCAAACGATCACCAGATGTTGCAATATGCAAACGTCCTCTATCGGATACACACCGCGAACTCACTCATCACCCGGGGAATGCTAGCGCCTAGGGTTTGAGAGGCTTATTTTTCTAGTAGATGAAACCTCGAATATTCTTAACAGAATAGCTCTTTAGAGAATATGGCTAGGGTTTTCTTAAAAACCCCTCTAAATCTTTTAGAGTCCAACCTTAATAATATCTTATCGTATTTTAATTCAAATTCAAATTAAATTAAAATTGATATGATAAGATTTTGCCCTTATCTCGGTAATTTAACTAATTAATTTATTGAGTCAGATTTTTATAATTTGGACATTATCCAGATACATTGAATATGGACATATTTCCAAATTCATTGTATCTGGTAAATTTTCTAAGTTCGATTGACTTAGACATATTTCCAAATTCATCGAATCTGGTTACCAGAAAAATAACCTAACAAGTTCGTTTATTGTGTGACCCTATAGGTTCATTCAACACTGGCAGTGTGCCCAAATCATATTTAAATGGCGCAAAAGTTATAAGCGGTTTCTAGCAAAACATTATAACTATCCAAGTTAAATGAAAATCGGTGATCTCTTTGAACCAAACCATAATTTTATATTTAGTCCTTTTGTCACACGATATCCAAATTAAGCATAAGGCACGGAGCATGTCATCCTTATTAAGCTTAATCCATTATTTCTTGATTTCATAGTAGACTGTTCAAACAAATGATATCAATATCTTAGATTGATATATTTGAGCACGGCAATGCATTTTAATAGTCTAACTTATCAAGGGGCTCATGGATATCTCTCCCATAATTGAGAGGGACAAATCCCTTCACTATCAATCATATTCCTCTCACTGATTTATTCTATATTCAACAGTAGTCTAATTTATTATCTGATTAAAGACAACTTTAGACAACGTCAAAATATAAAATTTATCAAATAGGAAACTATGATGAATTTAGGTCGAAGGACTTTTAATATTATTATGGCTAGAAAGTACTTATGACATATTCCATGAAGTACTCTCACAGTGGGTCATGTGCAATACAATGTTTTCTAACATTTATTTATGTTTTGACTCGATATCACAAATATCCATGACCAGTAAAGCATAGCCATCAAGTCACAAACATACTAATTTTTATTTATTATTGTTCTAATAATAATAATCGATTAGGGACAGTTTTAGAATAGTCATTGTATTTATTGTTGGGTTTTACTATCAAGTTATGTACTTGATGACCACAAAACAAATGCACTATTCATGAAAAGGAAAACCTTATATTATTGTATAAAATATAACGACAATAGTATAAATATAAATTGACTCTAGGGCATATCCCTAACAGTATGGGCATCACCATCCTTCATCCTTGGGCCAGGTACTTCAAATCGTTCTTGGCCTCTCCTTTGTGCGACGGTAGAAGATTGTCCAAGATGATTTATCAACTCCATTGTCATGTTTTGGAACTTAATTTGCATAGTTCTCATCATAGCTTGCAAGTCTTCACGCAAACCCCTAGCATCAATTTGTTCTTCTTGGGGTCTACTAGGGCCACTTGGGTTAGGCCTAGTGATCTCTTGATCATGGCCTATAGTGATGAAATATTTACTTACTTATACCTGCAAAACAAAAGAGATTAGAAAGAAAATAATTCCTCACTTCGCTTCCTTACGTGTTGGCTCTCAATGATTGGTCACTCGACACTCGTATTTGCTCTCTTAGACTCTTTTAATAATAGGCTCACCCTCTTGCCTCTTTCTCAATACTCAAACCTTCTTGTTCAATCCCAATTTTTCCCAATGGCTAAAGTTTTAGTCCAACTCAGTGAATTACACAAATCAAAAGAATTTTTCAATTAGGGGGTCTTAGGGAAATTTAACAAACACTTGTTGGGCACCTCAAGCAAAGAATTTTTTTCATCAAGAATTTTAAGAAATGTAGACTCAATCAATACAAGAACAAACACTAGATGCACAAAAAACACTTTTAAGAAAGAAACAAACAAGAATTATCAAGAACAAGAACAACTAGAACTAGGATTATGAAGAACAAGATGATCACATGTGTCCACTAGAAAAATTGAGTTCAATGCACATGGAATTCAACAATAGAGTGATATACTAAGTCTCAATATCCCAAGAAATGAAAATTAAGAATCAAAGTTCCCAACTATAGCAAAAAACATTCTCATAGAACATTTATCAAACACATTAGCTGCAATCCCATCACATAAGAACAACCAACATTTTCAATCATATTCAAGCCAAATTTCACCACAAACACAAGAAAGATTTGTTCCCAAGGATTATATTAACATCAAGGAGCAATTTCCCAAGAGAAAAATCAAGAAATAACAAAAATTTCATGACCTTTTTGGAGCATGGTTTTGAGTTACGGGATTTTCTCTATTTTCTTTTTCTTCAACTTTGTAGGACTCCTTTTCTTACTTTCAAGCTTTGATTGGAATCAAGCTTAACCAGACACTGATACCAAACTCTTAGATACAAATCTTGTGTGGCTTTTCTTGGTGATGTTGGCGTTTTGGTTGGTTATGTGTTCAGCTTAACTTAAAGGGGCCAAAATAGAGATTCTTCTAGGGACAAAAAGGAGAAAGTGAAATAACAACATACCTTTTATCAAACCCTTGAAGAACTAAGCTTCATAAACCCTCAAGTAAAGTAGAAAATTTCTACTATAATCTCACCCCAATATTCTTGAAGCAACAACGGCAAACAAGAACAAATAGAATGGAGAAAATAGGCACCCAAATATTGAAATTCAAACAAACCTTAGAAGAACAAAGCAACTAAGACCCATTCAAAGAAAATAACATTGGATTATCCAAATGATTTATAGACTCATTCATAAGGAGGACTAACCCTTAAGCATGGTCTTGAACAAGATGAACAAGGAGGCTAGGGCCTCTTAAGATTCTCTCTCAAATTTAAATTAATGTGTGTAAATTGTGTTGTCAAATCAGTAAAGGTGCTATTTATACTACCCTAACTCTAGCTAAGTAATCATTGAGGTTCTATTACAGTTTAGGGTCATAATAAGTCTTTACAAACAATTAAAATTAGGCAAAAACTAGAGAAAATATAAAAAAAGCGGGACAACCAGGATGGAGCCGGCGCCGGTTGTGATCTGTCGTTGGGCAGTCGAATGGCAGAAAAAAGTCATTGTTGGGCAGAATGGAGCCGGCGCCGGTTCTGCTGCTTGGGGCGGCGCCGGCTGTCCTCTAGAGGCCTCCTTTTTGGTCGAGTTTCGTCTATCTTTATTGCCGGCTTGAGTTCTTGCATGGTCACGCCTCCTCCTCCTTAATCTTGACCTCCATAATGAAGCGGAGTCTTATCATCTCCCTCTCCTTGAAAAGGATTCGTCTCCAAATCATTGACATCATCTATGTGGAATTCTTTCACCATTGTCGTCTTTTTAGCTCCATCAAGGTTCTCTCGTTTACCTATAGGCAAGGGAAATAATTCTAAAGGAGTTAGAGAGTTAAAACCATACTCAATTTCAAAAGGAGAATAAGAAGTGGTAGGGTAAAAAGCCCTTTTGTAAACAAACTCAAGGTGTGGCAAGCATGCCCCCCAATTGTTCAAGTTCTTCTTTATTATGGCCCGTAAGAATTGGGTTAGTATTCGGTTGACCATGTGAAACCGCAGTCAAAACTGACCTTAGAGTAAGGGGGTTGGGATGCATATCATATTTTATTGCATGTTTAAATATATTTTTATATGATTTTATATGCATTGAATTTGTGTTTTATAGTCTAGGGGGCTTGATTATGATTATTGAGTGAGAAGGGTAAAATGGTAATTTTTGCTTGAGGTGGAAAAAAGGGAGATAGCTTGAGGATTGAATAGGAAAATATTTTTAGTGGGAAAATAAGAATAAGAGTTGTTGTGGTTTAGTGGTTGGAGTTTTGGAATTAATTCTTGAGGTCATGGGTTCAAATTCCATCATAGGGGTTTTAGCTTGGTTAAATTTTATTTTTGCTTGGGAAGTATCATTTTCGACCTTATGTGTTGGGAGTAGGGTAGAGATGTTGTCCTCAAAGAGACATGATAGGAATATCCAAATCCTACTCCTTTGCTCTACACAAAATTCCTAAGGGGAATTCATTTCTTCTCGATCCTTAATTTTTCCTTTTTCTCAATTCATTAGTTTGATCAAATTGTTCTAGCCATTTTCTTTCCCAAAAAAAAAAAAAAAAAAATTTCCAGCAAGGTGCTGTAGCTTTGAAGGTTCAAAATGTCTTAGTAAAAATCATCTTATGGACCGAGACAATGGAAGAGGGGGAAGGATTTCAAGTGAATTAAATTCCTTTAGTGAACTTTCTAAAAATTCCCTCTAGCTAGGTTCATCTTCATTCTTAGAATTAACTGAAATTTTTCATCTTCATCTTCATTCAAGGTGTCAAAATTCTTAGCCCTTATTCCCTCCCAAATGCTGGCAGAAAATGGCCTTGTGGATCAGCTTGCAATCTGAATTTTTCTGGCCATTTTCGGATTACACAAAGGTGGTGCAACACCAGGAAAATTCTTGGGCAAATTCGCAACTTTAGAGGTCCAAAACCAAGCTGTTTTCTTTCAATTTTTGCTCAGCACCTTAGCCACGTTTTTCCTCCCTAAAAAAGGTTGGAAACCAGCCTTGAAAGACCCATGAACCCTCCTTCAAACTCTCTGCAAGCTGGCTGGAAAATGGCAGCCGAAAATTGCCCAGAAATTCCAGCCTTGCAAAAATTCTGTGCAGTAATTTTCCAGCTTTGTTTCATAATTCTACCCTAGCCGAAACTCCATCCTTCTTCTGCACAAACCACCCTTAAACCTCCAATAACTGAACTCTATTGTCCTCCCCAAGCTTCTGCACGAAAATCCAGTTATGGCTGCCTAAAAGATTTCCAAAAAAATTCTGCAATCATGCCTTGATTTGGATACCAAAATTCCAGCCACCATGATTTAACAACTTTCCATAAAATATACTTCAAACAACCAGACCTTCCCTTCACCATTACACTCAGTATTTTCAGCCACCTTAAGCCTCCCTCAACCAGCATTCATCTAGCCGAAACATTGCCCCGCAATTCAGCCATGGCAGACTTCCAAAAGCTCTTCCATAATCAAAGGTATTCTTGAATATTTAGTTTCCAAATTTGCTTCCTAAAAATATTCTATAAATATTCCAACAACTAGCCTTTCCTTTTTCCTTTCAAACCAGAGAATTATCTCCTAAAACCCTACAGAAATTCGGCCAGCCCTAATCCCTATAGAATTTCGACAGTTGCAAAACAAAAGCTCCCAATTCCCTTCAACCATCAAGAACACAAAACACACCAAGAACACCTACTCCTTCCTTTCACCTAATATCCCTCCAAATCACTTCAAACGTCTTCTAAAATTTCCAGATTGAGTCTACTCACTGCTATGAGTCCATCAACACCATTTTTAACATCAAACTCCAAGATCCAACTTGCTAGTTTGGATAAAAAAACTAGAAATTTTGTGAAGGATTCAAGAACACCTTCAAGGTAGGTTTGTTCTAATAACTTCATCTTCTCTAATCGTGATCTCTAATGAATATATATATATATATATATATATATATATATATATATGAATAAACATGCTAATGGTCTCTCTCTCTCTCTCATGGTCGAATCTCTCTCCTCTTGGCCGAATGGCTTCTTTTCCAATGGCCATGCTTCCTTCATCTTCTTTGGACGGATTTAGACATCTAGGAGTTGAGATTCATTCAAAACTCCTTCAAGTTAGTAAAATTTTTATTACTAAAAATTTAATTATTATCTTTTAATCAAAACACGTGAAGAATTTATTTATTTATTATTTTTCAAGCAAGACTCAGTAAATTTATTTTCAACTAATTTTAGTTATTAATTAATTTCTAACGACTAAATTATTAATAAATCATTATTTTACCTAATACCACCTAGGACTCTTCATTAGATAAACTCTATTTTTTTTTTTAAAACAAGATTTAAACTTTCAACTTATTAGTACTTATTACCCAAAACATTAATTATTTTAAATATTAAATTAGGCTTAGCTTATAAACCTATTTATTTATTGTTTGGCCTTAAAGCTTGGGACACTAGGATCATGGTAGTAGTAAGTTGAGTTGTTTTAAATTAAGAAAGTGGATTTTGGCTTGAGTTTGACTGTGGTTTGTATTTGCTCCATGCAGAGTTAGGTCAGCTGTTGGAGACTTTTTGTTGTGAGCAAGAATCAAGTAAGCTCCTGCATAAAACCTGTTTGATGATTGATTTTTTTTATGGCAAGCCAAATGTAGAGTGCATGGTCACTCATTTCTATAAAGGCAATTGAGGATTATTTCCATTCTCATTTCAGACAAATAATTTACTTGCAAATCAAGGGGCGGTTTTACTCAAAACCTAAAACTCTTTCTAAAACCAGTTTTGCCCCAAACTTTGGAAATCCTTAATTGCCATTTTCAAGTGGAACTATGTTTTGTTCATTTTTCCCAAGTGGGATATGTTACGTTGAGTACTCAATAAGGGTAAGCTAGCAGTACTAGTTTTGAAGAGCAAGAGTGAGTCTTCTGGCATGAGGCTACCTCTAGAAGATAAGCTCAACTTAGAGAAATATCAGTACTACATAGTCATGCCGATCCGAGCTAGCAGTTTTTATTTCAGTTAAGTAACTATGTTATGCCGGAATGGATATCCGGTTGTTCTTTGGGTTTAGAGAAGGAGGAGTATCTTGCCCGGTAGGCCGATCACCTACCTTTTGTCAATCTGTACAAAGTGTGGCATTCTGACTGGTAGTATGTACAAAGTGTGGCATACTGACCATGTGGACATGGGGCCTAACATGTGGTAACCCATGACTACCCTTTTTGAGTGGTTGATTTTATTGTGCACTTGTATGGTTTCAAAAAGAGGAAAACACCACTCTTGCTTTTAACTAATGTTTATTGCTTGCCAATATTTCTCTTATAAAGATTTCACACTTTGCATTCATGAACTGTTTTCACTAAACACTCAAAGCACACACGGACTTATTGAGATTTTTGTCTCATCACCTTTTTACCATGATTTCAGGTCGATCCTACTGTGGGGATGAGTAGCTAGTGTTATCTGCCTTGGAAGAGAATGTTGTCATTTATTTTTATGTATTGCTTTTGGGAGTTGAGAGTGGAAAATTTTATTTATGGATTGGTTTTTCTTTTGGTATTCTTGGATTTATTCTTGGAGTATTTTTGGGATGTAATAAATTTTTAAGTTAAAATACTATTTTTACTCCGCTATTTTATTTGTGTGACTTAGTTATAAAGACCCCTTGTACTTTGGACTGGGCGACATCCCCAGCCCTGGCGGGCCTAGGTAGCGGGGTGTTACAGACCACCTCCTTTGTGAAAACAAATTCCAATTCTTGAGGAATAGCTGCAATTTCATTAGGCAAAGACAATGTAGAATCATTAGTAGAAATATAAGAACCTTTGCATAAAAGAAGAATAACTGGTTCCTTAGCTTCTATAGCCTCTATGACCTCACTTTCTTTTGCAAAGAAATTCACTCTTCTTTTACCTCCCCTCTCTTGTCCTTACTCACTCCTATCCTTGATTGTCAAAGGTACTTGCTTGTCTATCCTTTCTCTCAACTTTTTTTCTTGCCTCTCTTTTTCTTTCCTCCCAATTTCTTGTTTTTGTTTAACATCTTGCACTCCCTTCTTCTTTTCTTTCTCCTTCATGATTCTTTGATCTCTGTTCACCTCACTAAGGGCCATGGGGGTAAGGGTAAACTTAGTTCCCTCATTGAGTAGAGAATAAGTATTCTTCCTCCCATCATGCTTCACATGCCTATCGTATCGCCAAGGCCTCCCTAGGAGCAAGTGACCCACTTGCATGGGTACCACATCACATAGCATATCATCCTTGTATTTTCCCATAAAAAAGACACCAAAACTTGTTTGTTTACTCTTATTTTCCCACTATCGTTCAACTATTGTAATTTGTAGGGGTTGGGCTGTTTAATCTAACTCATGTCCAATTCCTCAACTAAGCTTGGACTAATCATGCTAGTGCAACTCCCACTATCCACAATGTCACTACAAGGAGTCTTGTTGATTAGACATCTAGTGTAGAAAATGTTCTCTCTTTGTTGGTAATCCTGATCCTCAATGGCTTGTGAATTCAATAACCTTCTTGTGACTCCCATCAAAGAGTATTCTTGACCAACTACTTTCCCTTCATCACTTTCCTTATCTCCATTTTCCTCTTGGTCTTATTAGTACCTTTCTCCCTATTCTTCTTCGTCGGTAGGAACCTCACCATAGGGATTAATATACATCGTTCACTTGATTGGACACTCATGGGAAGTATGTCCATATCCAAGGCACTTAAAACACTTTATATCCCTATTTCTTTGTGGCCTCTCCAAGGCTTTTCCCTTATCCTTGTTCCATCCTTCCCTAGGTTTCCAATCCTCCCTAGGCTTCCAATCCTCTCTAGGTTTCCAAGCCTCCCTTGGTTTGTTGAAGTCCCTTTGGAATGGCTTAGGGGTTTTATCCTTCTTAGTTGGAACTTTGCTAGGAATGTAGGGGTTTGGAAGTGGTGGTCTAGTAAATGCCCTCATCTTTTATTGCCTCTCAATCTTCATAGCGGCATGTACCATATCCTCCAATCGATCATAGGGATGCAATTCTACCAAATTGGCAATTTTCCTATTTAATCCTCCTAATAACCTTGCTTTTGTTGCTCTAGGATAGGGACGAAAAACAGAGAGCATCAAGCAGTTACGGGAAAAACAGAGGGAAAAAAAATGCAAGCCTTAAAGGCCATACGGAAGCGTGAAGATCATACCTTTGCACTACTTAAGCCTTATAGGTTGAGTAGAAGTAGATTGAACGACAGGAATCGCTTCGCCTTACCCACTTGAAGAAGCTTCCGGTTGAAAACCCGCTAGCCTTCTACTTTACCTTGTTTGCATGAACGTCAAGCTTTTCAGCTCTCAGAATATTCCTCTGCCCAACCTCTAGTCAGTGGACACAATGGCGAGGAGGAACGGTCTCAAATTTCCTTGGTTCTCTTGCTATTGGTTAGCAAAGAAAACAAGAAGAAACAGAGAAGAAGGGAGGCGTGAGAGTGAGAGAGTGGCGTGAGGCTCTGTGTTGCTTAGGAGATTAGGGTTTTCCTCTACCAAATACTTGTTTATTAGTTAGCCAAAAATTAGGTCTCTCAATCTCTGATAAACATATTCCCGGGATATCATATTTCAAAACACCCGAATGTTATCCTGAGAATCAGTTTGGCTTAATCCTAAACTCTTCTTAACCATATCTGGAAAAAACCCTATGGTCCAAGCTATTGGGGAAAAATAAATTTTATTATTTTTCTTGGACCCGAAAGGCCCAAAATAATAAACATTAATTATTTATTTCCTGAGCTTATATAAACAATCCAATAAATAATTAATGAGCCTAAATGAACCATAACAATTAACTTTTAATTATTTATTTCTTGGGCCTATATAAATAAACCAATAAATAATTAAACATTAATTATTTCTCCTAATTTAAGCCCAGGTTAATTTTCTAATTATTCATATTGGACCAAGGCCCTGAATAATTAATTAACCAATTAAACCAGATAATTAATTTCTCTCAACTCCTATTTTATTTATTTTTTTATTTTATTCCAGTTTAATAATAAATTAGACTTCCTGAACAAAATAAAATAAAATAAAATAAAATAAAATCCTCTTCAACTAAGACCAATTCCTCAACCCAAAATTAGTTAAGACTTACGGGCTGGTTCTTGGGCTGGGCTGCTGCATTCCCCTTCTTCCTCTTGAACTTTCTGGGTTTAGGCCTAGTTCTTGAAGAAGAAGCCTTAGCAATCATGGCCTTTGACTGCGGCTTCATGACCTTCTCCGTCATCTGGAGCTCCTTCATCAATTCAGTTAAACTTATGTTCAACTTGTTCATATTATAGTTTAATTTGAACTGAGTGAAAGAGTCCGATAGAGATTCGAGAACCATGTCCACTTGGCTCTCAAGGTCAATGACAGCCCCTAAGATTTCTGCCTCCTTGAAAGCAGTAATCATCTTGAGCATATGCTCTTGGACTGATGCTCCCTCAGCCATCTTAGTGTTAACAATAGTTCGAAGAGCCTCCTGCCTTGCGGGCCGGCTCTTGTCTGCGAACATAGTAGCCAATGATTGACTGATGTCATATGTAGAAGCCATGTACTCGTGTTTTGACTGGAGCACATTAGACATGGAGGCTAACATATAGCAACGTGCCATTTTGTCAGCCTTCTTCCACGCCTTCTCAGCCTCTCGCTCTTTGGCGGTGGAACCTTCCCCGATAACATGGGAAGTCTCGTAAAGGACATACTTATACTCCTCAGCCGTGAGTATTATGTCCAGGTTCCTTTTCCAGTCCACATAGTTTGGACCCGTTAACTTATTCTTTCTAAGAATAACAGTCAATGAACTAAAAGAACCTCCCACCATTTCTGAAAATCGAAAAATAAAAGAAAGAATTAAGTTTGTGAAAACAAAATAAAATTTGTGCACTAAAAATAATTTGGCTCTTAGGAAAACTGACATAGCTTCTTAGGAAGATTAACAGTTTCCTAAGCTAAGTGTATTAACCACCACAAATTAATTTTCCTTCTAGGTAATGGTCTAGAGAATAACTCTATCGTGGGATGGCCATTTCCTCTCATTTGCTATGGACATGCCTCGCACTATGACCTCCAACGTGGGTTGGCCGATCATAGTACGTGGCCCGGGCTATTAATTACATCCCTCCATTAGATCTAGATCCTTGTGGTATCCCCATCCTATACGGGTTCACTCCCAGGGTGACACGAGGGGATCCACGATCCCTAATGAGGACCGTGATGGAAGCCGTGGGGCCGTTGGAACCCCTCTCCCACTTAATCTTTTAAAATAAAGGTTTTCTGGAAAAATATCCTTTTGAAATTTCCATTAAGTTTTTCTTAACTCAAAAATAAAATATCCAAGTCCATTAAAATCTCTATGTCAAGGCTTATATCCTTTGAGAGATTTTTCAATGGACTAATTTTATTTCAGTTAAAACTTAATGATTTAAAAAATTTTCCAATTAAAACTTTCTAGAGACTTTGGTCTCAAGTTTATTTGACAAAATCATTTTTCTAGTCCAAAACAAAACAAAATAGCTCTCCATTTTAATTTACAAAAATATCTAAATCCAATATATTTTCTATGTCAAGGATTAAATCATTTGAGAAAATATTCAAGGATTAATTTTTGTACAAATTAAAATAACCATTTAATTTTTGAAGAAAAAATATTTTTCTTGTCAAAAATGTTCCCAAAGACTTTGGTCTTTGAGGAAAAAACGCACATAGGTACATAAAAAAATAGCATGCTCGAAAACAGTAAACGTTTTCATGCTTTTCTATTTTTTAAACCTAAGTGCCCAAATAATAAAATTAAACACATTAATTAATTAATTAATGATCTTGTTTAATCCTAAAATCCTTTACTAATATTTTTCATGCAAATATATTCCAAGAATATAAATATTACAAAAATATTAACTTCGCCTGGGATGGGACCCAAAACAAAAAAGGAAAAAAAATAAAAAAATTGCAAAAAATAGATGCCGGTCCACGTGCACCCGATGCACCCGATCCGCGCCCACATGGCCTGCGGTCCACCGATGCTCCGGTGCACCACATGCACCAGATCACCATCCTCAGCAACCCGCCAGCCGTGACCTGCGCCCATTTTGTCTAAGCCGTTGACCCGCTAAGGATCCGCGCGTTGGCCCGTTTTCTTGCGCCCAGCCCGCGCGCAACCTGCGCGAATTTGAAGTTTTGCAATTGCAAAATCGGCTTCAATTCAAAGGAGATTGGCTCGGCTTCCTCGGCTCTCGAACAGTGGCTCCAGACACAGAAACGGACGGAGGCTCGGCTTGGCTCGGCTCGACCGGTGGCTTATGAATAGTGCCTTGTTCTTCGTTTTTCTTCTTTTCGCGCGCGAATTGCAGAGGCCATTTTCCTTCATAATTTGCTCATATTTTTTGCTTCTTTGGACATTTTTACTTACAAAACCTCATCCAAAAGAAAACCACAACCGCCTATATCCATTTAAATTGGGTTTACACGATTAAAACATCAAAGTAAAAAAAAAAAAAATTTACAGAGGCCTATGCTTCAACAATGAAGCTCATAGAGATGCTATCTCATACCAAAACAACAAAGGATCACAAGTATAATCATCTTCACCATTTTTATTAACTACCATGCTCCATATATTGATCATAGAACTATGGCTCTGATACCACATTGAGGGACGAAAAACAGAGAGCATCATGCAGTTATGAGAAAAACAGAGGGAAAAAAAACGCAAGCCTTAAAGGCCACACGGAAGCGTGAAGATCATACCTTTGCCCTCCTTATGCCTTCTAGGTTGAGTAGAAGTAGATTGAACAACAGGAATCGCTTCGCCTTGCCCACTTGAAGAAGATTCCGGTTGAAAACCCGCTAGCCTTCTACTTCGCCTTGGTTGCATGAACGCCAAGCTTTTTAGCTCTCGGAATATTCCTCTGTCCAACCTCTAGTCAGTGAACACAATGGCGAGGAGGATCGGTCTCAAATCTCCTTGGTTCTCTTGCTATTGGTTAACAAAGAAAACAAGAAGAAACAGAGAAGAAGGGAGGCGTGAGAGTGAGAGAGTGGCGTGAGGCTCTGTGTTGGTTAGGAGATTAGGGTTTTCCTCTACCAGAGACTTGTTTATTAGTTAGCCAAAAATTAGGTCTCTCAATCTCTGATAAACATATCCCCGGGATATCATATTTCAAAACACCTGGATGTTATCCTGAGAATCAGTTTGGCTTAATCCTAAACTCTTCTTAACCGTATCTGGAAAAAACCCTATGGTCCAAGCTATTGTGCCAAAATAAATTTTATTATTTTTCGTGAACCCAAAAGGCCCAAAATAATAAACATTAATTATTTATTTCCTGAGCTTATATAAACAACTCAATAAATAATTAATGAGTCCAAATGAACCATAACAATTAACCTTTAATTATTTATTTCTTGGGCCTATATAAATAAACCAATAAAAAATTAAACATTAATTATGTCTGCTAGTTTAAGCCCAGGTTAATTTTATAATTATTCATACTGGACCTATGCCCTGAATAATTAATTAAACAATTAAATCAGATAATTAATTTCTCTCAACTCCTATTTTATTTATTTATTTATTTTATTTCAGTCTAATAATAAATTAGACTTCCTGAACAAAATAAAATAAAATAAAATTCTCTTCAACTGAGACCAATTCCTCAACCCAAAATTAGTTAGGACTTACGGGCTATTCCGAGGACCAAAAAGACACATCGCCTTGGCTGCTAAAATGACCAAAATACCCCTACTATATAAATAGCTGTATTTTGCATTTTAAATATTTCATAATATCGCCATAAGGAAATATTGACCCCAAGGACAATGCTGCATTAGCAAAGTCTCCGACCTACAGGTGAAATGACTAAAATACCCCTTTACTCATCGCCGTACATTTAGAGAGGAAGAAGTGTACTAACACTCCTCTAAATGACATCTACCATCCTTAGGCTTCTAGTCCAATGATCCACGACTTCCTGGAGTGTTTCCGCTTTCCAAGGGAGCTACCCTAAAGCAAACATCCAAGTCATGATTCCCAGGGCCCTAGACATTTTAGACCATTCGGACAACCACAAGGGGCGATATAGTGCAGAAACTTTCTTGTACAAGTCTGTCTTAACTAACTAGTCACACAAACCCAACATGCAAATATATTGGCCATACGATAGATCCTCAATTATAGCAAATCAAAGTATATGCTTCCAGCTTCGCCAAACCACCAACTCATACTCAAGTCGTAGAGTACTTGTCCATGCTGTAGCGGTAGTAGTTTAGGTTTCTATCATATAGTACTTTTAGAAACCACTACTACAGGTCCTGTCCTACGTATTCGAAATACGCTTATGTCATGAAGTGAGTGGACTACTCACTGGCTAAAAGTAAGCCATTCCCCATTTGGAATTCATAACATAATAACCTAAGCATGATGAGGTTCCCAGTCTCATCAATAGGTTAAGAACAAATGTTTATGTGATAAATAACCCGTGATCCATACCTTACTGTGAAAGACCACAATTCGCATGGATCACTTATTTAAACACAATGGGTCTGTTCCAAACGAAAATCGTGCACAAACAAAAAGTAAAATCACAAACAATTTCTGAAAATAAATTCTTTTATTACAATATTCGATTTTATATCAGAAACCTAGTCTAAGGGGGCATACAATCCAACACTAGGATCCTCATTGATTTGAGCTCTCATCAACATTACTTCTATTTCTTTATGGTAATCTTCCACACTCTTGTTCCTTTACTCTAGTGATTGGAGCCTTTGGTAAAGATCATTGTAGTAATGGTGTGGTATAAACCTTGCCCTCATCATATCTTTCAATAAATTTCAACTAGCCACGGTTTTCACTCCCATTTGTCTCCTTTGTGCACTAACTTGCTCCCACCAAACCAAAGCATACTCAGAAAATTTCAAAATAGCCAACCTCACTTTTGACCTCTCACTATAGGTATGATTCTCTAGGAATATCTCCATCTTGCTTTCCGACTCGAAATAAGCTTCGGGGTCACTCTTGTCATATAATGTGGGCACTTTCAATTTGATGTGGTTTAACTCCCTCTCCTCATCATTTTCTTCTCTCCTTCCTCCTTTATTACCCAATCCTCTATGGTGTTCCCTAATGGCCTCAACTTGTTCCCCCTCATACTATTCATCAACTCCCTCAAACTCTTTTTCTAACCCCCCTTAAGTTGTTCCCACCATTCCTTCATTGGCCCCTATCTCGTCCTCCTCTCAAACCATGTCTTCCCCCTCTCATAGGAGCTTGTTAGAATACTCCAATAGAGTGCTCATCCTACTTTTTCCCTTATTAGGCATTTGACGAATGAGTATGTGTTAGGATTCATAGACTCCTAAACGCGAAAAACATCTACGAATCCCTTCTGAGGATCCAAGTAAACAATTAAAAAGATCGCAGGTTTGCAAAATTACCTCTGTTAGGTGCAATTGATATCCTTCGATTCCGATTGTGCTGTTGTATGTGCAACGCGAACAATCACCAGATGCTGCAATATGCGAACGTCCTCTATTGGATACACACCGCGAACTCACTCGTCACTCGTGGAGTGCTAGTGTCTAGGGTTTGAGAGGCTTATTTTTCTGGTAGACGAAAGCTCGAATATTCTTAACAGAATAGCTCTCTAGAGAAGATGGCTAGGGTTTTTTTCTTAAAAACCCCTCCGAACCTTTTAGAGTCCAACCCTAATAATATCTTATCGTATTTTAATTTAAAATTAAATTAAATTAAAATTGATATGATAAGATTCTACCATTATCTCGGTAATTTAACTAACTAATTTACCGAGTCTGATTCTTATAATTTGGACATTATCTAAATACATCGAATGTGGACATATTTCCAAATTCATTGTATCTGGTAAATTTTCTAAATTCGATTAACTTAGACATATTTCCAAATTCATCAAATCTGGTTACTAGAAAAATAACCTAACAAGTTCGCTTATTGTGTGACCCTATAGGTTTGTTTAACACTGGTAGTGTGCCCAAATCGTATTTAAATGGTGCACAAGTTATAAGCGGTTTCTAGCAAAACATTATAACTATCCAAGTTAAACGAAGATCGGTGATCTCTTTGAACCAAACCATAATTTTATATTTAGTCCTTTTGTCACACGATATCCAAATTAAGCATAAGACAATGAGCATGTCATCCTTATTAAACTTAATCCATTATTTCTTAATTTCATAGTAGACTGTTCAAACAAATGATATCAATATCTTATATTGATATATTTGAGCATGGCCATGCATTTTAACAGTCTAACTTATCAAGGGGCCCATTGATATCTCTCCCATAATTGAGAGGGACAAATCCCTTCACTATCAATCATATTCCTCTCACTGATTTATTCTATATCCAACAGTAGTCTAATTTATTATCTGATTAAAGACAACTTTAGACAACGTCAAAATATAGAATTTATCAAGTAGGAAACTATGATGAATTTAGGTTGAAGGACTTTTAATATTATTATGGCTAGAAAGTACTTATGACATATTCCATGAAGAACTCTCACAGTGGGTCATGTCTAATACAATATTTTCTAACATTTATTTATGTTTTGGCTCGATATCACAAATTTCCATGACCAGTAAAGCATAGCCATCAAGTCACAAACATACTAATCTTAATTTATTATTGTTCTAATAATAATAATCGATCAGGGACAGTTTTAGAATAGTCATTGTATTTATTGTTGGGTTTTACTATCAAGTTATGTACTTGATGACCACAAAATAAAATGCACTATTCATGAAAAGGAAAATCTCATATTATTATATAAAACACAACGACAATAGTATAAATATAAATTGACTCTAGGGTATATCCCTAACAGTATGGGCATCACCATCCTTCATCCTTGGGCTAGGTACTTCAAATCGTTCTTGGCCTCTCCTTTGTGCGACGGTAGAAGATTGTCCAAGATGATTTATCAACTCCATTGTCATGTTTTGGAACTTACTTTGCATAGTTCTCATCATAACTTGCAAGTCTTCACGCAAACCCCTAGCATCAATTTGTTCTTCTTGGGGTCTACTAGGGCCACTTGGGTTAGGCCTAGTGATCTCTTGATCATGGGCTATAGTGATGAAATATTTACTTACTTATACCTACAAAACAAAAGAGATTAGAAAGAAAATAATTCCTCACTTCGCTTCCTTGCGTGTTGGCTCTTAATGACTGGTCACTCGACGCTCGTGTTTGCTCTCTTAGACTCTTTTAATAATAGGCTCACCCTCTTGCATTTTTCTCAATACTCAAACCTTCTTGTTCAATCCTAATTTTCCCCAATGGCTAAAGTTTTAGTCCAACTCAGTGAATCACACAAATCAAAAGAAATTTTCAATTAGGGGGTCTTAAGGGAATTTTAACAAACACTTATTGGGCACCTCAAGCAAAGAAGTTTTTAATCAAGAATTTTAAGAAATATGGACTCAATCAACACAAGAACAAATACTAGATGCACAAGAAACACTTTAAAGCAAGAAACGAATAGGCCACAAAGGAATAGGGATATTAAGTGTTTTAAGTGCCTTGGATATGGACATATTTCCCATGACTGCCCAAGCAAGAGAACGATGTATACTAATCCCTATGGTGAGGTTTCTACCGACGAAGAAGAAGAGGGAGAAAGGTTCCAGAAGACCAAGAGGGAAATAGAGATGAGGAAAGTGATGAAGGGGAAGTTGTTAGATAAGAATACTCTTTCGTGGGAGTCACAAGATGGTCATTGAATTCACAAACCATTGAAGACCAAGATCACTAACAAAGAAAGAACATTTTCTACACTAGGTGTCTAATCAACAAGACCTCTTGTAGTGTCATTGTGGATAGTGGGAGTTGCAGTAACGTTATTTGTGCAAACTTAGTTGAAGAATTGGACATGAGTTGGATTAAACACCCCAAGCACTACAAATTGCAATAGTTGAACGATAGCAGGAAAATGAGAATAAACAAATAAGTTTTGGTGTCTTTTGGGATGGGAAAGTGTAAGGACAATGTGCTATGTGATGTGGTACCTATGCAAGCGAGTTACTTACTCCTAGGCAGGCCTTGGCAATACGATAGGCATGTAAAGCATGATGGGAGGAAGAATACTTATTCTCTACTCAATGAGGGAACTTAGTTTACCCTCACCCTCATGGCCTCTTGTGAGGTGAACAAAGATCAAAGAATTATGAAGGAGAAAGGAAAGAAAAAAGGAGCGCAAGATGTCAAACAAAAACAAGAAATTGAGAGGAAAGAACAAGAGATGAGAGAAAAAGAGTTAAAAGAGAGGATGGACAAACAAGTACATGTGACGATCAAGGATAGGAATGAGCAAGGACAAGAGAGGAGAGGTAAAAGAAGAGTGAATTTCTTTGCAAAAGAAAGTGAGGTCATAGAGGCTATAGAAGCTAAGGAACCGGTTATTCTTCTTTTATGCAAAGGTTCTTATGTTTCTACTCATGAATTTACTTTGTCTTTGCCTAATAAAATTGCAGTTATTCTTCAAGAATTTGAAGACGTTTTTCCAAAGGAGGTGCCCGGAGGACTACCACCCATAAGAGGGATTAAGCATCAAATCGACTTTGTACCCGGAGCCGTCATCCCCAACTGACCGGTGTATAGAAGCAACTCAGAGGAGTCTAAAGAGTTTCAAAAGCAAGTAGAGGCATTACTTTAGAAGGGACATGTGAGAGAGAGCCTAAGCCCATGTGTGGTTCCGATTTTCTTAGTGCCCAAAAAGGATGGGACATGGCATATGTGTGTAGATTGTCGCGCTATCAACAACATCATGGTAAAATACCGCTATCCTATTCCTAGGCTAGATAACTTGCTTGATGAGCTATTTGATGTATGCATTTTCTCTAAAATTGATTTGAAATCCAGTTATCATCAAATTAGAATAAGAGAAGGGGATGAATGGAAAACAACTTTTAAAACTAAACTAGTGTTGTATGCGTAGCTTGTCATGCCCTTTAGATTGTCTAATGCTCCTAGTACTTTCGTGCGATTAATGCACCATGTTTTGAGGGAATTCATTAGAAAATTTGTTGTTCTGTACTTTGATGATATATTAATCTATAGCAAATCATATGTGGATCATTTGAATTATGTTCAAAGTGTGTTTGTTGCCTTCCGAATGGAGAGATTGTATGCTAATATTGAGAAGTGCTCTTTTTGTTTGAAGAGGATTACATTCCTTGGGTATATTGTGAGTGCTAAGGGGATTGAGGTTGATGAGAGAAAAGTAAAAGCCATCCAAGATTGGCCCACCCCTACCACCATTACCTAAGTTCATAGTTTCCATGGGCTAGCTAGCTTCTATAAGAGGCGTATTCAAACTTTTAGCACCATAGCAGCTCCTCTAACCGAAGTGGTAAAGAAAAATGTGGGATTTAGGTGGGAGGAAGCCCAACAACAAACTTTTCAAACCCTCAAAGACAAATTGAGCCAAGCTCTAATTCTTATTCTTCCTAACTTTGAGAAGGCACTTGAGATAGAGAGTGATGCAATTGGGGTGGGAATAGGTGCGGTCTTAACCCAAGATAGAAAACCCATTGCATACTTTAGTGAGAAATTGTTTGGGGCGGCCCTCAATTACTCTACCTATGACAAAAAGCTTTTTACCTTGGTGAGGATCCTAGAATATTGGCAACACTATCTTTTACTAAGAGAGTTTGTCATTCATACCGATCATGAGACCCTTAAACACCTCAAAAGACAACAAAATTTGAACAAGAGGTATGCAAGGTGGATGGAGTTTATTGGGATATTTCCTTATGTCATTCAATATAAGAAGGGTAAGGAAAATGTGGTAGCAAATGCACTATCTCGAAAGTATGCACTACTAAACTTTTTGGATGCTAAACTTCTTGGTTTTGATCTTGTTAAGGATTTGTATGTTGATGATGAGAAGTTTGGGGATATTTTCCATACTTGTGAGAAAGGTGCATTTACTTAATATTATAGGCATGATGATTTCTTGTTTAGGGAGGCAAAGCTTTGTATGCCAAAGGGTTCTATTAGGGTATTGCTAGTTAGGAAGGACCATAGTGGGGACCAATGGGGTATTTTGGGGTTGCAAAGACCTTAGGTATCCTTAAGAAACATATCTTTTGGCAAAAAATGAGAAGGGATGTGGAAAAACATTGTTCTCAATGCATTATTTGTAGGCGAGCTAAGTTTAGATCTCTTCCACATAGTTTTTATACTCCTTTGCCCACACCTAATGTGCCTTGGGTTAATATTTCAATGGACTTCATCTTAAGATTGCCTAGGTCCAAGGGGGTAAAGATTCTATATTTGTGATTGTTGATCGATTCTCTAAAATGGTTCATTTTGTGGCTTGTTACATAACTAATAATGCGTCCTATATTGTAAATTTATTCTTTAAGGAAGTGGTGAGAATGCATGGGATTCCAAAGACTATTGTCTCGGATAGGGATACTAAATTTCTTAGCCACTTTTGGTGAGTATTATGGAACAAACTTAGTACTAATCTCTTGTTTTCCATATCTTGTCATCTTCAAATGGACGGACAAACGGAGGTGGTCAACCGAACACTCACCCAACTCTTGTGGACCATAATCAAGAAGAACTTGAAAAATTGGGAGGAGTGCTTGCCACACATTGAGTTTGCTTACAATAGGGCTATTCACTTTACCACTTCTTATTCTCCTTTTGAAATTGTGTATGGTTTTAATCCTCAAACTCCTTTAGATTTGGTTTCTTTGCCTATAGGTGAACGATTGAACCTCGATGGAGTTAAGAAGGTAAAAATGGTGAAGACACTCCATAAGACGGTGAAAGAAACCATTGCAAAATAAAATGAAGAGATTGCTCATAAGCGAAATTAAGGAAGGAAAAAGATGTCATTTGAGCCAGGCGATTGGGTTTGGGTGCACTTTTGCAAGGAGAGATTTCCCATGCAACGACGGAGCAAACTAGATCCAAGGGGGGATGGTCCATTTCAAGTTCTCGCCAAAGTTGGAGATAACGCTTATAAGATAGATTTACCTGGTGACTATCATGTTAGCGTCACTTTTAATGTTAGTGACCTCTCTCCCTTTGATGTAGATGATGACAATGATTTGAAGACGAATCATTTCCAAGGAGGGGGAGATGATGAGACTCCGCTTCATCATGGAGGTTAAGATCAACGAGGGGGAGGTGTGACCATGCCAGGACAAAGACCGATGACAAGATCTTGGTCCAAGAAGCTTCAAGATGAGTTTTAATTGCTCATAAAACCATACTTGAGAATGAAAGAGGGTTGGAAGGTTGAGAAAGCTAGCCAATAGCTCATTTTAATAACTATCCAAGAAGGACCCCGGCAAGAACTCAAGCCAGCAACAAAGACGGATGAAACTTGACTAAATGAGGCCTTCCTGCGGACAACCGACACCGGCTTCAACCTGCCCAACGGTGGCTCAAACACAGCGCACAACCGGCATTGGTTCAAGAGCCCTAGCCGGCGCCGGCTAGGGCCTGGGTAGCCTATCGCTGCCCCGTATTTTTTATATTTTCTCCATTTTAAATGTTTTGTAAAGACCTATTAAGGCTCTAAATTGTATTAGAACCTCAGGGATTACTTAGCTAGGGTTAGGGTAGTATAAACAGAACCTTTAGTGATTTAACAACACAATTTAGATACTTTATTCAAAATTTGAGAGAGAATCTTGAGAGGCTCTAGCCTCTTTGTTCATCTTATTCAAGACCATACTTAAAGGTTAGTTCTCTTTATGAATGAGTCTATAAATCTTTTTGGATAATCTAATGTGGTTTCTTTGAATGGGTCTTAGTTACTTTGCTCTTCTAAGGTTTGTTTCCATTACTTGGGTGCCTATTTTCTCTATTCTATTTGTTCTTGTTTGCCTTTGTTGCTTTAAGGATATTGGGGTGAGATTATAGTAGAACTTTCTACTATTTTTGAGAGTCTTTGAAGCTTAGTTCTTCAAGGGTTTGATAGAGAGTAGGTTGTTATTTCATTTTCTCATTTTGTCTCAAGAAGAATCTCTATTTTTGGTCCTATTGGTTGAGCTAAACTTCATACCAATTAAAACACCCACAAAACCAAGAAAAAAGCCCACTCAAGATTATATCACTTGGAGAAGGAAAAACAAGAGAAAACAAGGAAAGAAAAGCTAGAGAAAAATGAGAGAGGAAGAAAAAAGTGTGTGTGTTCTTGGAGCAAAATCACTTCAAATAGCCTCAAACACAAGGTAAAATCCTATACTTCAAGAATTAAGGTTGTAGATTTCATTATGGTGATCATTATGATATCAATTTTAACATGAAAAATATGATTTTCATGTCTTGATTTTGGATTAAAGCTATGGTTTGTAAACTTTATGTGTGAACCTTATATATACCTATGTGTTCTATGTATGTTGGCTGCCTAGAATCCTTATGGATATTGTTTTGTGTAAGGAAGTACTAAATATTTATGGTAGTTTGAAGGATTGCTTATGGTTGATGAGATGATGACCAAAGTAGAATAAAAATGGAAGTTACTTGGTTGGAACAATAAATTATACTAGCTTTTGTTTTGAAGAAGTGAATTTGTGTTGAATAAGTGTGACTCTTGTGAGCCATTGGAATCTGTAAAACATGGAATTAAAAATGATTTGAAGGAAAATTGAGTGAATTAATGGTTCTAAGGTGTTAAAGGCTAAAGGAAAACAAAGGAAAGCATGGATAATAGTTTTAAAGCAAAAGTACTGGGGCTGTTTTTGCCCTGTAGCATGTTACGGGAACTAGAACTCTGAATAAGGCTATACATAATTAAATTTAAGAGCCTTACAGTCAATTTGGTATATCATAGAGCCAAATCGAAGTTGGGGATTGAAAATTATGTGCAAAACAAAATGATGTGTCAAACCAGTGAAATTTCAGAAAAGTAGTCTGAAAATGGATGAATTTAAGGATGATTAATTATTTGATTTTGGATGAAATTAAGGAAAAATATGAAGTGAATCATTTGTATATGAAGGGAGAAAGGTTGTGGAAAAAGGAAAAAAAAAGAATTGATCAAACGACAAAAAAATGACATGAACAAAAGTTAAGCGTTTTCCTTAACCGTCAGCTAACTGTTGGCCCCGACGGCTAACGTCGGTTGAACGTCGGGTACGTTAGCTAGACGTCGGCTAATCATTGGCTATTTTTCGGCCAAACACGATTTGACCCAAAAATGATGTTTGGTGTAGGTTTAACAATAAATAGCCAACAGAACAGCGAAAATGATAGAAATGGTGGTTGAACGGCCGTAAATGACAAGGTTTAGTCAGGACACGAGGTGAGTCCCTTTGATGTCTAAAACCTTTTGAAAGCTAGTGTGCTTCACTTTTTCATGAAATGCTATGTTTTATACCATTTTAGAAATCCGTAAATATGTTTAAGGTTTATCTGAGTAAGAATTATTTCATGCCATTTTAGGCTTGATTGAACATCATAATTAGCTTGGAAACCTTACTGGATGATTAAAGCATGAATTTTGTGAATTTAGTCATTTTGGATTAAATATTTGGGATTTTTAGAAAATGGTAAATTTTGGAATCGAGTATCCATAAATTGACTGGAATGCCCTTATTGGAACATTTTATGGAAATATGTTTGAAAACTTTAAATTTAATCCTATTTTGGAATTAGAATTCCAGATTTATTGAAATGAGTTCCTTTTGGAATCGGGTATTTGGAAAATGATCCAAATGTCCTTATTGGAATGGTTATGATAACTTTTGGAATCGGGTATTCGGTAAATAATTGAAATATCCTTATTGGAACTTTTGTGAATACTTTTCAAAACGAGTAAGGGTAAAATGACCCGAATGCCCTTGGAAAATGACTTTTGTAATCGAGTACGGGAAAAACATCCCAAATACTCTTGGAAGCATGCTTTTATGTGTGAACAGAACTCTTTATCTTGTTTCAACATGATTTTAGAAAATGATCTCTCGTAATGAGATTGACTTTTGGAAAACGTCCTTTTGATCCCTGAAATTGTTTTATTGGCCTAATGTGCCATGGAATGAATTGATTAGCTCTACAGAGCCTATGTGAATGATGATTTGACTTGTGAGTCAGTGGGATCAAATTTTAAAAAATTATATTTTGCCCCAAAAATAGTTTTCTTGATACGAAAAATGGTTTCCTGATGTGCTCAAGTACTCGCCTTTTTCTTAAATACTTGGTGTAAGCACTAACTTGAATTCCTGGCGTATGCACTAACTTGAATACTTGGCGTAAGCACTAGCTTGAATTCCTAGCGTAAGCACTAACTTGAATTCCTGGCATAAACACTAACTTAAATACCTAACGTATGCACTAACTTGAATATTTGGCGTATGCATTAACTTGAATACTTGGCGTAAGCACTAACTTGATTCTCAGTAGTACATTGCGGTGTACTTACGTATCTAGTGACGCACAATTGAGTGCTGTAAGCCGCAGTCTAAGCACAATGATTCGTGGTGCCGAAGGCGAAGCCTTGAGAGCTTTGCATATAGGCCGACCTTTAGTTGAAGGAATGCCTGTGATGTGGAAATTGGGGCAATGATTTGGAATTGAAACACAGTTTTTCAAAAATGATTGAGTTCTAAATAAACTCTTTTTTTGAGAGTTTTGGAATTGTTTTCAGTGAACAAATGAAATATTTTCCCCAGTAGGGTTCTATGTATTTTGTCCCCTTACTAAAGCACTAGCACACACGGGACTCACTGAGTGATTTTCACTCACACGCGTGTTATTTTCCTTAAAAAATTCAAGATCAGAAGCGCAATGGAAGTGCGGTGGGCTCCTAGAGGCTCATGCTACATCTTGGACCTGTTGTATTCACGAGTGTATGTATCAAAAGCCAAATTCTTGTACTTTAAAAAAAAAATTCGCTGCCTTTTAAGTAAAGTTTGTTATAAAGACCCCTTGTTTGAGCAATCAGACAGGGCGACATCTTACAAAGTTACAACCCACTACATTATGGAAATATGGGGTGTTACATGGTATGTATAAATACCCTTATGTGACAAGACAACTCAATCACTTTATATATTCAAACTTATGAAAAGAGACTTAAGAACTTTTCCCTTCTTGTTATTCCTAATGCCATGAGCTTGCTAAGGGGTTAGTCCACCATTTGTTTGTATCTCTAAATCTTGTAGGATAATCTAGTTAGCTCTTCTAGATAGGGCCTTGATTGCTAGTTCATCCATGGTTTTCTCTAGGTTTCTAATTAGGTACTTATAGCCTTTTATCCATTGTGTTCTTGAATCCTTGTTGATTTTAAGGTATTGGGGTGTTGCTATAGTAAATCAAACCTACTAAACTAAAGGTACTTAAAGCTTAGTTCTTTTAGAATTGCTAGTTTGTGGTAAAGGTAGTTATTTTGTTTCATTCTGTTCTCAAAATTCTAGTATTGTTTGATTGCTTTTAAATTAGATGTTGTTTGAGATATTTGTAGCCACCAAATTTATGCAAGAAAATTCACCCACAAGCTTACATCATTTTCTCTAACTATATTTTTAGGGTGACTTGAGCTTATTGCAATAGAAGAATTTTAGATTAATCTCTTTTTTGTATGACAAACTATTTTAGTAACCCTCCAACTATTGGTTTGCCTAACTTTTACCATTCAATTAAAAGAAACGTAAAAATGTTCCTTGAACATTCTAATAATCTAGATCTTATCTTTCCTCTATTGACCAACGGTCAACTCACAATCCCATTAATTTTTAGTGGCATTTCGATAATTTTACATTTTAAAATTAAAATATATTATTATCTTATTTTTAAATTCATTTTAAAATAATTTATTTTTTCTTTAATTTTCATTTCTTGTTCCATTTTCCTCTTTTTTGTGCTTTTCGTTACTACGATTGTAACATCCCGCCCTGAGCCGTCCCAAAATAGGAGATTTTTACTATCATTGTGATCTTTTGAGAATTTTTGAATTTTATAAAGCTATTTTCTTTTATTTTCAAGAAAGTCATTATTTGTGAAATAAATATTTTATACAAAATATATTATATATTATGTTGAGAAAAATATATATATATATATATATATCACATATTGTATTACATTTTATTTGATAAGAAATATATATTTTTATATATCATATTTTATATTTATAGAAAGATAAATCTAATTTTTCTACCTACTCTATTTTTATAATAAGAAGAATTCAATTTAGCTAAGTAACTTTTATAATAATTATTTGAGGCCCACAACTTTAATAAAATTGTTAGATTTTTATATGTGGGACCCACAAAAGTTTATAGGTGGCATATTTAATTAATACTTAAATAATTATGTTTGGCTACTTTTATAAAGTTTAGATATTTATTACACGAATTCTATTATTAAATGCTAATTTATATTTGCTATAATATTTTTATATCTTCTAAAATATTCTAAAAAGATGCGTAGTTAACTTCTAACAGCTTCCAAAAACTTGATGTGATGAGGGCTCATCATATATACATTTTATAATGTTTTTATATTTTAATTAAGATAAATTCTTATGCAATTCACTACTCACCACACCTTTTTCATCTCAGTTTTATTAGGAAATGAAAAATACCAATTGAAAATGAATAAAAATGAAAAGGAAGAAAATGAAAGAAAAATGAAAAAGCTATGGAATGAAGATGGGGGCCTAGGGAAGTTGCATTTCCCTGAGCCGCCTATATTGCTCAAAATGGATGCCAAGGACTAGAGACTTGGTGGCCTAGGGAAGCTCAAGTTCCTTACGCTACCTAGTGTGTTTTATTTACGTAAAGTTTTCAGAGAATTGGCAGCCTTGGGAAGTCCAATAGGTTGCCTAATGTATTCATTTGTGCTTTGGGCTTTAAACTTGGCAACCTAGGGAGAAGGAAGTTCCCTAGGCCGCCTTTGTGATGTCCATGAAGAAAAGATGTCCAGTGAGTTGGCGGCTTAGGGAACTTTAACTTCCCTAGGCCGCCTAGTGTTCCTCCAAAATGGCCAAGTCTAGAAACTTGGCGGCTTAGAGAACGTGAACTTCCCTAGGTTGCCTTGTTTCTAGAATACTTGGCAGCCCAAGGAACTTGAAGTTCCCTAGGTCGCCCCACAAGCAATTCTAGGGCATTCTACATGAATTTCTAAAGATCCATGACTTCAAGGCTTTATATATCATTCTTTCACGCACAAACGAGGGAGGAGAGTTGAAAAGGTTTAGGGTTTTCTTTCAAGAACCTTAAGTCTTTTGAATTTGAATACAAAAAAAAGAGGAAGACCAAGAGATTCAAGGAAGAGGAAGAGAAAGTTGATTGAACATTTCAAGAGAAAGAAGAAGGAGACTTGTGTATAAGTTTGTTTTTTTGTTCTTTTTATAATCTTACCTGTAATTCTTATGCTAAATTTTGATTTTTAATTATAATGAAAGGTTGTATCCTATTTGTGTGCAAGAGGATGATGTATTTTCTTTGAATCTATATTTCTTGTTCTATGGTATTTGGTTATTTGTGATTATTTGGTTATATTGGTTGAATTACGTTTTGGTTGATTAGTCTCAATTAAGTATTCTTCCATAATAATTTCGAGAGATAGGGCTAAGGTTTGAACACCTACTTAGCTAATTTAATATTTATCATTTTCAATTAACTCAAGAAGGAGGTTAGTAATTAGGACTAATAACTAAACGGTTCACAAAATTGCCTAGAGATAGGGATTTTGTGGCCCTCGGATGATTTGGGATGGTAAGTGATGATTAATGCATTCTTAGGTTTGGTTGGTTAGGTAGAGATACCAATTAATCTAATTTGGGGGTAGAAATTGTTGGAATTCGTGGACTCCTAAACGCGAAAAATATCCACAAATCCCTTCCGAAGATCCAAGTAAACGATTAAGAAGATCGTAGATTTGCAGATTTACCTCTGTTATGTGTAATCGATATCCTTCAGTTCCGATTGTGCTGCTGTGCGTGAAACCCGAACGATCACCAGACGCTGCAATTTTGCGAACGTCCTCTATCGGATACATACCGCGAACTCACTCGTCACCCGAGGAGTGCTAGCGCCTAGGGTTTTGAGAGGCTTATTTTTCTGGTGGATGAAGGTACGAATTTTTACAACAGAATTGGCACACACAAGAAGACGGCTAGGGTTTTTCTTAAAAACCCACTCCGAACCTCTTAGAGTCCAACCCTAATAATATCTTATCGTATTTTAATTTAAATTCAAATTAAATTAAAACAAATACGATAAGATTCTGCCATTATCTCGGTAATTTAACTAATTAATTTACCGAGTCATATTCTTATAATTTGGATATCATTTAGATACATCGAATGTGGACATATTTCCATATTCATTGTATCTGGTAGATTTTCTAAGTTTGATTAACTTAGACATGTTTCCAGATTCATCGAATCTGGTTACCAGAAAATAACCTAACAAGTTCGCTTATTGTGTGACCCTATAGGTTTATTTAACACTGGCAGTGTGCCCAAATCATATTTAAATGGCCCACAAGTTATAAGCGGTTTCTACGAAAACATTATAACTATCCAGGTTAAATGAAGATCGGTGATCTCTTTGAACCAAACCATAATTTTATATTTAGTCCTTTTGTCACATGATATCCAGATTAAGCATAAGGCACGGAGCATGTCATCCTTATTAAGCTCAATCAATTATTTCTTGATTTCATAGTAGACTGTTCAAACAAATGATATCAATATCTTAGATTGATATATTTGAGCACGACCATGCATTTTAACAGTCTAACTTATCAAGGAGCCCATGGATATCTCTCCCATAATTGAGAGGGACAAATTCCTTCACAATCAATCATATTCCTCTCCTCGATTTATTCTATATCCAACAGTACTCTAATTTATTATCTAATTAAAGACAACTTTAGACAATGTCAAAATATAGAATTTATCAAGTAGGAAACTATGATGAATTTAGGTCAAAGGACTTTTAATATTATTATGGCTAGAAAGTAAGTATGACATGTTCCATGAAGTACTCTCACAGTGGGTCATATCCAATACGATGTTCTCTAACATTTATTTATGTTTTGACTTGATATCACAAATATCCATGACCAGTAAAACATAGCTATCCAGTCACAAATATACTAATCTTAATTTATTATTGTTCCAATAATAATAAACGATCAGGGATAGATTTAGAATAGTCATTGTATTCATTATTGGGTTTTACTATCAATTCACATACTTGATGACCACAAAACAAAACGCACTATTCATGGAAAGGAAAGCCTCATATTATTATATAAAACATAACGACAATAGTATAAGTACAAATTGACTCTAGGGTATATCCCCAACAGAAATCTCATGATTCGAGAGAAAGTGAGATTGATATTTGACTCACTCTAGTGCCTAGAATTAGAAATTATAGATCTAAGGGATGCTCATCTTTTAAGTATTGAATGGGACAATTCCTTTTGTTACATGGGGTTTATCACTTTCAGATTTCTTGATGAACTTGTTACTCTTTCTTGTGTAAGAACATGACTTTTTCTCTTAATATGGTTAGTCTTATATACTTCACATCTTTATTCAGCTAAACAATAAAAAGAGAAGGAAATAGGATTAGAAGCCACTTTCCCCAAGGTTTTTCGATACTTGCTAATAATAGTATACTGCACGATAGGTGCACTTGCCTATATGTGTATATTGTGTAATTTTATTTGGAAATTTAATTAGTAAAACTTGTGTGTTTGTGGAGCATATTTCGTATGAATTTTCTATATGCACAAAACACACATCAAATTTTTGGTGCCATTGCTGAGAAACAACTATGGCTAGATTCTAAAAATTTTAATTCTTGTTGATTTATCCTTGTATTTATGTATATATTTGCATATATCACTAACTTGTTTGTGAATAGTTATTTCTATGTTTGTTGTGATTTTATTTTATTTTGGCCAAATTTGTATTTGAGAATTCTTTAATTATTGTGTTGTTATTGTAAAATCTATTCTTCTGGACTTTTAGTAATTTCATTCATTGATATATTCATTTATAACTTATTCTTTGGTTGAGTGAGAATGGTTATGAAGAAATTGTTAGATTTGGAGATTTGTGGTTTATATTTCATTGTGTTGAAAATGGAGATCGTTTGGTGTGATGGAGATGATAGTCATTTTACTTGAAATTGGGATTTTGGAGGTAGATATTTGGTATACCGTGTAAGGTTTTGATATATAGGTTTGTCTTTTGGAATTTTCTTGGGTTTTATGCCTAATCTTTGCTCATTTTTATGGAGTTAAATTTTTTTTCTCTCTTATGAACTATGCATTTTGATTTGAGATTTGAAGGCTATTTTGAGAGTAATTTTATTTTGTATTTTTGATTAATAAATGAATTGCTCTTTTAGATTTTTCTTAGAACAAGACTTAATTTTTTTATTCATTTTTTTTTTTTGGAGATTGAGAAATTATTGCTCTATTCATTGATTTTGGTTTTGAATTGTGCTTGTGAGGTTGATTTAACATTATGCTATGGATAGTTATAAATGGGAAGGTATATGGTTATGGGGGAATAAAACTCAAGATGGTTATCATAATGAGTAGATCAATAGTATCCATGGGGCTTATGAGTTAAATTATGGGTAAAATATGGATTTGGTCAATCATTTAAGTTCACTTCATAGTCTTCAAGCATCTACTTCACTTGATGAATCTCATCTCATTTCTATTCTCAAGTCATCATTCGAACTTTTCTAGAGCAATTTACTAGTTCAGCCATTTCACATTTTAAGAAGGTGGAGGCATTAATAAGGAGTCAAGAAGTACTAATCCGTAATCTAGGGAATAAGATTAGGCAATTTGCTAGGAGTCTTAATGAGTATGCTTTCTGTGAGCTTTTTGAGGCAATCACATTGAGAAGTGGGAAAGATCTAACTAACCATGTGATACTAGTGCACAATGATAATGATGAAGAAAGAATAGAAGAAGAGTAAGAGAAATAATGGAACTTGCCTGCAGCACCATCAAAGAGAATAGAAGAGGCAGTACCTCTACCTGAGAAAATGGGATCAGAAAGGATAGGGGAAAAAAAAAAATAGAAGTAGTCTTTTCCAGTTTCGTATCTGGATCTATTGAGGAAAGGAAAAGATAAGAAGCAATTTAAAAATTTCTTATAGTTATTCAAACACTTGCAGATCAATCTTCCACTTGTTGAGGCCCTAACACAAATCCCAAAGTATACTAAATTTTTGGAAGACATCCTGTCCAATAAAAGGAAGTTGGAAGAGCTATCTACTGTAACATTGAATGAAGAATATTCTAATCCAATATAAAGAAAAGCTACCACAAAAATTAAAAGATTCAGGGAGTTTCTCTATTCCTTGTGTGATTGGTAATGTTACGTTTGGCACAATATTGGTAGATTTAGGGGCTAGCATCAATTTGTTACGATACAATACTTTTTGTCAGTTAGGCTTAGGTGAATCAAAACCCAGTATGAGTATCTAATTAGTCGATAGATGCATTAAATATCTTAGAGGGATTATGGAGGATATGTTTGTTAAGGTTGATAAATTCATTTTCTAGTCGATTTTGTTATTCTTGATATGAATGAGGATTCTAAGGTTACGTTAATTCTATGTAGACCTTTTCTAACTATTACAAAAGCTATTATATATGTTCATAAAGGAAAGCTGACAATAAGAGTTAAGAAAGAGGAAGTTATCATAAGACTTTCGGATAGCATAAAACTTTCTTCTATACATGATTATTACTTTACGATTAATATTCTTGATGAATGCATTTATGATTTTGTGTAAAAACACTTTGTTCAAGAGACTAAGGATAGGTTAGCGGAAGATGCTGAACAA
Organism: Voacanga thouarsii; assembly: GCA_026120185.1. Classification (NCBI taxonomy): domain Eukaryota; kingdom Viridiplantae; phylum Streptophyta; class Magnoliopsida; order Gentianales; family Apocynaceae; genus Voacanga; species Voacanga thouarsii. Next base: position 3,560,833 of record JANUWF010001641.1, on the reverse strand, counting down.
CATTTCCAAGAACTATTGGTACATGTGAAGAATTCCAAGGACAATTTTGAACCATCAGTTTTTGAAATTATTGAGAAATCAAATCTTGGGCGAATTAGATCATCTATTAAGGACCCACTAGAGTTAGAATTAAAAGAGCTATTAGATTATCCTAAATATTCATTCTTGGCCTAAAGGAACAATTGCTAGTGATTATTGAAAAAGATTTGATAGAAAGACAAAAGTTGTAGCTAGTTCAAGTTCTACAGAGTCATAATAAAGATTTGATCTTATTCTTTTTGCATACATAAGATCCTTCTTCAGGAAGATGTAAAGCTTGTGGTATAACCCCAACAAAGGTTAAATTTGAAAATGAAGGAAGTATTTAAGGGTGAAGTGATTAAGCTATTGGATGTAGGAATTGTATACCCCATTTCAAATAGTATATGGGTGAGACCTACACAAGTAGTACCGAAGAAGAGAGGCAAGATAGTGGCACCTAATGAGAAGAATGATCTTATTCCAATGAGGCTTGTTACTAGATAGAGAGTGTGTATTGACTACAAAAAAAATGAATGAAGCCAGAAGAAAGGATCACTTCCCCCTTCCCTTTATTGATCAAATGCTAGAAAGTCTAGCTGGACACATGTACTATTGCTTTCTAGATGGATTCTTTGGCTACTTTCAGATTCTTATAGCCCCTGAAGATTAAGAGAAAACTGCCTTCACCTGCTCCTTTGTGACTTTTACTTACAGGCGTATGCCTTTTGGATTATGTAATGGGCCTAGGACTTTTTAAAGATGTATGATGGCTGTTTTTGAAATATTAGTAGGGAAGATAATAGAAGTGTTTA